>CM068371.1:314935526-315413249 GCA_034769895.1 Magicicada septendecula
TCACAGTGGTGGTGTTTTAAATGTTAATATAGGAAATAAACACTAAACACAAAACTACATTATAAATTAACGAGACATGACCCACTTGAGTGAGCACAAGGAAAAAAAACAAGTTATTTACTACAGTTAATTGCTAGAAAATGAAACCGACCGACTGAAAAATAGAAATGACAGTGGGACATTATAGCGACACCGATGACGACAGATGCGTGTGAACTGCTACAATCAAATAACAAGTGGCAGATCTAAACGTTTGGCATCGCGACAAACGGTAGGCCTATATCATGCACCGAATTCCTGCAGACTGTCTGGTAATACTAGCCCTTGATGATTCTTTGTCATGAACGAATTAACTTTATGGCTCCCTGATAATCTGACGGAGTTAAGACTACTTCACAAATCATCGTTACCCACACACCAATGCCAGTCCTTCATAATAACCAAAGCTTAATTTAATCGCAAGCGTTGCCATTACACGTAATTATTCGCGAGCGGCGTTTCTGAAAACGAGCACCACTGATGTCTTTAGTTTAGAAAGTAAGACACGGGTCCACAATGAGGTAGCACGCCCGTTAGTAGCACAGATAGCTTCTGAAAAGTACCCGTGTACTCGGTATTGTCTCGGAAAATAACAAAAGCGGTTAACACCATTTGTAGAAAACTATTTTGCAGCTTTAAATCTCAACAAAACTTTAACGGTTACTGCAGAACTTCATTATCTGAAACAACATAATTACAAGCGGTCTTTCGTTTTCGTTATGATGGCGTAATGAATGCACTGTTAGTTGGAACTGTTAGTTTTTATACTTTGAAACAACTGAGAGTGCAATACTTTAACAACATTATTTTACTAACCAAAGGAATATTAATAAAGTGTTTTTATTTATTAACTCGTTTTATAATGCACTCGTGTAGACCATTGCAATTTTCCTTATTACCAGATTGTTAGTTCTAGTTGCCTTTTGCGAACACCGCTTTTTTGAAAGTTTTTCCGCATTCCGCTGAGAAACGTCGTTACTTTTTATTACTGTAATAGTTTTTTACCAAGTCTCTAGCTAATTGTTTCTTATTTGTAGTTACGTGCACAGTTATCGATTTCTTTTTGCGAATAACTTTTAATCCTGATAAGGGGAAGTAAACAAACGTAAACATTTTCAGAACCCATTTTGAAATACCGGAAGACTTCGTCTTTTACGCAAACTTAAGCAGTATTGAATATTTTTATTATAATACTAGAATAACAAAAGTAAATATGTAAACATTATTGTCTAAAGTCAATTATTTACATCAAATAGGCCTAAAATTCGGGGGTGTTATTACCCAGAAGAAATTCTGGATGTTGTTTACAATCTTCAACGTATGAGGAATCCAGATTTCATTTAACTAATGATCAGTATATTGTTATATTTATTGCTATATTCTGCGGCTAAATTTAAATAATTGCCAAAGTTTACATAATTTTCGCATATCACACTTACCCTTAACTTTCGCGTTGGTTTTGAATTTAAAAAATGTTTTACTATGGTAAAATATTGTTACGACAGTCTCACTTGATCGCCGTTTGGTACAGTGGAAAGCAAAATACGGACACCAATGAAATCACTAATTACCAGCTTTAATGAGCCACAAATAACAATTTGAAATCAACATGATACTCTCATAATCCGTGTTACATTTGTCCACACCCAATAATATTGCCAACCAAAAGGAGTTCTGCACTTATTATAGGCCTAACACAACAATTACTTTCACAGCAACTACTTAATATCCGCACTTGATAAATCGCCCGACGTAAAACTAACTGACAAAGCCAGCTGCTGTACTCACCCGATGTAGGTAGCGCAGGTGTTCTAGAATAACTTTCCATCCTTTCGGCAGCGTGCCAGCATAATGCGTATTTCAAATGGTCTTAAACTGTCTAGAAGGTACTTGAGTGTTAGGCCTACGTGAGTGGACGGCCATGATACAGACGAGGCACGCTGGGCTAGTCAAGAAGCGTGTAAAACAATACTCTCGTCTTTTCAAGAGCGTTCCGTCGTACAACATAAAATACGGTGAGATTTCCATAAACCGTCTAAACACCTGTACTGAACATACATTTGATCACCCTAATACGTACATAGTATTTTGGGGGACATAAATTATGAGTTATTTTCACATATGAGTCTGACTTAACAATAATATTTAATTTATAACCTAAAGGTGACACTACACGTCGTTTGACACACGCGGTTATATAAAAAAAACATAATTTTGTGCTCACCACGTCACGTCACCAAACTTTGTTACCACACAATGGTATAAGGTATAGGCCCATTTTCAATACTAATTTTGTTTTGCACAAATTTCATCAACTCTTTTTTATTTTGTTTTCCGTAATCCAATGCTATTCCTTTTCTTTCTAGTAGTTTTGTTATTATTTTAAAACAGTAGTAATCCCTTTTGTTATTTGTGTCACTTCGTACTTCCCACATTTGTTTTACTCAACTTTTCTGTAACAAACGCTGTAGTTTCTTCACCAGATCAATTGTCTACCTTCTAACAATTCATACGCCGACTGCATTTTCAGGTCTCTTCTAAATTTAAAATGCATGTTGGTTCTTGGTATCCAAGTCACATAGGAATAGTAGATTATAGATAAATAAATCACCTTGTATCCGTCGTGTGACTTCGTTCTACGTCGATTAAAATGACGCGTTTCGGAACATATGCTCCATCATCAGATTAAATCACTCTATTGAGGTCGTTAACAGTTAAAATCATATGTTACACATAATTGTCAACTAATGTAACTCACTCGCTTTTTAAATGGTGCGCACCACGGCGAAGCCGATCGGACACTCTTCTAAATTGTAAGCTTTAGTTACTCCTTGTAACTAATAAAACGCTTCGCAGGTATTTCATCTCTGCAGCCTTCATTTTTCTTTTCTGTTTTACATTCAGTACTTCTTAACTTGCATCCACAAGCCAAAGTCGGGCTGTAAATTGACGTAATACCTCATTCAGTTTTCTTAAAGTATTGTGGGCTATACATATAAATTAACTTTTAGTAAACCGTCATTTTTTTAGTCATTCATACCATATCACCTGAGATTGCTCTTTCGTAAATGTTTACAATTTCAAGAACAGATGTCCAATTTAAAATGTTTTACGTTAAACAGAACATTTTTTTAATTATCTCATTCATGAATATTATAACTATTAATAAACTCAAACCCCTCCTTGCTGTAAGGCCCTCCTTTAAAATATCTAGAGGCCGAGCAGGTCTATACTAGAACTTTCGTTCAAACTAAGTTCTGATGATTAAAAATATGATTCATTAAATATTTATTTATATTTAATAATTAGCGTACAGTGTCAACGTTCGCATCAACACCAGTTACACGAATGTTGACATGAAAGTGGATATAAACAGCGTCGCAAAAATATAAATTAACATTAAGCACCTCAGAAGACACATAGCGGGTTTTAATTAGGTTTTCCTTTCCAAGAGTTTATTATTATTTACACGGTGTTACCACGTTGTTAATAAACTCTGGCACGGCTACTAAGGCGTCTCGGTGGGCACATCGTATTGGCTTTGCATACACACGCCCGCGCGCGCACGTACACACACGAAGGCAGCTTTCTATTACAAACACTGTTGTTGACAATTGCTTTGGTTTGTCCAATGATTTTGCATTTATTATTAAAACATAAATAAAAGAGAAATTCTTGAGTCATCTCTAGCGGTCATCAACAAGAAAACTGGGCTTATAAATTTCATCGTGTCTTTATCAAGTAGTGTTGTATGAAAGTGAGAGAGAAAGAGAAAGAGAGACAGAGAACGGCGCGAGGAAGATTGTCTAGTCAAGCCGGTTCCTCCGAGTTTAAGATAAGAAGCTTCGAACGGTCCAGTCTTCCAGGCAGTCAGTAAAGTGGCATCGTACAGTCTTCACAGCTATGCTTCTCATACAGGTAAGAAACTGCATTAACACGTACAGCATGTGTCGTGGGTGTGTGTGTGTGTGTGGGTGTGTGGGTGTGGGTGTGTGTGTGTGTGGGTGTGTGTGTGACGCTCGTGATTGGGCGTCCAGACGCGTTTATGTCATGATTCGCTTATTTCCAAAGGCATTTACAATACTGTACGTTAATACAAATTTATACGTTTATAATTATTATTAACCACGTTGATATTACTGTTATTATTAATTGCATTATTATTAGTACTATGCATTGTTGTTATTAGTATTATTATTTGCATCACGATCATTTGAATACTATCACGTAGGCAGTATTAATGTCAGGACATCGTGGTTATCTGTAACAAATGATTTTCACACGCATCAAGTTTCACGTTTTATTCATAGGTCAAATGGTAGTGGCACCATACTCATGTTCGTTACGCGCCCGCGCGTCCACACACACAGGAACACGCATTTTTGGTAGTGTACAAATAAATTTACGTACATAAACGTATTCTCAAGATAGTTTTGTTTTAAGCCCATTTCATCACATTACAAAATGAATCATGTTGCCGGCTATTTCTCGCTTTAAACTAAACCACAGTTCTATCTTTACTATGCATAAAGGTTGTCGTTTCTGTGTGCATGACAACTTAGTTTTATTTACAGTCTATTTACATATTCCTACAATTTTTAATGTTTATATTATTAAAATATATATACCATTGTGGAAAGCTTCTTTTATCACAAACACACACACACACACACACACACACACACACAATTAACCGTTACTAGTAATTTTCTTTGGGACACGTATCTTAAAACTAATTATTATATATTATGTGTCCACTTGAATCTCCCGACATGTCAGCTTGTCTAGTATTGAGTCTGTCAAGTAATGTTTTAACGAGTTTCAATTAACACGAAATTATTACAGTTGTTGTACGACACTTTTTACCTCTATAATTGGTCATCATAAAAATTACTATTTTCACAGTAATACATAATTTAAAGTATACGTATGCGCGCGTGTAGGCTACGTATTGCTTGGCTTGAGTCCCTTGTTTTATTCTACTTTTTTCATCGAAGTATTTGCTACGTAGATCTTCGACAGACCCATTTCTGTCGTCTTCATGCTGATTTCTCATTGTACGTTTTCTTGGATTTTAACTTTTATTTCAAAGGTTTTGCTATTATATAACAATGATCACGAGGTAAATTAATTTTTTGTGCAAGAACAAAATTATTTTGTCTAGCACTTATACCGACTTTACTTAAGCAACATCGAATACTCAATGTACCATCTGACTTAAATTATTTTGTAATTGTTTTGTCTATATAATCGATTTATTTAACTGTTAGATTGAACATTTTACTTCTTTAGGATTTTACTTATTATAATCTTTTTAACAATACTTAAACAGTCATCATGGTTTGTTTATTTTGTGAATTTGTCCTTTAATTTATTGCTAACTATTATTTTTTAAGCTGTTGTCAGATTTTCGGACTTCCCACAAATTCGTTTTAATGTTATTTTTAATATTTTTTCGTTAGCTTGACGTTTTGAATGTCTGGAAATTAAAGGAACTATTTAGCCAGCATATGGCTATAATAGTTCATAAACATGCGACTTCAAATAACCATTTCTGTGCTGACTGATTTTATGTTTGCAAAAGGAATTAATTACACTTTTGATAATCTATGTGTATGTGTGTGTGTGAATAAGCGGCTACACCATTTTGTGCACTGTACTATGTTCTCTGTGTATCGTGTTCTAGATTTAAACAATAACTACACTTCAATTATAAAAGCTAAAACAATCAAAAGGGTTGCTCATATAGAAGTCACTGAAGCCATAAACGACTACTATAATCAACGACTACTTATACAAAATCAACTTCTGTCATTGAATTATATATAATCCGATTTTCCACCTGTGCAATGTGCAGTTTTCCGCGAACGTGCAAAATATTTAACTCAATCTAGTTAAATAATTAAATCATAATATTATTAGAAATATTAGTAATCGTTATATTATTGTAATAGTTGTAGTTTAATAACATTTAAGCCAGTAAATGTAATTAATTTCATCAGTGAAGTATGAACTGCAAATCTTCTCTATTTTAGTAGTTAATGCCAGTAAAATCTGTTCCGAAATACAACATTTTCATATGTCTTTCCGTGTTTACTTCCCTATCCTACTTTCACGTTCTTCATTTGGATACTGGAAGTTTAAAATATTTGGGGGGGAATTTTAAGTACCTATTTATTTGTTCAAACAATTAACAAATAATATTTTTCTAAATTGAAGGAAAAATTTAATACAATGAAACTTTAACTGAGCGTCACATAACGATCTGAGAGGAGGCATCAGAACGAATCCAAGGTTGTTAAATCAGTGATAATATCATTCTAAGATCGCAGTAGACGCAGTAGAGATGGTCATTTTGCAACATATAGTTAGTAATTCCAACGAAATTATTCCTCAGTTTGCTGATAAACCGCTGCTGGGGAGCCCACAGTTGTACACTATTGTATCATCCAAACGCGCATATAAATTTCAGCAAAATTTAATCACGTAATTGGCCAAATAAAATATGCTGTAAAAAAGTTCGATTTCCTTTATAATTTGAATTTGTAGCACGTACTCACTCAACTATTCTATACTTTCATTTTTTATGGCATAAAATAAACAATATTCGGCCACAAGAAATATTCTATTTTAAAATAACCTATAACTAAGTAAGTTGATTATATCTAGTAATTTATTTCTATGTTGTTTATTCTGTGTGTGTCGCTATATTTACTTTTCAAATGTTAAGTACAAGATTTGTTGTGCAACAAATATAACCAGTGTTTCAGGTCAAGTTATATAAGATTATATTAGATAAGATTGGGGTAGATAATGGAATCTTATTACTTCCATATTCTAATTAAGTTATGGTTAATTCTTTTAGGAGACTTTCTTTATTGTTTGTATCACAGCTTATAAACGCTATTTTCATCATAATACTAAATTTTCTCTAATAAATTATAATTGATAAGTATGTATTATTATTACGACATAATGGTAGAGAGAGAAAAGAATAGAGTTGTATATGTACATGTGCCATAGAGTATATATACAAAGTTGACCACTTGATTCTTACAGTTTCGCTGTTGTATTCATAGCAAAAATTAAACCTACTGCGGTATACGTTTATGTGTATTTGGAGAGATGATATGTAGAGCAAAGTATGATATGTAGTCGTATCAGAACTGTGTGTACGTATAAAACAATAAAATATACGCTTGATAAGTTAAATTATAAATTAAATTTATAATTCTGTCACGCGTAAATATTCTATATGTTCATTACTTTGTGGCATATAATAGACAATATTTGGCCGAAAGATATTCTATTTTAAACTAAAATAGAAGTGTGAGTTTGTTATAACCTACTGTAAGTGATGATAATGAAGGTCACTGACAGAAAGTATAATAGAAGGCGATTGATATCCAAACCCATAGTGTACATTACCACAGTTAGGATGGCTATTTTTGTGCAGAAAATGACACTGACAGTTAAAGTATAAAGACAAAGACAGTTTCTAATAATCACTACACTTAAAGTATCTAGCAAATAAAATTTTAAAAAAACTTTCAAACTAAAATAAAACATACGATTAATTTTATACCATTACAATATGCAACTTTTTTTTAATTACACATAACTAAGAATAATAGTCCACTTCCCTCCAATTTTATTTTTCTCTTTCTATTTATCAGTTGTACAATGTGTGCAAACCTTTAAAAAAAAAGCATTGAGCTTATGGACTACAGTGTTGACAAACGAAATGACATTATTTTATTGTGGTCGGTGCCTCACAGACACCACCAACCTCTCTCATTCTTCACACGCGCTCGCGAGTACATACACACACACACACACACCTCTCTCTCTCTCCCCCTCTCTCCCCCTCTCCCTCTCACACCCTCTCACTCTCTCTCTCTCTCTCTCTCTCTCTCTCTCTCTCTCTCTCTCTCTCTCTCTCTCTCTCTCTCTCCCCCCCTCTCTTATATTACATGCACGCAGCATTACTTGAACACGTTCGCACGAAGCAATGAGTGGCAATTGTCAGCGAGTTACTCGCGCGCGCGTGATCATTTAACAATAAAACAGACATCTGCTTATTTTTGAATCGCAGAAACAGTTAACGTCAGCTATCAGAGCAGCTTTAATTACCCTTTCATTGCCGCCTATGTAACTGAGTTATTAACACATTCTTGTTTCGCTTAAACAAAGACGTGTAATGATAGCAAAATGCCGACGGCACGACGCCGGTCGGCTTCATTGAAGGTGCTGATAAGCTGCAGTCACTGAATAATACACTGTCACCCTACCGCGCACACAGGTCATGTAATATCCTAAATTGATATTATTCATTAGTCATGACTAATAATTAAACATCTGGAAGAGGGAATACAGTATGACGTATCATATCATTATTATATCATCGTCATTTTTTTTTTAACAAACAGGCTAGCCGTGGACCAAGCGAATACCATTTCACTTTTTTCTCCTACCAGAAGGCCCTCATTCGCCGCCTTCCTTTCCACTGCCCACCCTTTTCTCGTCTTATTCTCACCGCAGAGAACCTCAAGATTTTGAATTTTGTTTCTGTATGCATTTCTATCCACACAGTCGTTCAAAGAGATACCCAATTGTTGAAAATTTGTTTATTTAATCTGTACCGATCCATCTGAACCATATGTCCAAGATCTCAGTCTTTTCTTTCGGGAAGCTGTTTCCAGATGTTGCAGATCCCTGTACAGCTCTTCTTTGGGTCTATGCCTGTATGCATCTTCGGTTTTCTAAGGGCCATAAATTTTCCGAGGAATTCTTCGTTCAATTTTAAGAAGAGGTTCCAAATTTTGAAAGCACGTTGTTTCCACGCCATACATGATCATCGGCCTGATCACAGTGCTATAATGGCAAACTTTCGCACTTCTGGGAAGGTTTTTCTTTCCGTACAGTTCCCGGGTTGGAGTAAAGGCCTTTACTAATTTGACTTTCCTTATCTTAAAGGATTCTTTGTCTCAGGCCTTTCGGGGTATGTTTTCCCCAAGATATTTAAAATTGTTAGTATATTTTATTTCTCCATACGTAGTATCCAGGCACGTTTTCGGGAATTTAATAAGAGTGGTCATAATTTCCGTTTTAGCAAAGGAGATTTGGAAGCCAGTTTTCTCCGCTATGTGTTTGAGATCTTCTACTTGGTTTCTCGCTTCTTCTTCTGAGTGGGCGAAGATGGGCAAATACTATTATTTTATTATTATTATTATTATTATTATTATTATGAGCAATACAATATTATTAATACAGTTGTTTATTAATAAAGTTTTGGTATGATATAGTTTATTTAATTATGTTGCTACAAGATAGATAAAAAGTGAACTGACTGGTTTTTAATCATTATCGTTGTCTATAAATTATAAATCTTATAAGGTATACCTGAAGTACTAACATTTGTATTTAGCCTAAGGTACTCTCTACGATGAGAACAATTCTTACAAAAGCAGATAACACGTTATTTGGATTAATTTCACTATAATATAATATAATTTTCCGTATATAATTACTGTTATAATACAATAATGATGTGTATATGACTGTACATAGACTAAGACTAACAACTTTGTTAGAAAGCCACATTATTCAATTACAGTAGTTACCTTCACCTAGTTAAGTGCACGGTACAGAGTGCTACCGCAGTGACGAAAGGCTTTTCATTCACTTTCTCGTCGTCTTGTCAGGTTGCTTCCGGACGATCCGCTTTCGCTTTTCTTCACCCTCGTATTTGTTACGAACATGAAACCTGTTTCGAAAATCGATACTATAAGAACAAACATAGTAGGCCTTCTGAGAGCGATCGATTAGTAGACAAATCGTCAGTGATCTTGATTAAGCGATTATATCCGTTTGGTTGTTTAGACGTTTGGTCGATCTGAGGGTCAACAGACTCTTTGTAACGTTGTGGCTACGTTACAAATCCAGGGAACCCATCATAATTGACACTCGCCAATTATACAGGCTGCCTACGTTGTAACGAACTGAAATTAAACTTAACACAAATAACAATAGTATTTACGCTATTCATTAGGACACAAGGGGAAGGTATTTCACTGATTTATGCACTCATTTCAATGTGTAATAAGATGACATCTCTTTATTAACAAATTATTTGAAAAGATCCCATAACATAATTATTTATACAAAAAATTCAAAAGGGTTTTCTGTATAACAAGGGATCATATTGATCATGTAATTTTACCTCGGATCCGGGTTTACTTTAAATATTGTAAAGACGTCTGAGTTATACTATGCTCCTCTAGGAGCTTGCATGATTACATTAACCATTGGAAGAATGGTGTTATTTACTAAAGGGATTATAATTAACATTTCCATATTAACGTTACAACGTATGATTTTCAATACTACAGTTTACATTTCTTTGGTTTTATTTATTGATTAAAGAAAATTATAGTCTTTGAAAAGTCTATTTCATCTATAAAGTTATGTCTCAAATGTAATTAATTCTCGATAGCCAAGCTATCGAGTCACCTTCAAAATAAGCTTTGCTGTCCTCGTCCTGGGGTGTGACTCTTGGGAATTCTGGTAGTCGGCGTACTCATCTGGGTCGTATCTCTGGCGAATATTTTACAGCTGTATCAGTGAGGAGATTGAAGTAATGCTGGTTAAAGTTGGGTTGATCCACGTCGGTCCTGGTCACCGTCGTACGGGTTGTAGACGTCCATATGTGCAGTTTGTACAGGTCACATATTCACATGTAGAGTTGTACTAGAGTTTACATCTTAAGTAGAGACGTCACCTTCTTTACGTGTTGTTAATTTTCTTTAAATTATTACATTTCTTAAACAAACTTTTCTACATCTTATATATTTAAAAATACTAGCTCCCCACGTTTTGTAGTGGTAGCTAACCGTTATATTTAAATTTAATTAACACATTTCTGAAGAGCTCTCGCTCGGAGGTGTGTACTGTCTGACGGCGGCATAGTAACTCTTTACTTGATACGACTGGTACATTACAACGAAGCGGAGCGAGTACTCCGCGATAATATAGTTCCTACTTTTATTTAAATATACATTATTATAACAAGATGAAACAAATTATTTATACTTATTTAATTTACAGGAATTATTTTAACTACTACTCGTGCCTTCAAATTATTAATTACTTACATTACGATTTTCAGACATTTCTAAGTTATAGACGGTTCGCTAAGCACGTTGTGTCCGGAATTAAACAGGTCAACGCACGATGATTTACTAAAGGTTTAACTGTGATATTATTAGCTTTTACAATACGATTTTTTATTACTTGTTTAGTTAGATTTTTTTTATTTAAATCTCATACTTATTCTGGGTTAGTACAGGGGTATTAGGTTTAATTGTGCGATTTAAAAATACTTAATTGCTTTTTCAATTTTTTTTATTATTAAATATTTTATTATTAATTAAATCGTCACATCTTCAATCAACCAAAACGTAAGAAACTTCCGTTTTGTTTTGGGCATGGGGGGCTCTTTATTTTCTGTATACAAAAAAAGAAATAAAACATGAAACCACACTGAAAATATTGAAAGAGAAATGGAAAAAGAAAAGACACACAGACAGACACAGACACAGAACAGAGAGGCAGAGAGGTAGAGACAGACAGACAGCTAGTCAGACAGTCAGACAGGCAAGACAGACAGACACGAAATAGATAGACATGTAAACAGACAGCTAACAGAGAGTTAGATGGAAAGAGCATGAGAGAAAGTGAATGAGAGGGAGAGAGAGAGAGAGAGAGAGAGAGAGAGAGAGAGAGAGAGAGAGAGAGAGAGAGAGAGACACACACAGAGAGACACAGAGAGAGAGAGAGAGAGAGAGAGAGAGAGAGAGAGAGAGAGAGAGAGAGAGAGAGAGAGAGAGGATGGTAATAGAACAGTTACCGGATTCATCATCAGCCAATTATTAGAATTTATTCCAACTCTTCAGACATACATGTGTGAAAGCAAAACACAGAATTAATACCTAAACGACACAACCAAAAACACAAGAAAGGAAAGGCAGAAATAAAAAGAGAAAACGTACCACGGAGTAATGTAAGGAAGCAGCTTAAGGGAAGGTAAATTCACAACGATAAATGAAAATAGACAATGAAAATAGAGATAAATACATAGGTCGATACATAGAACTATAGAAAGAAAAAGAGGAAGCGAAAAGATGAAAAGAATTATTTATTAATTAACATTTGAGTTACTTATGCATGTAGTGCTTATTAGATGATATATCAATTGTGCACAACAAAATATTGCGTCCTCTTTTGTTAATTATTAATATTTTCGTTCATTTCCTGTGGGACCTTGTTTAAACATTAAACTCAGTGGAGCAGAACATTCGGGTAGAAAAACGTTTGCCTCTGCAATTTGTTTTTTTTTTATGTTTGCATAAGTTTCGAATAAACGTACGCCAATTCCCTACGTTCACAAAATTAAATTTACGTTGCGTCTCATAAACTCGAAAAAGTTTATGAAAAAAAATCTACAAGGACAGTAGGTCTCTCACATGTATAAACAGCACTCCTTCTTAGTAAGACTTTGCCTTTTGTTACCACAGTGTATCGAAAAAACAAAATACGAAAAATAAAAAACTTACTTTGCTCTTCCACAACGTAGTGTAAACTGTAACCTTATGGCAATAGGAGAAAGTACGGCGTTTCCTACCGGAGATTGATGGAAGCAACTCGCAAATGAAACTTACGACATAGATTTCCTTTGTCTAGAAATAGTGCTTCTTCATTTCCGTCAGTTCACTTCCTTCCGGATTAAAAACCACTATGACACATAATTAAAATATTTATTAGCCTTTATTTTTAACATTTCGTTTATACAAAATTCAATCTATTTATTTAGTTTGGGATACATAATCCGTTAGAAGTACAGATTAATTTAAAACGTGTTTAAATAGGATTTACACCTACTCAAACTTTTATCCTGAAAGCTGTACTAATAATTTCTTTTTCTCATTTTATTCTTTATTATATGGTAGCACACGTTTTGCACATTTACTTGAATGAGAGAAACGTTTTTATACTTAATAAAATAATGACAAAAACTACAAATAATTATATGATCTTCAACATAGAAATCTACATTAATCATCGAATTAAACGATCGTCCTTTGCGTTAGTTAGAAAAATGTTATCAATGAATATACAATATTTTTTCATATCAGAAAATTATTTGCATAACGAAACCTTTGTAGCTTATAACGAAGTTATTCAGTGGAGACTGGACTAATGGGAACGACAAAAGTTAGTCCACGCGACGTTTACACTGGCACGCAAGCCAGACAGAAAACTGCACAAAGGTAATAGGTCACAAGCAAATAGAAACATACTGTGTTGGGGAAGATACGTCAAAGCTGTGCCGTTAACAAGTGAATGAATATGTCAATGTAGAAGTGACATATTTGCATCTGTTGGTCAAATAAAAGGCAAAAGACACAAATATAAAGGATACCTAAAAAATTACACCATACAAACTGTTTTCATTGTTGTATTGGAGTGTTAGTGGTCTCAAGTATTTCTACTAGTAATTTTATACAAACCACTATGTTGTCTTTGGTATTGACGAGCGCTTTCGGCAGTCAAGCAAATAGCGTTCCTCAATGTCAGCGTTCGTCAAGCAAATAGCGTCGGCAGTCAAGCAATTTTTTCGTTGGTAAATGACCTGAAGATGGCAAGAATTTGCAACGTCAGCTGTGTTATAGGACTACTATACATCATAATTTGAATAAAGGCAAGCTTGCATCGTTCTAAATGTCTTTATACCAAGCTATTTTTAAAAACCTACACAGATGTATAAATTTTACATCAATTTTTTATTTAATACCAACTTTGTCACTACTTATAGCCATACTGCTAAATATTTCGTTCTTGACGAGGCCTTTCGGTGTCTCCACCATCTTCAGGTCTTAAACGACCTATTTTATTTAATAGACAAATTTTGCAATGTGAGGTGTCAAAATTCCGCGAGCTGTATAAAACAAAAAATAATTCAGAATAAAATGTGTGTGTGTGTGTGTGTGTGTGTGTGTGTGTGTGTGTGTGTGTGTGTGTGTGTGTGTGTGTGTGTGTGTGTGTGTGTGTGTGTGTGTGTGTGTGTGTGTGTGTGTGTGTGTGTGTGTGTGTGTGTGTGTGTGTGTGTGTGTGTGTGTGTGTGTGTGTGTGTGTGTGTGTGTGTGTGTGTGTTGTAGATCTACCACCCAGGTGCACGTCGTATCTAAGGGTGTTGCAGCAAACGCACTTCACTTCGGCTGTCTCACAACTCATGCTTTTGGCAAAAGCCTGTGTCTAGTGATGGCTGATTAGCTCGGAGGTATCGTAAACCATGGCCACCGACTGGGTCCACCTGAAACTGCAGAGGCATATCACTTTGGATTAGCGCTTTGGGCCATCCATCCGTCCTCAGCGTTACAGCCCATGTAGCGTACAGCCCATTTCTTTATGTCCACCACCAGATGTCTCCAAGTCTTCTAAAGTCCTACAGACTGTGCAGTCACATTTTATTTGGTTTCCCTTTACCTTGTTTCACCCAATCTGCCCGGAGTATTCTTTTAGGCATTCCTTCTTCTCCCATCCTTTGTAGGTGACCTACCCATCTTGTTCTTGCCATTTTGATCTCGCCCAATATTTAGGTTTCCCATAGTGATGCTAAATCTTGTTATTTCTCCTCGTTATCCTCATTAGTCTATATATTTTCCATAGGGTTTTTCTCTCTCATCTTTGATCATGCTTTCCTCTCTTGTTGTCAGAGTCTACGCTTCAGACCCATAAGTGGCAAATGGTATTAACATTGTTTTATAAATTCTAATTTTTGAGGCTCTGTATTTTTTTGTTTTGGGTTTGAATATGTATTGTAGTGCAAACTAAGCTCGATTTCATGCCACTACACGTTCCTCGGTTTTTGCAGGTATACAATTTTGTTTTAGCGCTTTGTCCGGCTTACGGCTTATTTCTTCGCTTGATTCTGGGCACAGAATTAGCCGTACTATTGAAACGGTTCCGATTCCTTTAACTTCCTGTCCGTTCTTTGTTCGATGAGCATCAGTTCATCGAATCTTACACTTATGCGATCGTCTAATTCACTATTCAACAGGATAATTGGGATCAAGTCTTGTTACATGAAAATTGTTGATACAAATGTTGTGCAATTTTTAAATTTCAGGTTCGAAAACTTGAACCTGAAAAAATTTTTTTCGTTTCTAGTATACACTCATCTGTATCAGTTTACTAAATTCGCAGCCATATTAGAAGCTCAATTTAGATTTGGCAACTAATTGAATAAGTTGTTTTTTGTGCCGCTTTAATATTTAAGATTAAAGACCTTTGCGTTAAATTTTGCAAGCAGTGTAACGTGAAAGAGTGAGATGATCTGCTCTAACGTGGTAAAATTGTTGTAAAAGGCATAGAGTTTGGCAGTGTATACTTGCCGTCATGGGCAGTGTCCAGGAGTGGGAGGGTCTCCGTCTTCGAACCAGTAGTATATAAAATGGTATACTCCTCAACGAATTCTTCTAGGACTGATCTAAAAAGGAGTTTCAGTTCAGTTGGGTGGCACAGTGTCTTGCTTCCACTGGCAATATTAAGCCGGCAATTCGAATTCGATGTGCGAAGCTGCCAGGGAGGTACCTCTTATGTAATGTGCGGTTGGACCGTGTGCATACTGGTCGAGTAAGCGTGCAACGACTGCTGTATATACTCGCAAGTCTGTTGTTCGCAATCAACACGTTTTTTATGTGGCCCGGTAGTACTGAAATGTTAGCCACATATCTCAAAACAGTAACTGACTTCGAAGATGTAATCACGTTATTCCTGCTTCACAATATAAGCTTTGCGCTGAGTTGGTGTGGAATCCCCTTATGACATAGCGCGAACCAGCATCTGAACATGATCTAACCTTTTCAAACACAACTTCCTAGCTGAAGAGTACACAACGCATCCATAATCCGTTTTTGATAGCACAAGTAAGGTGTACAAGTGCAATAAGATTTCCCTGTCGGCTCCCCAGGTCATATGAGAGATGCATCTGATGGCATTTAACGAGGATTTGCACTTCCCAGCAAAATCGTCCACATGCGCATTCCACATTTAGTCTCTGCCGAAAGTTAGACCTAAAAATTTGCTTTCAGTTTTTAAAGCAGTCGATCCTGAGATGTTAACAAGTTTTTTTAACTGTTTCGTAAATACTTGCTAAATTATATTTTTAATACATTTTGTTATATTGTACTGTTGCGAGACTTTATCGTTTGATGTTGTATTTTTACGGTTATTACAAGAAATCATACAAATTTCCTTAGTAAGGTAAAACTTGATACTTATAGTGATTGTGCTAAATTTAATGTGCGTTTTAAATCACCTATAGATGATGACGCAAATAAAAATATTATCATTTAATAGATGTTGCATAATATCATTTTATTATATGCAAAATATATTTAATAGGCAAAATTTCATTATATAATATTTATTATATATTTTAATAAACTTTAATATAAATTATATTATTTTCAATATATATTATTTTATAAATTTTAATACGTTTCTAGAAAGTGTGTGTTTCATCTTATGCCAAATCACCCATTATCATTCAGACGTATTAAGCTTTTGTATTATTCGTTAGGAACTCTTATTCTTAAAAAACGTAAATCATTAACAAAACAAACTGTACGTTTTTTTAGATGGTGTGAATCAGAAGATAGAAGGGACGCCGTTAAGATAAGCTCTTATTTGTGGGATTTTTTGTATAAAAAATGACGGAATTTCGTACAAATAACGATCAACAAATACAGCTGTGGTTCACAAAATAAAAACCACAGTCTATGTTGTAGGCTATTACCTCGGTGATTGCTTTTAATTGGATCAGGGGTACGCCCCGAGAATATTTTGTAGAACTTTTCTACTGAAGAAGACCTTCGGTGGGTGGCCAAAACGTCTAGTCAATGACAGGTCAAACCAACTGACCACGGTCCAATAGCCCGGACATGATAAATTTATTTATTAAATACACACAGTTCTTTTACTACTAAGATGTTAACTAACTGTTAAACATAACACAAAAATGGTGAAATTTTTCCAGTTCGTAGCTATTTCTACGTGCCTGAAAACAGGGCTTCTGGACTAGTTGAAAAACAATATAAGCGCAGTATTTGCCCAGAGGATTATGATGACACTGCAAAAACAATTGGAACACTGAGAGACTAAATTACTGATTTTTCATACCTGAATTTTCAGGAGTTGTGTTCTAAGCATAATTTTATTTCTACGCTTCTAAAAAAATCTTTTAAAATAGGCTTGTACGCTGCTAGAAAGATTGAATATCTCTCGGCAGAAAGATAGGCTTTCCAAGAAGTTATACCTGTGATCCGCTTTGTGAGAACACAGTTTCTCCAGACGTGGTTTAAACTTCAGTAGTATTGATTGGAAATCGGTCCCTCTAGTCACACTAAAATTTTAGAAACAACAGATGCAGAAAATTTACTATCAGCACTAGTGTATGACAAAAATAATCTAAATTATTGTAAAGACGTTATTTGTGTTATTGCTGGTCACAACGAAGATCACTGATTTATTGTTATTGATGATATCGATAAGATGATAGTAAGACAAACTAGTAAGAGAAATTAATTAAATAACATACAAACACTGATAATGTCCTTGAATTTTATTTTTTTTTTATCTCTATTACTTCTTTCTAAAATATTTGTTTGTATAAATTTATACAAATCTGTAGAAGCTGAACGGTTTGTTAAAAAGTTTTTTTACTTGTAGCCTAAAATGTGTATTCATATTACAATTGTTTTACATAAATACTATTATCTGGTATGATCCTTTATTCAGTTAGTTCAAAATGCTTAATGACAGTAATTACTGTACCTAGATTAGTGCCAATAAGTATCAAAGTCAATATGTATTTTATCTCTCACTCTAAAACCGACTGAATAAGTTTTTTAATAGTTAATAAAACTGATAACATTCTAATGTGCTTCGAACTCATATAAAAATTACAGTAATACTTTTACCCCTCTCACTAAAGTAAAAAAAATGATTTTGTATAAAACCGAAATATGTTGTAAAACGGATTTCGTATTTTGGGGGATGGATAGAATAAGCTCCTCAATTTTATTATAACCGATAGAGATTCTTTTAAAGAAGGCTAAATATGTACGTGTATGTATATATATAAATAAAGACATAATTTTTCAATTAAATAAAAATTTTACTAATTTTTTGATGAAAACTCGTATTTCTCGCACAAGGGACGCGATGCAATGCGTCCCAATCGACAGTTATCAGACATGACAACAATTGACAGGCGTTCGTTGTCACACTCTGCAATATGCCAGCGGATTTACTTATTTGATCCATCTATTGCACGCTACGCCTACTTCTATGTGGAAGTTTTGTTTACCTAATAAAATGAGAAGTACTTTCTGAAAGAGATTTAACTTGACAACATGCACGTGATTGAATTGTTTTTCAACTGACAACCTTTTTTACTACACAGTGAGGAGTTTCCACTACCAACACAATGCTTAAACAATTGCAATTTTTTTTAAACTACTTCACTATTTCACCCGCACGCAGATTTCTAACCTAGTTCCTTTTCCTACAATCTCTATTCTTAAATTTATATCGGCAATATTTGTTAATCTTTTTATAAACATATAATGATAATATTATTAAAATTGAAATCATTTATTGTTTTCTTGTAAATAAATTTCTCTCAATATTCTGTAAATTCTCTGATTCTTAAATTTTCAGAAAGAGTGTACTTAATTTTAAAATCTTTATCCGTACAATAATTGGTAAGGAGAATTAACACATTAAACAAATGAAGAAGATCAAATCTCCCAATTTTCGACACAACCAACGTGCAGGAAAAGTAATGCAGACGATGAAAATCATATGACTTTATAAATGTCAAAGCGTAATTTTTAAATAAAATTATAGTGAGATTTTTCCAATTCTCTATAAACACCGTACCGCTCCATTCACTTCACACTCTACCCGTGTCATTTAATTGCCATTCCCCAAACCTCCCCAAACCTCTGTTGATTGTTATTGCCCGCTGTCCTCTAATTTGCAGAGTCAGTACCACTTGAGGTCAATACCGCTAGTGACCACTTAGAAAATCAGAGTCATTTATTTTTGACGTGTATTTGCAAACAAATAGGTGTAAGGGGACTCATCTGTTTGCATCTGATGTACCTGAAGTTAGAGATGAAGTTAACGTGCGAGAAGTCCAAAAATAGTGCCAGTAGGTAGACCTCTGTGCCCTCTTTGTTAATTAGATAATCTTTTTCAGGTGCGTCTACGCTGAATTTTCGAACTTTTCAAAATTTATTTTCTTACGTTTTACGTTTTTCTTCGTTAATTTTCTGTGTAACTCTCCCTTGTAAATTTTTATAGCTCGTCCACCTTGTTGTGATGCGTCTGATACACCGCTCATATATGTCAAATTCGTAACTTTAATTTTTCTCTCAGAATTTTCGCCATTCAGAATTAATTAAATTTATTTTTCTCTTCTTACAAAAAATTTTCCGCTGACGTTTGCTTATTAACATTCTAACATAAGTGTGACGCCTAATCACCTTGTGTACCTAAGAAGTAATATTAAGTCACTTTCAGCATACAGGTTATTTTCAGTTTTTCATATTAAAATGTTGAGTTTACTGCGATTAGTTCTAAGACTCCCACACAGCTTTGATTATAACATATTTACCAATCCTACATTTTAAAAGTGATAAAAATTATCTGTTATTTATTGTTTTCTTTCGTTGTCACTTAAAACTTGTGCGGTTTAGAATTTAGCCGGAAGGTGGCTTTTCTACGAATAACGGTCGTGATCTATGTCGGGACCCATAATAGTTTTTTTTAAAGCACTCATAAAGGCTAGATAGACTTTACTGACTTATTCTGATGAGCTCCTCTGAAACTCATCATAAGGGAAATTTAATTATGTGTTCCTCGATTAAAAGCAATTAAGATACACATCGACATTTGTGTGTGCGTCCACACGATACATATAACTTATAAAATGCTTTTTTTAAATTCATTTATTCTGTTGGCTGGTCATGTATCATCACTGTTGCCTGTTCAACACTGAATTGTGTATGAACTTACTTAATCCAGAAGGCTTTTTCCATCACCTGAGTATCCATCACCTAAATAGGTTACATTTATATAAAGATGAATTTATGATAAATTTCTTTGCTTATTAATCAGCTACCTATTTCTTACATCAGTTCATTTATGTAAGTAGTGATGAATTTTTTTATTAAAAAAAAACGTGAAAGCCGTTTGTATATAACAAAAAGTTGTACTGTTTTGTTTAGAAATAACAAAACTAACTCACGTGTTCTCTTGCCAAAAAATAATAATCAATCAAATGTTGTAAGTATAGTATTATCAAAGTGGGGAACGACGCAGGCGTTATTAAGACGTCCGATGTCGGCGCTGTATATTAATTTATTAGTTTAAGGGGGTTTTATCTCAAGTGAATCAGTCAAAGAGACGAAGGCTCTGATTAATCCCAAACATTCTACTGGAACAATACGACTGTGAGAATTATTAACCCTACAGACCTAGGTAACTAGCTCACTGTGATGTCAAGAACCTATTTCTGTGCAACGTCTCTTGAACTTGGCATTTCGTATGATAAATGGTTACCATTCGTTATACTGCGGCGTCTTAGACCGTGACAGGAGAAAGTTGTTCGTGGTCAATTTCTAACTTGTTATCGCCACCCACACCAATCGACGGAAATGTTTTCTGACAACTTGTGCCACTTTAGGTTACTAAACAAGTCCTTTTTTTACGTAGAAGGAAAAATCTACTCCTCCAAAAGCAGTCAGTTTTGTGCTTTGTTTGTGGGGGGGGGGTGAGAGAGAGTGAGTAGAGGAGGAAGAGAACGACAGTACACAGAGACGTATTTCGATATAAAGAAAAACAAGAAAGCAAACACCATTACTTCAGCATTAAGAATACGGAACGCCTGGAGTAGTCTACATAATTTTTTACAAAATATTGTAATATATTAAATTTGTAATATTAAGTATTTGCAAAATATTTGTTATAAAAATTAAACTCGTTAACGTAAAACTAAAGGTACCGTACGTGAAAAATAAATATCGTAAATAAAGTTACTACACATTAAGCAAACTGAAAGAGTCCATAGTGGCAATTTACCAGTGCAAAGCTTTTATTTTTTTTAAACACCAATAAAATAAATCATTTACAAAAGACAATATTAGTTTATGACATAGTTGAAAAAAGTATTCTCAGTCATCGTAATGAATTCTGAATTTAAGACAGAAAATTAAAACACTAAGGATACGCTATGCTAGTGACATAGACTATAACATAAAACGAAACTGACTCCTTGGAAGTATTCCAACTGCATGCAACGTTCAGCTTTCCAACTTCACGTTCTCCTGTGTCTCTCAGGACGGTCACTTGCCCACTTCTGTATACCATCTTTACCGAAGACATGCGTTTTCTTTACCCAGTCTCGAGAATAGAACGGTTTATGTGGATTACTGTTGCTTGAAAGCATCTGATTCTCGTCCCCAGGTTGCAGTTGGTTTTACAAGTATTCATGGATGGATTACAATATCTGGCGTATCTCTGTAATCACGGATGCATCGTATTTAACTCTGCAGGATCTGTATCCTGAAACATTTATATCTGTACGTATGAAACATTTATACGTAAGTCCAGTCAAAATTGCCCTCCAAGCATATGCAAGAAATCACGCTTGACTCCGTTCTAATTTGGGGTAACCCCATATAAAAAACTCCACCTTCCGTACAAACTCCACCTTGCAGCAACAAATCAGATAAACCACTCCTAACCTGTTAACCGTGATTTGAGTTGTCGAAGTCCCCTACAAACTTAGGTACCCATTGTAGCCGTCACATCGAATGCACAGTAGGCCTACTCCTTGTATACCTAAATTACCCTACTAACGTCATTAGCCCTTACACACGTCATTCATGTTCCCCCACACTTAGGCTTTAACCACAGTATGCGTCACACACTGACGCCCTTAGGTGCGTACACAAACGACACTGACCCCATTCTGCATCACACTTCGGACAAACGATACACAAAACATTTCTCCTCCAGTCCCTTCGCTCTCATCACTCAGACGATTCTGGCGAACAAAACTAAAAAATGTCGAAAAGATTGAAGAAGGTCAGTCTCAAGAACAGGTTAGAACCCGGTTCTCAACAGAACCTATATCACCTGGAAGAAATGAATAATTTCATTTTGCCTAACGATGCTGTAACTCGTTCTGATCTGTACCAATAGCATGGTAGAAACTAGAAATTGCGATACTAAACTGGGCCGTCTTGACTCACAAAAGTGCAATTAATTTTAATGATGTTAAGTACACATGTATGTACACCAATTAAAAATTTACCAGGGACTTGGCTAGAATAATTTATTTTTTACTATACTAACCCTTACATCTGACTGAAAAATTTATTGAATCTTTTGAATCGTTTTACTTATTAAGATAACATCATTTTTCAAATCAGCTGTGTTCTTTAAAGATAAGGTAATGTCAGAATCAAATACAAATAAAAGAATTTTCAATATTTATCACATTTGTAACACACGACAAAATGTTAGTTTTATTGAATTAATACATACTTATTCATTACACAAGTTTTTAACATTTTCGTTGCTGTTGTTACTAATTTAAACGTCTATTCATTTTCTGCCTCAGGTTTTTCTGCTTGTCGGATTGGTGAGCCCAGTGTTGCTGGGCAAAGTCCCGCCTAAACCGACAGCGCTAACTCATCATCAGCGGAAACACCAGGCGGCAAAAAAACAACTGAAACAGCCTCAAAGACCGGGAAGGTCTCCTCCTATTACTAGTCAAGTTCCACTTGTTTTGAATCCTGCAGAACTGAACCAAGCTTACGCGCTGATCCCATCGCATCAACAAACGGATTACGCAGAGCTAGCAAACCAAGGACAAGAACTGCAGTACTTGACGGGCGGCCAAGGCTACGCTGCACAAGGTTCTGCACAAGGTTACGCTGCACAAGGTTACGGATCGCAAGGTCAGGGATACGACGCTGCTGCTCTCGCCGCTCTCCTCAGCACGTACCGCGAGCCTCAGCAGCAGCCACCGCAGCAACCTGTATATCACGCTACACCGCTCCAACCCGCTCCAAGCATTCCAATTGAAGAACCGCTGCAAGAAGAGCCAAAAACCGAAAAATACACACCAGTGAAACAAAACTTCGTCCCGATAGCCAATTACTACAAAAAAAAAACAAACGATGACGATGAGGTAAGTGTTGCACAATTGTTTTTACCCTTGAACATACAATACCGGAAAAGGTATGCATATTTTTTTTAAACTCATTTATTTCCTAAACGTATTATTTTAAATATTCATCTATTTCCCCGGTCTAGAAAATTAAAGAATTATTGAATTTGATTTTTCTTGTCTTACCATTTATTGTATCAATTGTTACACCTAGTAGTAATAGAGTTAGAATTATTACACCTATACAGTCCTCAGGGAATTAAAGTGTAATATTTCTCTTGTTCGTAAAGAGCCATGGAGCTCCAAAACAAAAAGAAAAATTTATAAAATAATTTCAAACATCGTATTCAATACTTGTTCCACATAATTGCTTCACGTGTGTGTAGAACATACAACGTATGGAAGTGTATGTTAAACAAACAAGTACGCGTGACTGTTCTTGTTGTCTGGTCCATTTGCTAATGGTTCAAATTCATATATCTGCGCGTGCGCGCGAGCGTGTGTACGCGCGCATATGTAAACCCGTAATCTGGTCGCAGAACATGTGGAGTCCATAAGTCGTCTCCATCTGAGCCGGTTTTTGGCCCTCTTTATACACAAATTATCCCCAGGATTTTCCCAGCATCTTTGCTCCTCGAGCACTGCCCTTCTGCATGTGATCTTCGGTTACTCTCTGCTACGAGAATTCTTTGGGTTTCATTCAATGGCTTGTCACAAGACGTATGTCGGCTCAGCCTCACTTTCTTGTTTTAATTTTTTTTTACTGGTTTCTGGTTCATCCTTCTGCATACTTATGTTTTGACGATCTGTTCTGACCAAAACACGAATATTATCCTTCATAAACATATGTTTATGAAACTTGGCTTTCATAACAATAGCTTTTGTGATTTTTCAGGTCTCATGGCCATACGAGAGGTCGTATTTTATCCTGAAGTCGAGAACACCTTTAGTTTTATTGAAGTATAGAATCGATTTCCAAATAACGTCGAACTCAAATAATTAGTATTAAAATTTTGAAATCTACATCTCTTTGTGAGACTATTCAAATAACATTAAAAAATAAAGTTGGATCAGAAACTAAAATTAAAATTTTTATAAATTTATGGAGGTACCTACTCTGCTGCATGGTGCCGAGTCATTGATTCTGCAAAAAGCGGATTTAAATAAAAACACCGTCGCGGAAATGAGGTTTTTAAGAATGGTCAAAGGATGCTCACAATTAGATATTCTTCGCAATGACCATATACGGAGTGAGCTTAAGGTATACATATTGGGAAAGGAGGATACAAGTATAAAAATACAAAGGGGGAACATGTTCTTCGCACGGAAAAAGAGTCTATACCAAATGCCGCAATTTTTTATGTTGTACAGGTTCAGGTCCCGTTTTTAATAAAACTTAAGAGTATTTGTAATCATAAAAATTTTAATGAATACTGTATACAATTCTTCTGAAACTGGAACAGGTGTCTACGCCTACTCCAGGATGAAAGAACAAAAAGCAGAAGAAGTCAAATTTCGTAACTAGTGAATTCTTGGCTTGTTTTATCTAACATTCCTCAAACATTCCATAATGCTTTTTTTACTCAAAACTTTCTAATAGTCAGACAATTAGAGCTTTTCGTTTCCTATATACTGGAAGTTCAAAATATTCTTTAACAAAATTTGCTTATTAACTTAATTTTTAATTTCGTGGATTACGATTATTGATTTCATGAATAAAATTTAAGGAATTAAATAAAACGTATTGTTTAATGTAAGTAGGCATATGCTAAATTGCGTTACTGAGCTTTATCAGTAAACAAACATGGTTGACGAAACCATAATAAACAGAATTTCCTATATTTCCTGTACATAAACAAAAAATTCTCTTACTCAATACAAATTTCTTTCATTGTTAGCAAAATTTTAAATTTAAACTGAACTTGATAATGGATCGTTTCCCACTTATTATACTGTCGGGTGTACTGTATACCTACATTGGTTTCTGTACTGAAACTTATGTAATGAAACTCAACTGAAAATTATGACACCACAACAAACTAGACAAAGGCTTGAGTTCACTCACACGTTTACACAGAATTGAAGCGAGGATCCGCTTGGGGGTTCAGCCAGGATGCAAGATTACGACAAAAACGAAGGAGAAGTCACAAAAGATTGGAGGGCGAAGCAACTTTACAGAAACAATATAAGAAATAACCAGTGAACAGAAACGATGACGTTGCGCAGCGGGATGTAACGTTTACGTGACATACTGAATTTTACGACAAGAAAGCGAGGTGGCTGCACCAACTGACGCTTGACAGAAAATTATTAATTGCCAGAACGAGGGGTTACAAATATGAACAATACTCCAAGATGTTAGGACAACCCTTGCTTAAGACTTAAGACAATTCATTGATTGACAGGCGCTCTACGACTTACATTTCTCCGAATGAGAGCAACGTCCGAACAGGCGATTCTAAAGACATGTCCAACCACCTATCAGAGTAGAGTATTTTTACGGAGAGATCGAAGGAGAGGCAAGTTTCCATGGTAACCAGACGAAGAACAAATCAGAGGATAGAAGACTAGTGGACTTCGAAATAGTGGGAAAAGATTTCGAGAGAGGGTAGTTGTTTAGCCTATCATGGTGACCATAGGCGTGGACAAGCTTGAGACCAAATTTTAGTAGGGAGACGTTAATAAAAACTTATTGTCCACCACGGGACGAGACAGTTTTTCATAAAAATTTAGAGCAGTCACATAATTTTCGCGATCAGTCAACGGGCAGTCTTATGAAAATTTTCGATCAGTCGCATAACATTTTGAGAACAGTCTAATAATATTCTTCAGTTCAGTAATGTTACTATTTTGAGAACAGTCACATAAATTTTGCGGGCAGTGAATCAGTAAATCGATCAGTCGTGTAATTTTGAAATGCGCGGTATGGAGAACTCTAACGGGCTTAGTAAAGTTATCTAATTGAACTTTGTTGAACTTAGTAAAATTAAAACTGTTTCGAGATATAGTGAAAACAATATAACAAACACCAATACACGATATGCGTGAATCGACTCATTAATGTGTTAATAACCTTCAAGACTCTCGGATAAATAATCACAACTAATTAAAAGAACTATTCTACAACTATACACTATTACATAGATCGCACATATAAAGAATCACGTTGAACATTTGATATCGTACCAAAACTTAGTGCGAATAAACGGTTACTTCACGAACACAAGAACACGCAACTATTTAATAATGGTTGTATTCGGGAACAAACTGAGTTGTACAGATTGTCGTTAATAATCATATCACATCCACACTATTCTGTCGACGACGCGTGTGTACCAGTGAATAACCAGTGAATGTGATCTCAACATTATCCAATGGAACGCCGTCATCAAAATTCACCACCACAAGGAAATTTAGCGCCGATGGATTATAATGGATAACCAATTGTCAAGTAACACTTTATAATTTTATTCGTGTAGTTATGACTACTGTCCTGTCTCTTTCAAAGGATCTATACCCAGGGAAATTATAGTAAAATTTTGTTAAAAGAAGGTTGAGTTTAAAGTACAATCATGATCAATTAAAGCTAAACCATCTGGGGTGTAATGAACGCATTAAATAAAGTAAATATTATTTGATTTTGTTGTATGTAATATTTCGTATATGTTTGTATGATGGAACTTATTTTTGATATGTATATGTTTGACGTTTTGGATGTATTTACAGGTACCATGAATATATATGTGTTATTGAATACAATTATCTAAACGTATAATAAATTAGCGCTTAAGCAAATCAAATAATGCGTTCATTATTATTGGAAACCCTAATGTAGAATCTGCAAATTAATTAACTATTCTAATTGAATAAATTTACTGTGTATTGAGTGAACACACTGGAGAATTATTGAATCTCATACCAATTACACTAACGAGTAATTTGAAAAGTTTGACAATCTATTTAACTAATTAATTCAACTCACATTAGCATAATTGTCATTAAATTAAATGACGTCCCAACACACGGGGCTTTAAAGAAGATATAATTCACTAATCAATACTTAATTATATCAATTAATTAATTCATTCACAAATTAATTAATTGCACAAAATAGCATTAAAACCTGCATTGGTTTCTGTACTGTATAACTATATTGGTTTCTGTACTGTATGCCTACATTGACTTCATTAATTTCGATAAAATATAATAAATTAATATACAATGTATGGCACGTTTTTGCGATTTCAGCGCTGGTTCAAAACACTGTAAGTACCGCTTAATTCAGTGGCTGGAAATTTAATCAGAAGTTTTGTTGAATAAACTTCTCAAACCCCAAAACTCAGTCTTTTATTGCCTTTTATTGTCACTGTACTAATAAATAAATTTATGAAATACTAATCTGATTCTAATAAGCGGTTCTTACTGTAATTACAAACAACTCATAAGTATACTATACCTGTATCCTGGCTACTAATCTTATAAAAGTGCAGAAAAATTTATTTTCTCAGATTCATACACCTAATTAAATACCATTTTCCCGTAAATGCATCATAACAGACTTTTATAAATCTTCATTAATAAACTATAAGATTCGTTTCACATCAGTAGCGAGGGAATGCTAGTAGTGGGTCGCTCGCGAACGACTAGCCAAAAAGAACTACTCAGTTAAGTGAACTACTGACTGCAGTTGGTCGCGCCGCAGGATAGTAGTTCATACGTAGTTCGCGTTACCCATGCTCCTATTGGCCACATAAACAACAACAGTTCGTTCTTAGTTCCGTCGTTTGCTTGGAGTAGCTCATTGGCTTTCAGTAGGTCGTTCGCGAATGAGTAACGAGTGTTAGAACTGAGTGCTTCTGCCCGCTGTCAGTCCATTGTTTAATTCGTTTACTTTTTTTTTAGTTTTTATAGTAAGTATTACAAACTCCATATTTTTATGTTTCTAATTATTTTGTTAGATTGTTAAATAGTTAAGACAAGAAAATTAATACTGTTAAACATTTTAAGACAAGGATTTGTAGAAACAAACGTCTAACAGTCCCTCATCGGGATTACTTTTACAAATCCTGAATCGGAAGGGGGTGGAGAATAGACAGTTTGAAAAAAAAAATTGTATTGTCTGATTTTTGTTATTCGACAAATTTTGGTATAAATATGATAAAAATAAAATAACAGAGAATATAATATGCTGAGATCGGGGGGAGTTGATTTAAAAGGTATTAAATAACTGAAAAGAAAAAATTACTTTTATTATTTTAGATGTGTGTTATTTATTACGACTCTTAAATGAGAAACGGGTTTCGCGATTATGGCCGAAGACGACATGAGTAAAATTATTTTCATAATTTTTTTTATTTAAATAATATTTTATATCTTCTGTTTTGCTGAAACGCCAAAAAAAGGAAAAAAGGTATTGGTTATCTTCAGCTAAGCTTCATGCGCTTTGATGTTATCTCTTTGTTCTTTTAATACCTATAAAAATTTTAGAAAAAGGGGGTCCGACAGTTTGAACTAGTGACCGAGTTCACTGTGCTGGTTTTCCTATATGACCGACCTAGATATGATCAGTTCGTTTCAATGAACTATTTTGCCCATCTTTAGGAAACGCGTATGTGCGCATGACTGTACGTCGACTACATCGGTCTTGACCTTGTCTTTCGTTCTATAAACCTGTTTAACACGAACCTGTTTGTAACAAATTCCATTCGATCGCGCCGTTACGACCAAGTGAAAGTGTTTGGCTATTGTTTTCAGCCACGACACACACACACACACACACACTCGTCGACACTAAAAACGTGAAAGCAAGAAGACATTTTAATTAATAAAATGTGTGGTTTTACTGACGCCAGTGGCTATCGTGGTTCTGAGAACAGAGAAAATGTTCACGAACTATTGATACAGCTATGTATACTAACAGAGGAAATTAAAGACGATTAAATTAAAATTTTGTTGAAAATCTTTGAAATTACTAAAATTGTCACATGAAGCTGTAAACTTTCTATCACAAACACGCTCACTGATTTTCCAAATAAGACAGTCATTTTCCAGGATCAGTTTGTGTTTCGATATTAACCATATAAAGAATAGCTAAACGGTTTGAGTTAAGATACGCGTACTTTATGCGTGCTTCATTATTACAGGAATATTCAGAAATCGAAGCAAATCGCACGCACCTTTTACCATATTACGCTATCCGTTACACTATCTTGGCATACTGTGGAATAAAATAATAAAAACAATATTTCTTGATAATATACGTTTAGCATACAGAATGAAAGCGACATGTAACACACTCCTCCTCTTCTTCTTCTTCTTCTTCTTCTTCTTCTTCTTCTTCTTCTTCTTCTTCTTCTTCTTCTTCTTCTTCTTCTTCTTTCTATACATTGATAGTTAGTTTCATCTTTTCATCTGATGTCTCTCCTGCATCCATTAAAATAATTAATTAAATAATTTATTATAGATATAAGCAGTATCTCCTAATTCGTATTACGTAACTTAACTTGCAGCATATTTGGTAGTCAACTCTCGTTCATACGTCCAGCACTTTTCTTCCGCATTCCTCTATACTATTTTACTTTGTCTACGATACTGTAAATATTCTCTTCGGTTCTTATATCTTCGTTATTTTATAATTTGTTTTTCTGTTTAATCTGGGTGGTCGATTTATCTTTCGTAAGAAATTCCTTGCCAGCGCGTCGAATCTCAATTAATTCATATTTACCATCCTTCTGTGTAAGCATCCGCACATTCATTAGAATTATTGCTGCTGTCAGTTTGTAAACTTGCTTTTTGCTACAATTTCTTGTTTTTGCAATTTAAGATTGCACATATAATTCAAAACGTTTATTTCAGAATCTATGAACCCATTTTTTTTTAACTAAATATTTGATTCTAGACTGAAGAAGTGTAAGATTTCTCAAAATTTCTGACAATTGGAGTTCCTGTTTGGCTGAAATTAGCAACACGTGATAGATTTTCACAAAGATTAGCTTCAGATCGTATACGACTCCGCTAGAATTTGCAGAAGCCTGTAAAGACTTTATCAAAAAACTTTTATGACTGTCTTGCAGATAACGCGATTATAGAAAAGTTAATTTAGTTAAAAAACATATAGTAAAATTGTATGCTTTGAGTGTTTGTCTTATAAGAAATGTAGCGCTAATAATGACCCATATGCTGTCCAAATTTCATTCCGAAATGTTAATTAATGTAGAAGTTATTCAGGAAAATAAAAATAACACGCGCAAACGCGCACTTGCGCACTAAAATTGCACTAGACAATAAATTTATGGGCATCTTGATATATAGCACATAACTACCCATCTCTTATTTCACAACTTTTGGCTAATTTACAAAAATGAACAAAATCAATTTTTAACTGTCTGTTAACGTCATAAACGTGTGACACTAATTTATTAAGGCTTTTTACTCCATGTTCTATTGCAATATATATACATATACATATATATATATATGTATATTGCAACGATACAAATTAAAACTGCATAGATAGGTTATATTGAAATTATTACAACAGAGTCTATATCTGGAGGTAGGAAAATTTATTAAATTAAAACATTAAAATTTACTATTGTCTTATTACTTTATAATATAAAATTGTTTATTACAAATTTATCATTCAATAATTGAGTCTATTTGCTGGTTTTACATATATGTTACTTGTTGGTTGAATTCCGACAGTTTGCGTAGACTCCCGACGCTCCGCACGCTGCTAGCCTGCACCGCTGCGACTCTGCACGTCGACCGATTGAAGATCACTAACGCTGAAATATTTACGTTGACACTTCACGTCTTTGCACACACGCACACTGTGACATAAACTGTTATCGTTTATAATTTAAATTCACTTAATCTCAGGGATTAAAACTGGGTAAAATAGATCGTGTATTGACGGTCCGGCTGAAACTCTGACTGTATCGATCGTGTGAAACTCCGGCTTCTTGAAGTATTCTCGTGTTACTATCAAAATATCTCGGCAGATATTTTGCCCCTAACGGAAATCTTCCACTGTACGCAGGAAAGCACTAGAATGATCTATTTATTATTTGAGTTCTGTAAGTGGTAATGGTTACAAAGAATTCGAACCGTGAACCAACTTCTAAGTCTAAAGGAAAACGACCTGTCTTGTCACGAAAAACTCGTGACAGCGAGTACGTCGTTCTATGACGTGTCTTTGGAAGAAACTGAGCGATGTGCACTCGACACAGGACCATCTCAAATAATTTTTAGATTAGACCTTCTGATTGGTTGAAACTCTAGCAACGTCACAGATGAGAACACAGATAGACTGAAATCAGGCTTAAACTCTGTACGATTCTGCAAAGGCCTGTCTAGATTTAATACACAAATTTTATTACTTTCTAGGAGATAACGAGAATAAAAGAAGACTGATTTCATTTTTAAAAAAACATAAAAATTATAGCTGTGGAGAATTGATTACATAGAAAATGTAGCTTATAACCATGAGAATACTCTGTCCAAGTTCCAGAACGAAATGTTAATTTTCCTCGAAGTTATTAAATAAAATGTAAATCACGCGCGCACCCGCGCACTTACACACTAGTATTTCACATGACATAAAAGAGAATAAAATTGTGAACATTTTGACATAATATAATTTTGTAAACATAGCTTGGTTCAAAACTTATGACTACTTTGCAAAGAAAGAACAAAATCAATTTAAAACATGTCTATGGCCATCAGAAAATGTGTTATAGCCATAGTATCCGACTTATATGAACGTAGATCCTGTGTACTGTTGCGCTGTTATATATATTCAAACACTTTTTGCTACAGTCCGTTTCTTGATGTATATAATATATTTAATATTTATAATGAATTTACCTCAAGATTTTTTTCCTTATTAGGAACATGTTTCGGGAACCATTGTGTTCCCATCCTCAGCCTTCGTGATAGTTTGAGTCTGGTGAAGTACTTGTGTGTTGACTGGTTCATTATATTAAATATTATTATATTCATTATATTAAATATGTGTTGGTTCTTCATTATAAATATTAAATATATATATATATATATATAATGATTAAGCTTTCACACTTCTAAACACATTTCTTAATCGAATTACAACTTACGAATGCCAAATTAATCAACTGCAAGTAATCTGTTGATGACTAAAAGCGGCCTTTACTTACTTTTTCAAGATTTAAAAATGATTTTAAAAATAAGTTGAACCATGCAAAACCTCCTGCACAATTAATAATTTATACAAAGATAAGCTTTTATATTCGTTTAGTTTTTTATACAGTCTTTCTTTGACATTAAATTAAAGGTACCATATAACCAGTTATCTTCACGTTCGCTTCGTCCTCACAAAATATGCAGCTGATTAATATTACGTTTTTAATTAGTTTTATAAGTTGGCATTTTTAATTAAAAACAGAGCCGATAAGAACTGTTTCCTGCTTTCATAACGAACGCCTGTCCCAGCACAGGTTAGCAAATCGTACTCCGAAGATAATAAATCCCTTGAACCTTGGTGTAGTACAGTATAACCAGGATTCTAAGTTCATATTAATTTATGGAAATTATGAACAAACACTAAAAGAGCTAATTGTTCTCAAGTGTATTAACATTTACAACAATCATAACAACAATAACAACAACGACAACAAAAAGAAATAAAAGTAAGAACAGCAGCAATACCACTATTATCACTTCTACTACTATTACTACTACTACTACTGCTACTAGTACTACTACTACTACTACTGCTACTACTATTACTAATATTAATACTACTACTGCTACTGCTACTAGTACTACTACTACTGCTGCTGCTGCTGCAACTACTACTACTACTACTACTACTACTACTACTACTACTACTACTACTACTACTACTACTACTACTACTACTGTTACTGCTAAATGCGGGAGTTATTCTGAATTACAAATTTGTTTATATTTTAATCCGTTACAGTTATGTACATTTTTGTCATAGGCTATGTAATCAAAATTTATGTATACGATTAAAGTTATGGAAGCACATCGTCTAGGTTATGTATTTGCACTTCTGCATTAATGCAAATATCAGGTTAATTGTGCATTATAATTTTTCAGTATTGTGTTAAAATGTCATAATTAGAATAATATTAAACAATATACACGAGGCTACATTTACTTGAACAACTTCAGTAATTTACTGATGCATGTTACTGTACTTTAGACATGCTGAGGACATCTGGGTCACCGGATCATTCAAACCACCGCGCTGAACTGGTATTACTGACCTGGCCAAACCTGGTCTTCTCTTGTATAGCCTACATGCTACACACCACTAAATAGGCTATCTCACGGTGTTCGCTACGTACATGTTTGTGTACGGTCTCTGAGTGCGCACACACACACACACACACACACACACACAATAATATCGTGTAATGTACACGAATATGCGTCATATGTATTCGTATTAATTTAGAAGTAGACTAACCTCTTTGTTTAAAAATAAACGTTTTTTTCTGTGCAGACGTGTGTATGTGCGTATAGTGCACTGATTGGCGATAATTAGAGCTGGTGATTAGTGACTTAATTGGTGTCTTGTATACCGTTTTCCACTGTACCATACGACGATCAGGAGACCGTCGTACCAATATTAAATTTCAATCAAACGAAATATTACTAATCTAACTGTAAATTAAAATAAATACAAATAATACAATAACGTATAATTCAGACCACATGGCTTTGTGTATACTCGTAATTGGAAGTTGACATTTCTTGCTGATCTACGAACGCGTATAACAGACGTTCCCAAGTTGTAGGTTCAAGAGCACTGTTGTTACCGCTGTTCCCCGTTATTTTCCAATTACAATTGTAGTATATCGTATTTCCGCAGTGAAAGTTATATTGATAATGCTAAATTAAACAACGTAAATCCATCGGTTTAAATATATGCGATTTATAAAAAGCTGTCAACTCGTTCGAAGTAAATGTTAAATATCGCAGCGGTTCCCAAACTGTGCTCCGCGGAGCACTTGGTGCTCCGCGAAACATCTCCTAGTGCTCCTTGAGGAAATTGGAAGAATAAAGAAATGACCAGGTCTTAAAAATGTGACTTAAGAGATTCGGCTCCAGCTGTCCCAAATTCAACCAGATATAGCTAAGTTATGTAAATCAATTCAGTCTCATCCCTCTCACTAGAATAGTTCTTTTACGGTCCCAAGTAGCATTTTTGGTTTTGCAACATTAAAAATGGTTTTATGTACCAGATCTATGAGGATATATTATGGATTTACAATACTTGCTTTTAGTTCGTTTTAAAATGTGTTGCCTTAATATGTTTTTTTTGTTTTGTAATGTATGTAGTGAAATTAGAGTTGAAAATATTTTTTTGTAATGAAATAAACTAATAAAGCCAATTTCATATGTCTAAGGTTCTAAATTCTGAATGTTTACCTTCTATCCTCAAATAGTATGGTTATATAAGTGCTAGGTGAAAATTAGTGCTCCGTGATGAACTTTTCTACTGAAAAGTGCTCTATGACCTAAAATTTTGGGAACCACTGATATATCGGATTGGTAGAAAACTAAGAAATGCTATAACTGTTAACTGTTAGCCTATCTAAATTTATTTAGAAACTCGTGATTACAAGTTCACATATAAAGCGGATCACTGTGATAAGAGAGTAAGTAGTACCACTTTATTATTAATTAATTAGAAATAACGTTTCGACTAATAGAGCAAACATCGCCTTCAGGTGATAATGCGCTGGATGCGGCCGTGCTCACAACGAACGTGCTCTGTGCTCCTATGTTCTTACACCTGGGAGAAACCTGTGCTCCACACGCACAGCTTACTTACACATCATTGGCCACATTAAGACCTGGCCATTTCTGTCTGTTCGCCAAACACTGAGTGTCGTTACACCATTTTCAAAATATTGTAGTATTTGTTAACGTAAAACATATAATATTAAGACGTATCTTATTTTCTATACATATAAGCAAAATCGGATTTTAAAAATGAGACAGCAGACAGTACAACTATAAGTATTACGAAAACCCGAAATTTTTGCAGACTTTTACAATATACTACAAATACAGACCATACTAACTGTTAGTGCTGAACTCAATGTTTGAGCATTTTCCCCAAAAGTGTATCAATTTCGTGTTTTAATTTTTCAGTAAAATAATGCTTTGGGATAATTTTTTAATATTATGATTGTCAGAATTGAAACATCAAAACGGTATATGTGTGAAAACGAGAATGAGGGAAAAGTGTAAAGTAAAGAAAACGGTAAAATAGAACGTAGGTGGACGGGAAAGGGATTAGCAAACATAATAATAGGTTGACAAGAAAAACTGGAGTAAGGGATAGGTATGGGACAGAAAGTGGATGGAGTTGTAGTAGGTTCATAGGTTTTTCTAAATTTACTTTAAATTATAACTCTACTTTACCGCCATATGAATTTTTGTCTGATACATAATTTAAATGAGTAGTGGCTATTTTTAACTGCAAGTGAGTACTATTAAAACAATAATGAAGTGATAAACACAAAGACAATTTTATACTTGTAAGTTAATAAACTTACTGTGTTGATAATAACATACTGTATTTTTATGTATTTCATCTTTACTCATTCGTATGATTTATACTTTAAACCATTAAAGAAAGGTCAAACTCTTCATATCCCCCAAAGTCAACTCTTCTTTCCCCCAAAATTGCTTGCTGGATCCGCCTCTGAGATAGACTGACATAATTTTACGTATACTGGTTAGTTTACAGTTGATTACTTTTTACAGTTTGTCACAGTTTACAGTTTTGTTTACAGTTGATCACTGTGCTTTCGGTAGGTGTCTTATTACTTTTATCTCCTCATATATTTCTATTAACAGGATACTGACACTGACTTTTGAGTCCAAACATTATAATTAGTACTATGATAGTTATAGTCTGATATTTTCTTCACTTAAAAAAAGTATATGATAAATGCCATGAATCTCTGATCGTACAAACACATTCATCAATAAAATCAATTAGTGTCTAAAATATTATGTTATGTATATAAAATGTTATCATTCGTATAATTCAAAACCAAGAGTTAGATTGAAATCGGATAGAGCAAGACTTGGGAAAGCTTACTGTTGAAGTTTGAAAGTCTAGAACTCAGAATAAGGAGGAATGAAATCAACTCTTGGGACAGACCATGGTCTATTAATATGAAGTATTGTCGAGTAACAGCTAGCGATAACGATGATGATGATCTTTCGTTTATGTTACAACTATTGAAACTGTTTATAATGCATGTAAATGTTAATTGTGTGTGCCTTCTACACGAGTCTATGAAGGATCCAAAATTCTCCAGCATATAACTGAAGAATGAAAATCGTTAAGTTAGTCTGTTTAAAATAGTAACATTTATGTGTTTTTAACACTGTATCGCAAAATTTTAGATGTAGTAACACTCATTTTATTCGTTAGACAAAATTTTAGGCCGCTCTTAGATAATCACCTATCACTATTGTGAAACAATTTACGCGCAATTTAGAGTTTCCAGATTTTATCATCTTATTAAATATTTCTCTTTCATCTCGAATACTGCGTTGTTTCTATTTTTGTTCGCTTTGATTAATTTTAACATAAATAAAAGGACTCATGAGAGAGAACAATTTCTTTTGTTAAAACAAAAAACTTTTTCTTTCACAAAGTAAATATTAATATTTCGTGAGCGGGCTGTTCGCTGCTCCACGCCACTTTTAATAACGCTTATTAAACTGTTCCAAGTTCTCCCGATTGTTGGCGTTACGTCTAGTTAAATCCTGCTCGGCTGATTTCTTTCAAAAATAAAACTTTCTTTAATTGAGATAAGAATTAAAGGAGTCGCCAGACTACCCAGTTGATTACACTTGAGTGAACTAACAGTCGAATTTTATCGATAGTGAGAAGTATATTTGTTGCTTCATAACATTTCCTTGATCCTGGATTCTTGCCTTTTTTAAAATGTTTAGTGCTTGTATGTCGTTCATATTCTTATAAATACTAACTGAAACCATTATTAAGCTATTAACAGTCTCAGCTGATGAACTTACCTAACACACACACATTTGTTTATATATATACACACACACACACTCCTTCCGTTCTTACTTAAATCCTGATGTAAACAAATCCACGTGGCAAATCTGAAACGCTATTGGTGAGGGGCGTTGACACTGTTCACACAATAATGCATTACGCGCAAGTGCAGAATGTCTGTATAGTCATGTGAGAGTTATCTTGCCACCTTAAATCGGGGCATGTCGTTTTAACACTTCCTCCTTATCACTGTATTCTGAATCGTATTGAATTAATTTTGAGCCAGTTGAAAGGATATGTTGCCCGACACAACACAACATTAGCTGCTTGGTATAAAACAATTTATTGAGAAGGCGGTATGTGGGGACATTGTATGCAGCAAGTAATCAAGGAAGGTGATAAGCTACAACAACTGGCCCACATTACCGACGTCGTTGTGGACAATGAACAATGTTATCAGTAACAAGAGCAAGAAATGTAGGTTATATCAACTTATAATAAAGTTATTCAAAGAGATGTCGTACATTAAAGGGAGAAATGTTTCTCGATTTACTAAAAACACAAAGTGATTGTTAACTTATCATGAAATATGACACTCAGACAGCGTAATAACAGTAAATAATATTGGCAGAACAGTGTACCTTTGAACGAATAATGAAGTCCGAATATCATGACAATTACTATTACTATGCCTAACATTTTACTTATTTTCTTAAAAAAGTACATTATAATGTTTACGTTTTGTGCAAACATTACACTCGGCTATTAAAATTACTACCGGGGCTGTAAGGCCTTGGTCGACCATTTCCTTCGTGTCGAAAGGTGTTAACTCGAACAGACGTTTCGGCCTCACTTCTGGAGCCCATCTTCAGTGTAAGGACTTGAGGCACTGACAAGGTTCACGTCAGCACAACTATAGTAGTGTGGCAAAGCAGGCCGTGAAACCCAAAGAAACAGATTAATTAGGAGAGTTGAGCTTCAGCAGAAGTTTATTATAGTTATAAAATACTTCAAATTCCACAATATCAGTAAAACAATATTATTATTTATTAGATATTTTAATTTTCATTTTATTTTTAATTTATTCTAATCACGTTTTACAATAAAATTGTATTTCGTTCATTAGGAAAATATTTACAATAGTATGAATCCTTGATCATTTTATCAGTGACATTGCTAAGTAAAATTTTTTATTTAATTAACAACAATTTCAGTAGATTTTACTTTAACTTACATTACCTACAGAGGACAGCCTTTTTTCTAACCTTCCGGATAAATTTAAGTCTTATTTTTATAAGACAAAAACAGTCGATTCTGTTTAGGATGTAGGCAGTAGACAATTAACCTCGTATGGCTTTAAGGAAATTGTGTAAACTTCTTGAACTACGAACAATGTGTTACAGTAAACAAGGTCACGCGCTGCGGCCGTAATTTATAGTGTGTTTGCAATTTATATTATCCCTGTATTATTTATCCACTCGCTGGCTGTGTACCAGTCTAGATTTAAAAAGCGTAGTGTACAAAATAGTAACAGTGCTGAGAAATATTTGTGAAATATAACTGGTATCAGTACTGTATTACATGAAATAAACGTTGTGACCAAAAGACTATTGTTGATAATTAACTAATTTAGCAAACTACCTATACAGACTTAAACTATCACGGCAACTGTCTTAAAGGCATAACACGTTTAGAAATTATTAAGCACCAGAAAAATTTATAACATTTTATTTGCACCTCTATGGATTTTACCTTTAGTGGTAAAACATCAGAATGTTGAATTACACAATTTACATAATACAAATATTTTGTATCCTAATTATAAAATTTTTCCTTACTCCTCGAAAGTGAGGTGCTTCCGTTTGGCAAAAGTTCGTTTCTATTGAAGATAGCGTCCGGAAATGTGGCCGAAACGTTTAGAAATAACAACTCAACCAATTAACTACGGCCCAAAAGTCCGGTTTCAATTTTATTATTTTTTTGTTTATAATGTTGGTTTCGGCCATGACAGCCAACGATATATAATTTATGATACACCACTATCAAAATAAAAAGCCAGAGTTAAATTTTGAACTCCCTGATTACGCAATACGTGAAAAGCATCACGTGGTCTACAACGCGTATTACGTATGTCATGTGTGCGTTACAACGTGACATGGTTCATGCGTGTACATAAGTCTGTAACGGAGATATAGGAAGTGCATCGTGAACTAAGTGATAATGAGCATCCATAAATTCTTCCATGTATGCAAGACATGCGTTTTTGTGTCTCTACTAAGTTGACATGAAAATCGGTATGAAGAACCATACATGACTTCCATGTTGTAAGATTTATGTTTAAAATAATTTACTTGAATTCGGTTAGGTAATTTCTAAAAAAATTTCGCCCACCCTCAAACTAATTTCACTATTTATAGATATTTTTGTTATTATGGGGTAGTCGTTTAATATAATGTTTTTTCAGTCACTTTATCCATAAAAATTAGGTAGGCTAACTTTATTCTTATAAAGAAACCGAACTACGCAGATAATCATCCCTCCTCCGAAGCGCTCCGAAGTCACTCATGGACCCTGAGAATCTTGCAGAGGGTTCATTCCCTAAAGACGAAAAGTCTGTCTATGAACCGTTCCTCTGTAAACACGTGCAGTTACACTGCCCAGCGATCCACAGGAAGCAAATCGCTATCCACGCTGGACACTTTTTCGGCTTGCACGCGTTGTGTTGGTATGGGTTTCGGCACTTTCCATTTAAAAAGCGTGCAAATGTAAGAAAATAAACATGAGTGAGGTATGAAATAACGCGAATTTTGTGTGTGTGTGTGTGTGTGTGTGTGTGTGTGTGTGTGTGTGTGTGTGTGTGTGTGTGTGTGTGTGTGTGTGTGTGTGTGTGTGTGTGTGTGTGTGTGTGTGTGTGTGTGTGTGTTGCCTGCATTTTTATTGCGGTAATCATAATAATAAAATGGAAACGTAAGCATTACATAATTGAGATATGCTTACCTGCCAAGAACGATATATTTTCTCTCATACATGATTTAAATTAAAATGAAAAAATATAGAATTTTGTTAAAGTTAAATGAAATGTTTCCATAGAAACTACTTCTTTGTTGTCAATAACGTAGTACACATATAAAACTTATAAAAATTTACCTCCTCCATCATCAACTACCATTTTAATTTATAAAAAAAATTACTCCCTCCCCCTTCAACTACCCTTTTCATTTATAGATATTTCATATACCTTTCTACAGTGGATTATTATGACCTTCTTTTCAGGGTACTTTATTTATCAAAATTTATTACCCTTGAGTCCTCTACAATTCATGCAAAACATTACTTGACTCTGTTTGAATTTGCGGCTGTTATCGTTTGCCATAGATAAAATTCTACACACAGACACTTTTCGAAAAATGACTTTTTTTCATGTTTGATGGTAGTACAATCAGAATCTGCCGTTATCTCGAACACGATTTTTTTCAGCATGACCATACTTACATTTCCTTATGGAACATGGAAGTAAAAAATAATAATTGGGAGCTGAAGATACAAATGAGGCGGATTTGACGTTGTGCAGGCAAGGGCGTTCTAATATTTTAGATTACCTATACTACTCGCTGGACTCTTTTATCTTTTTAAGAATAATATCTCAGGGTAATAAATAATTTAATTAACACAAAATATACCATAAATTGTTACTTTAATAACTCACTTTCAGTTACTTATTACAATAACATAATATTGATGATAACAAAATTTAATCTTTTCTTTTGATGGTGGGTTCTTTTAGATCTGATTGAGTTGCAAATAGTGAATAAAGTATCTTTTAAATGTTCAATATAAATTACTTGATGCTTGAATTCCTATTCTGCGAAGAGGCGCATCCACTTGAACGTCGTCTGAAGTATGTCTCGGCAGACGGCTGCTGGTTAATGTAGGTCCTAGTTGGCTGCACTTGATTAATTATCACAGATTGATTTACACACTGGCATCACATTCACAAATACACATCTCAAATATCTTCGTTACAGTACGAACATTCCGTTATAATCAATATATCTTCTTAACACAAACTTTTATATATAGTTAACAAAAATTTACTCGGCAATACTATGATTCGTCTAATTTCATAGATGTAATTTAAGCTAGGTGCTTATAACAAGGATTGTATTGATTGATAACGTCAGCCTATTTAATCACGATTCTTTGTGTGAGTTCCGCGGATTATGCGTAACTTTTGATTGACTTTAGATAAACTGCGACTGAATTGTCACTCCTAATGCAACGGTAACTTTCAACTGAATAAAGCTGTTTAACCTTCTGATGACTGATTACTTGATTAAAAACTGACTTCTTTAACTGAACGGTCACTTTCGAATGACGGTAAACTGAGTCACTGTTTTTACCTTCCGACGAATTAGATAACTTAATTTACGAGTCTTTACTGTTGTAGCTTCTCCGACGACTTAATTGACGAGTCTTTACTGTTGTACTACACCGATGACTGCCTTAAACTTCTCGGTCTTGGGTTTTATACGCAAACTGGGCCTACCCTCGCCTAATTTTGAATCTAAACATTGTAACGTAACCGTTTACGGGGTGCTAATGACCGTTTATTGTGTTTTAAATTTCAATAATTTTTAGTTTAGTTTATTATTTTCGTTGATTTATTTAATTCAATTCAATCTATCATTGAATCCAATGTAAATAAATCCGATGAATGCACTGGAAGTTAGTTAGCGAAGACTTTTAGACTTCGGTTAATTTATTTTAAGTTGTTGTTCTTCCGTCGACTAGGCGAAATGGTGACGTAGATTCCTCGCTGAAAGCATAAATATTTTGTAAGAATGATCACTTACTTGTGGTGAGTCTTGCCGATCTTGCAGGGTCGATGTAGCAATCTAATCTGTAGATTGACTTACCGTATTCAAATTCGCCGCTGCGTGTCGTGCTATCCAATAAGAGTCGTTCACCTATCCTGTAAGCCTAGTCTATTGAAATGAACTAACTGACTCCGTTTGCTCGTATAAAATGATAATTTATTCTGTTTAACACTCCTTTATAATGATCTGAAGTATCATTAACTATTTTCATTTAAATTAAAATAACATTAGTTGTTTGTTTTATAAAATTTGTCTCAGGGTGGTAAAACTGATTTGCAATATCAGTGTATGGTTAGAAAGCTTTTTGGTTAAAATAAGTTAATTCATATGTGGGTTCTTTTAGCTTGCAGAATATCAAATTATTCAATAGAACTCTTATTCTACCGTTATTAGGCAGTTTGAAGACGATTACAATTCAATCATCTCTTAATAATTAACATTCAAAATTATAACCATGCCTGCTTTGGACATTTTAGGTTAACAAAATTATTAGTCAATCGACAATAAATGATTTAAAGAACGTTTGTTAACGTTAAAATAACTCTTGATAAAACATTTAAAATGTGAACAATAAAATAATATTTTGAAACAGTGTTGTTGAATGGAACATCTGAATCATCATTTGACTCTACAAAAAGGCAATTGTATAGTTGTAAGTATTTATATAGCTTGACAACCTTAGTTTCTTATTCATAATAGACATAAATATTTAAATAGTAATAGTAGTAGACTCTTCCTAAATTACAAAACATAAATAGCATTGGAATTTTTTATTAACTTTCGTTAATTGTTTCATACAGTTGACAATTCTCAATCGCTTATGAATGCTTGTTGGTTTGATCTATGTTTAGTAAACAACAACTTTAATCAGGTGTGGTCATATCACACTCAGTATTTATACATGATTATTTGCTTGTAATATTCTTAAAAATAGAATATTCAAAGTAAGTTGAGGATTGTCATTAGTCCTGTTGATTGAATAATATTAATAATACACCTTTATCTAGATACTTTTATTACACACATTATTAGAATGTGGTTCGATTATATCGTCTTTCAAATTCTTAATTAATATTGAAAAAATCACTGTACTCCCTTTTTTAAAATTAAATCCCGAAATTGCTATGGATTATACACCTAGCAATCCTTATTTACTCACTGTTACACTTGAAACATCTTCAATACTAGTGTAGTTATGTTGGCACAAATTGAGGTTATGTTGCTTTGTTTACAACGGTGACGCGCACAAATTATGTAAACAGCTGTTTCTTAACGGTGTCGAGTAGCTGTCTGCCTTCCTCTGAAGTTGATGATAAAGTCTCTCGAAAAAGCATCTCTCTCTGCCGTTCCGTCTTGTGATCGTTGTAAATTTGGCTAATTTCTTGGATCTGATTGGTTGACGATTTTCAATTTGATCCACATACCCCCTCCGCCCAATATTTTAATTGTTGTTATTAGCGTGAGGTAGCTGGGTTTGAGATTATAAACATTTGCTCGATTTGATACAAATATCTTATAATTGTAATAACTTTCTTATTATGGCATAGATTTAAAATCTAAGCTTATCACTGTATTGGTAATACTTGGCTCTTTATTTTGAGTCTACTCATGGTGTGCTTCTGTTCATTATTAAGGGAGTTAATGTTTGAGATTATCACATTACACTATTCACTATTAATTGTATTTACTCTTAAAATAAAACTATTTAATGGCAATCATACCTCCTTGTGGGCATGCCTTCCAAGTCCTCCCACACTTCTCACTTACTTGTTACTTATATCTAATGACAAAATATAGTGCTTATGCTATCATTGACTTAGCCTATGAGTCTATCAATTGTATTTACAAATTATTTATAATTAAAAGTACCTGGGTAACTTCTGTATTACCCCAGTTGTAAACATTAAGTTGTTACAACTACTGTTAGTCTTTGTTTGTCTGGAATGTATTGTTATTCCTTGGTATTTTTGTCGTTAATATGACCTCTATATGGCACTATGAGGTGTACATTTATTTTAACTCTTATTTGGGATTCTATTGTCTTTTCAGACTATTATTTAGTTTGAATAGTTTACTAGAAGTAGTATCTTGATAGTTAGTCTTGTGTTTTTAACACACTAGTCTGTTCCTTAGCGTATAGCATTGGATAATAGTAATTACACCTGGTGTCATGTGACAGGTGTGCTTAATTATTCTTATTATACATTATTTCCTTGCTTATAATACTTTTATGCTATTATAATAGTGGTATTATATCTTACTTATGACATAGGTATTCTTCAGTTATTCCTATTTAGCATTACAATGTGGTTTTGTCTGTTTCACATAGTGAATCTCATTTTGGCTGGTTTTGTTCACCTTCTTTACTTAAATTCTTATATAAAGATTGCTCTTGGTATCTTATATTGGTATTGGTAGAAAGCTTATTACTTCTACTTGATTTGGGGTACAAAATATTTTAGTTTAGATATGTTTTACCTACTATTAAATATGAAGTTAGTTGGAAACTACATGTATTTATGTTATGTGATTATATTATTTGTAGCAACAATGGGTGTATTAAGTTGATACAAATTTACATTTTTTAACCTTGTTTTTTCAAGTCTAGTTTTATTAATGACAACTGGTAATTCATTATTTATTTCCTTTTTCTATCTTACATGATTTTTTGATTACTTGACTAACAATTATTGTAATTATGAGACAATTCTAATTCTTCCTTACATTACATTGATGCTGCGCATAACATGTCATTATGCTTTTATTTACAGCTTCTTTTATATTAACATTATTGTTATTTCTACTCTTTGTCTAATATAGGATGTCCTACTCATTTACAATATTATTAGTTGTATATGGGTCATCTAAGTTAGTCAGTTATTGTCTATCTTTTCAATTTGTAAGTTCTTCAGTTATTATTTATACGGGTAAGATGTTAATCTATAGTTGACTGGCTCTTGGAGTCTATATTTTATGCCATGGTTGTTAGGTGTCTTTCTCGTAGTATGTTTCTTCCTTGTTTTCATTGGTTCCTTACTGACCGAAACTATTGGGTTGTTGGTTCCTGTGGTACAATCATTGTTTGCTGTGTCTTCTTTCTTCTTATAATGTTATTACATTTGTTATTTACCATTAGTTTTTATTAACTCTTGTGTGGTGAGTTTATTCTTCTTGATGAGTTGCTCATGTAGTTTCATTCTTGGCATTTTGGATTAAACACTTGGTGTGTCTTGTTGACTCAATTATTATGACATGTGTTAATATTTTGGTTACTGAAATATTGGGCTCATATGTCTTGTTACAACGTTCCCATTGGACTTAGGTGCCGCGATATTGAATTTTACCCGTTGTAGTACTAGAATTTTACCGCTAAAAAACTGACGCGTTTCTTACTTGCTGGCTAACAGTGCGCTCCCTGGGTTCGTCCGCGTGGTGGAAAAAGACGCGTTAGATGATTTCTCTGTCTAAATGTCTCACTCTAACATAACGCGATCCTTTGTTAAAAGCACTTAACTTTCACAACGTTCTATCTATTTTTTGTTAATTTTTAGCATAATACAATTTTATTGCTGTCCGTCCGCTACGTGCCTTTTTTGGTATTTTGTGCCGACTTTCTGTCGCCAGACACAAGGGTGTGTTTTTTGTTTTTTTTTAAACACCGCTTTGACATTTTATAACGGTAGTTTCTTTTTATGTATATCTGTATATCTGTTTTTGACATATTTTAATATTGACTATTGCTAGTAAATTTGCACAGCATGCAAATTTGGCGTTATACCTAACAGGAAGTAGAATTTTAGAATCTAAATTCTTTTAGTTGAGGTAAGTTCTGAAATATAATGAATTTTAGATAAAATAAATTTTACCTAACACGTTTTCGTCAACACGAATTTTTGTCTTTTACGTACTTTCAAAAATGTACTATTAAATTTTAATTGTTGTAATTGTTAACAATAAATTGTCTGTTTCTAAGCAATTGACGAAACTAATGAATTTATTTATTTTAATTCAAATTGTCAACGATTATAGACGTATTCCGTTGGTGTCTCTGCAAATAAATCCATCTCCTGGAATGTTTACCCATTGTGAAATACTCGAGGTGTACGGGGTTTTTTGCTGTTTTGATTGCTACGATTAGAGCACGGGCAGCACACTCACACACACCCGTTTGGCGGACACACGGCCTGCGTTGCAGTCTGCGTGTTGGGGGTCAGTGCGAGCGCGTGCGGCTTGCATTAACTCCAACACGTACTCTGGTACGCCCAAGCATGTGTTGCCCACGCGTACAGACTCTCACTGCACCGCTTGAGCCGACATGTCCCGCATTGCAGTCTGCATGTTGTGGTTCAGTGGTTCAGCAGAAACACTAAACATCAAAACACATTACTATGCAGTCACATATCCTCAAACGAATGTATGAATGAGTAGCAGAGTTTTAACTGCAGTACAGAATGAACTGAAGTACAGAATGAGTGCCTAGGGCTGCTATAATGTAAAAATTAGTGTAGACATAGCAACCATGAAAAGTAGAATAGTTTGTGCTAAAAACTTTCGAGCGTTTTTACACTAAATCTACACATTTTGTTCATCTTTCATTAAACTGTCTATGATGTAATAATGAGTACACTCAATGTGGTCGACCAAACATGAATAGGTGCGCATCTACTGACGCGTATGCAGTGCAAAGGATTGTTAACCGATGATAAATTACGAGTGATATTTTATGATCTGATGTTGAAGCATGTGCTTTGAAAAGCGTCATCTATATATCAAAAAGAAGTCACAAGGCGGACTGGAAAAGGTTACTTTGTCTATCTGAGTAGGCCTATACTCGTTCATTATTTTCAAGTACGTTATCAGTAGCAACCTCCGATAAAAATCCCATGGTTTTTACTACTGTAGCTTTACACCTTTCTCCTCTCTCTCTCTCTCTCTCTCTCTCTCTCTCTCTCTCTCTCTCTCTCTCTCTCTCTCCCCCCCCAAAACCACCATCTCTTACACTAATTACGGAAAGTTGAAATGTACTTTGTTGGAAAGGTTGAGGAAAGGGCACATACGAGGTGAACTCAGAATCCACAACGTTGTGAATGTAAAGATGCCATAAGGCGAGACAAAAGGCATTTGTGAAGCGAATGCCAGTGGGACGTATTAGTTAAGCTTCTCCGCAAAGACTGGGTCACCGAGAAACAAAAGACTCTTCGGGTAACCTTCCAAATACAAAAATCCAAATCGCCTAAGCTCTAAATCTACTTAACACAGTACTCTTTATTGCTTTGTACATTTGGTAAGCTCTGTAGAGCAAACTCTGTTTTTCCACATCCCATTTGTCTTGGGTTAGACCACAGCGGATCGCTGACTAAATAAAGCAAAAGAGAGCAGATATCAAATTCCGGTCGTAAAAAATGTGAAGAATATTTTGTTTTTTTTTTACGACTTACAATGGTGTGGTGTCGGAAGAAAAACTTGACACTTCAGTTTTTGGTTTAAAATAACGATTTATTAAGAATTTTTTGAAAGACAAATCAATCGACTTGCGTCGACTGAAAAAATTCATTAACCGCAAATTTTAATTGACGGCTTCCTTAGAAAAGAAAGAGAAAAAAGAACACAGCAGCAGCAGTACTTCCGAGATTTTTTTTACAAACGCTCAGGCAAAGTTGCTGAACTGAGAAACAATTAATGGCGATAGTTAAAGTCGGGAGCGGTCGTGGCGTAGTGGCTAGCGTGTGGCGCTGCTACGCTGTCGGCGCGAGTTCAATTCCCGCCGGGGGCCATTTGATTTAGATACGACCGTTCCCCCTCGCAAGGCAATGGCAAACCAGCGAGAGGTATCCTGCTTAGTATAAACCTTCCCCAACTATGCCGTTCGGATCCGGCGTTAAACTGTAGGTCCCATATACCTGTCAGAGACTCAATACCACACGCACCACGGGTATATGCGAGGAGGGTACAAACCAGTCGAAAGACTGAAGGACTACGTAGTTAAAGTCGAACAAGGACTCAGTGTCATTCCGGTTAATCAACAACGACGCACTACGCAGTGAGTCTGCTAACTTATAGTAGTTAACGTACATACTCTGTTCGCTAATGTTGATTTAAAAAATCAACGAAAGACACCGAATGCCATGCAAGTTTTGAATGGGTCAACGGTGTCGAGGCCAGTTAGAATATCGATTTTCTTCGAAACTCGATACAGGCTATAAACAAATAAGTAAAAATCGATGCCTACAATTCCAATAATATAATAGGCCTATAGTAGTAGTAGTAGTAGTAGTAGTAGTACTAGTAGTAGTAGTAGTAGTAGTAGTAGTAGTAGCATACTACTACTTTTTCACATCGTAATATATCGATACAATCGCATATTAAGAACATCGAAAATGTACTGCAGGAACGGATAAAGTTACAGTTCCGATGCCGCTAAATAGCATTTGTTTACTTAATTGTTACTATGGTAATTAATTCTAGTCTCCATGGTGTTGTTGACATCTTTATACACGTAACAAAAGGGCCTAAATCGTGCGAACGGGGCAGAATATCAAATTCCAAGTTAAACAGTGTTTTTTGCTTTGTGTCACCGGTTATGTGTGCAAAATTTGGTGCCAATCGGTGAAACGGTGTGGATTTGTATTCAATACAAATAAATTCTCAGAGTTTGAGTTTTATGTATATAGATAACGCTGACTCAAGTGATGGTACAAGTTCAAACACAGATATGGAAGGCATTGAATTACTCTCTGACAGCAACTGATAGTATTCAGTAACTGGTAATTATCACAGTTCTATTTTCGTTTTAAAGAAACTTTACTTTTTTGTTTGTTGCTATAAAACGGTTAATTAAAAAAAAAGGCCATTAACTGGTGTTATAAAATGTTTCAATGTCGGTCTGACACTGTCACACAAACTTTACTTCGGTCAGGACAAATTATTACAATTTACTTGTTTTTATACAGTATCGAAATTATATGTACCCCGTCTGTACTCCTTCTGTCAGAGTGACACGCCTCTAATTCAAGTAGCAAATAGCGTTTCAGATGTGCCACGTCTGTTTGTTTACATCACGATTAAGCTAAAAACGCAAAAACCGTATATATATATATATATATATATATATATATATATACATACTCAACATCAACATCGTAACAGCAATACTTCTTTTACCACTGGTACAAATCCCCAATTATGTCATTCACATTTACGATGCTCATAAATATTTATAAATTCTTTTAATATATTCATAACTTAAGATTATTTATGCCAGAAAACCAAATAAGCCAGAGATATGCCAGAGATTTATGTCTTTATTCTACAAAGACAACCACATAAACAAACACAAGGCTGTTCTAGTCTGGTATCAGGATGCCTTAAGCACTGTAATTAAATTTCAAAGTATGTTCTATATATGCTATTTATTACTATACACAACTGAAAATAATTTTTTCTTGTATAGTTATTACTGTTATATCTACTTACTAAGGTCGCTCCCTCATACTTCAAGCTCTAGAATCGCCACTGAATAACTTGTATACAGTACTGATAAAACATTTCAGGACTTGGCGATGCCCCCCTCTCCCCGCCTGACTGACAGAGAAAGTAGTAACACGATTAAATTTACCATAATATTACAATAACATTGTATCAATAACTCAAGCATTTTATTCAAAAAGATTTCTAAAGTTCAAGCTGCAACGTAAGTGGAAGTCCAATCTTATTACTGACCACACATAATAGTACAGAATGTTTTTACAGGATAAAGTGTCTGTATTGTTTGATCAGGGTTTCTTTGCACCCGTGACTGGATTGCATCAGCTGGGTCGAACCCAGTGGGTGCAAAAAGATAACTGTTCTGATTCTACGACTGGTGCCTAATACTGGGAAAGGTTATCTCCAACGCGATTTTTCATGTGATGGTGGGTGGGGGTGAAGGCTTTCTGTCGAGGCACTGCTACTGGTTCGCCAGTCTCAGACACAATGAGCAGACGTCGGTCGCTCTCCGCTGGACAGAGAGCCTCCGTGTCGATGGCAAAAGTAACGGCGGTGAGAAGCGTGTTAAACAACCTACGAGGGGTCTGTAGTGATACATTCTATCATCCACTTCATGTGACGTCACCTACTTCAGTTCACGATTGACAATTCAACTGACAGAGTGACATGTTAGATAGAACGTTGCGTTAGTTGAAGCTTGCTGTGGTAGAAAGTCGGTACGAACATGACTTAATATATAAGTGTAAAGCGACCTTAAACTGTATATATTTAGCGGAAAACGCAATGACTATCATGGCAATTATCGCACTACCTACCAAGGACTTATCCTAAAAACTCATTTTCATGCTAATGTCGAAGTTATGCTCATGTTGCTTATGAGCAAAGAGGAATATCCAAAAACTGCTACTTGAATATTACAATATATGGCAGGAGCTTATCGGGATAATAAAACTCCCCAATCGCCTCGTACTTTATGTGGAGACCTTTGTGACAAACTAATTTGTTTCTCCACAGAATATATTTACATCACCTCAAAAATATTTTTTGTAAGATATGCACGTATTTTTTCCTTCAGCTTTGCAAGTCGTTTTTATTGCAAAAATATCAAAGTCGTTAGTTAGTTAATTATTTTATGACAGTGATGCAAATGTAGGGAAACTAATTCAATTACGTATCTGGTAACGAAGCGCTCCCGCGCAACATACATTTCCGCACATTTTCATGCTATTAACACTGTCACGTGCACTGTTTATATTTCCTCGTATAATTTTCGTATTCCCTTCACATATGCAAGCAGAAAAAATTTAATAAACCACCGCGTTACCCCCCCCCCGCCCGATCACACTCGTTCAGTGGCTCTCTCTACGTTTCTCTATTACACTCTGTCGGGTAGCATTCACTTATTCACTTGCCGTTTTCATAACACAGTTCCTTTGACATTTAGTCCTTCGTTTCATATTATTCTCGTAAAATTTTGTTTAATTAAAAAGAACGCAAAGGAATAAATTCGTTCGTACCCGTTCGTTAATCCCCCACAGCGGCGATGGAATGTCCTTTGTAAATCCTTTTAAACTAATGTACTAGATTGTTTTTATACATATGCTTATTCTTTTGGTGTTTGAATTCGTTGTAATATTTCTGACTATTTCTATAAAAGTTGCTCACAGACAACAAAAAATATTTTACTTATTAATTTACAGCCCTACACTCAGAAACATGCAGTCTATGAAAAATGAATATTTATGTATAAACGAATTTAAATAAAAAATAGGCTACTACTGGTAACAATAGTAGTAGGCCTAATAGCAACGGAATCAATAGTAATAGTAGTAGAAATAGAAGGAGCTGAAACAGGTCTAGTAAAACCGTAAGTCGAAGAAATGTGAATAATCAAATTGCAAAAAAATTAGATTCTCATAAAATTAGAACTAATGAAATACCATTTTCATCACCACCATGCAAAGTCGTAAGTCAGTAGTAATTTCTGATATTTAATTTCTTAAATTTAACTGATTAAGGCTTCTGCCTTATCAGTCAATACTCATGACTCGCACCAATTGCTCACATCAAAACAGGCCTACAACCTGTTTGTTTGCTTGCCTCTTACAAATTAACAGCATCGGCTCTATTCTTTGCGCTTCAAAGGTTATAAGTCCCAACTTTCATCCATCAATACATACACAACGGGAAAAGATGATGGGATACAGGTGAATATTTATCGCCAATCTCTGATACTTCTAATCTTCTAAGAAACCGGCTTGGAACATCCTAGAATCCGATAAAAGAATGTATTATATATTTTGTTGTTTTCATCGGAAACGCATAGTTGTTTCCAACCAGCCAATAATATATCTCTCTCAGTATGAACATAAGTCGAATTTATCCTAAACTTAAATTAAGAATTCATACAGTGCTGTCATTCCTCTTTCCTGTGTCAGTCCACACAAGTGCTATGCTTCTGCGTTAACTAGTGCCCTAACATTTTGCGTTAACCAAACGGTTTAGTCCTACATTTGAGCCTTGTTATTTTTATTATTATGCAGGGCCAGAAGGAGCTGCAGAGTCTCGATATTCACGTAGTCGAGCAGTCGGTGTTCGTGTTTTTGCGCAACGTTTTCAATTTCTTCGCCGACAGTGGGCATTTTCAGATCTAAATCTGCGGGGGCATTCCTCAGAGACCTCCTCTGAGCGGAGGTCGTGATTCCTGATATAGCAACAATTTCTCGAGGCAATTCGTTCTGAAATCTGTAGATATTCTCTATAATTAATCTTCTATATAACTAAATTTTATCTAGATTCTATCAATATTCTATATTTATCTAGCGTGTCGCAAAAGTTATGAACACGTTAACAATTTGTTTGCTTTGGTGGGTAGTTTTTCTATTCATTGACCATTAAATTTTCTACGTATTGCTAACGTTAAGAAAAATTAACTCGTCAATGGGCTTTAATTATTCCCACTCAAGAACTTTTCCCTTTGAACTCAGGGGCGTATTTACGGGGAGACGAACGAGACCGGACCCCCCCCCCAGAGTAGAAAAAAGTTAACGAGTCTTGTTAATACCTTAATTTTTAGTCTATTTTATTATTTTTACGGCTGTCTACGCTAATATAGTAGTAACTCTATATTAAATATACAAACAGGTTTATTACACAGCATTTGCATATACGTTTGAAATAGAAGAAAATCAATTCAGTCAATAAGTATTGTTACGACGGTCTACTTGATCGTCGTAGGTACAGTGGAAACAAAATACAAGACACCAATTAAGTCACTAATTACCAGCTTTAATTTTCACAGTTAAACAGTTAGTAATTAACAACACAGTCTCTACAACAAATCAAATAAAAATTGTTCACACGCCATAAAATTCAACTAATATTAAAACACAATTGTATTACAATATTACCGCCCGATTATAAAACGCAACACTTCACTAATAACCACTTGAACGTACACGGTAATATCGGCCGATAATAACTCGAACCGCACTGTAAATATATCGCAACTATCTGAAAACTAAGGCCGCTGCCGCCTTGTATTTAATACATCCGCGCACAGACCAGAAGATTCCAAACTGCGTCTTAGCGCCAGTGTGTACGACGTAATTAATTGCGGCCTTGACACAGTCCGCGCGGCTGGCGGCTTCCAGAAAAATCTCGATAATCACGTACACCACCGCATTACATTCTGGATCGTTCGATAAACACGTAGATTGTTCTGTGATGTCGTCACACTTCCCCCTCCTTAAGCCCGTTCGTCCCGTACTGGCAAACCGTTTCTGAAGTAGTACTTGACCAGGCGATCTAGGTGGACGTCCTTGCGAAAGATAATTCTCCGGTTCTTCGAATTCAGTCTCGTGTGATCCGAACATCACGTTCCCAGGAATGCGAGTCTTCCGCTCAACCACTAGTTTTGCTGAAATCACTCCCGTTGCGTCACGTACTGATGACCTAAACACCACTGGCTGATCCAAGTTTGTTTGGTTCTCGTCAACAACCTCTTGCGTAACCTTATCTTCAGCCACTTTGCCCTCGGGCGCTTCTATCAGCTCAGGAACAAGCAAGTGTTTTGTCTCAACACCCATAGTTATGTTTCCAATCACTTCTTTTGTCGTTACACTTATTTGTACTTCCTCTGCTAATTCGTCCGCCATTTCCGCTTCCAATAGGGAGGGTTCCTCTTGACCTGTTTACTTCTTCTTCGGCCAATGCCACTTTCTTAATCGAATGGTTGGTAGACCCTGTTATTTTAGCCATGCAAAGCTTTATCTTCCCTTGGCCAGCCTTCAGGACGTTCTCTCTTAAGTCCATAACGAATCCGTAGGCATTCATAATGTCCGTGCCAAGAATCACTTCATCGACAATGTCTGCATTTGGTGGCTAAACTCGAGAAGACCCAGGCGTACACGTACGTCTACCTTTCCTAGCACCTTGACGGGGCTTCCAGTCACAGTCTGTATTGTACAAGAGCTAATTAGAGTGTGGCGGTTGCTGACTATGTCAGGGCGCACAATGGACACTGTTGCGCCCGTGTCAACTGTAAATGATGTTGCTTTACCTTCCGCAAATCCATTAACTATCAAGTTTCCACTGGTCTTATTTAGCGTGGAACCTGTGTGCTGTTCTAGGTCTCCAATTGGTGCGATCACTCTCTTCTCTCGGTATCTTCTTCTCCCAACAGTCTACCTGTAGATGCCCACGTTTTCCACAGTTGTAACATTTCGGTCTTCTGTCTTTTTCCCATCGTTCAAATCGTTGCGACTCTCTTAAACTTCTGAATTGTTTGTCCGACAACATTGTTTTTCTGCACCCATCGTAACGGCAATGTGATACAGGGATCTTCTGACTGCAATGTGATGGCACAAACCCATTTATGTAGCGGGACGCCGACTTGGCAGCTTCAAACTCTAGGGCGTGAACAAGAGCTTCTGAGCTATTTCGGTGCCTTGCCATGAAGTTCACAATCTCCCATGCCATCAATAAATGTCTGCACCGCAAACCTTATTCGAAAATCTTCTGGTGCTTCAGGATAGGCCAATCTAATCAATCTGTCAATACTTGCTTCAAACTCTTGAAGACTTTCCCCGGAATGCTGTCGCCTTGCTCTCAACTGGGTGCAGTACACATCTCGCAAATGTTTATCACCATACCGTAATTCTAGAGCTTTTATCAACTCGGCATAGGTGTTCTGGCTGTCAGATGGCACTTTCTGTAGTAATTCTGCCGCAGGTCCTTTTAATGCAAGAACGAGTGAAACAGCCTTGTCGTTCTCTGTCCAATTATTTGCGCATACAGCAGCTTCGAATTGGCGTAAATACGTCGCCCCGTGCGTGCTTCCATCAAAGGTTGGGGCCTTGACATGAACTGTCCAAACCGCAGGCGAGGTGACCTTCTCTATTGATATTTGCTGTGTCTTTCTCTGTCTTTATCATTGGTACAGTCTGTTTAGAAATTTGTTTTGGTTGTATTATTTTGAAGTCCTCAATTTCACTTTTAATTTGTTCTCTTATGTTTGCCATTGAGTTTTCTACTGCAGATATTTTTGTTGACATAGATTCTTCTATGACAGACAATTTTGTAGACATCGATTCTTCAACAATCGAGACAGATTTTTCTACTTTAGCTATTTTTAATGTCATTGATTCTTGTACCTCCGATATTTTAGAAACTTGCTTATTAAGCTCACCTCGTAGGAGTCCCAATTCTGTGGTACTGTGTTCTTAACAACATACTGTTTTTGCTTCTGTATTAATGCTTTGATGTCTTCTGTTTCTAGCTTACGTTTTCCATCCTGTCGTTTTTCTGCTTCTTCTCTTTTTTGTCTTCGTTCTTCTTTTTGTCGTCTTTCTGCATCTTCCGCCTCCTGTCTGCGTTTCTCATCCTGTCGTTTTTTGCTTCTTCTCTTTCTTGTCTTCGTTCTTCTTTTTGTTGTTTGTGTGTCTGCCGCAGCAGCGATTGGAAACCTTCCATCATCTGACTGGCATCCATTGATTAATTATGAATTACACTCGTCTTCTATAAAGTGTCCGCTGTTTCCACTGTTAACCTTTCTATCCCAATTCTGAAACACTGTTACGACGGTCTACTTGATCGTCATAGGTACAGTGGAAACAAAATACAAGACACCAATTAAGTCACTAAATACCAGTTTTAATTTTCACAGTTAAACAGTTCGTAATTAACAACACAGTCTCTACAACAAATCAAATAAAAATTGTTCACACGCCATAAAATGTCAACTAATATTAAAACACAATTGTATTACAATATTACCGCCCGATTATAAAACGCAACACTTCACTAATAACCACTTGAACGAACACGGTAATATCGGCCGATAATAACTCGAACCGCACCGTAAATATATCGCAACTATCTGAAAACTAAGGCCGCTGCCGCCTTGTATTTAATACATCCGCGCACAGACCAGAAGATTCCAAACTGCGTCTTAGCGCCAGTGTGTACGACGTAATTAATTGCGGCCTTGACACAGTCCGCGCGGCTGGCGGCTTCCAGAAAAATCTCGCGAATGCGTCGAGAATCACGTACACCACCGCATTACATTCTGGATCCCTCTGGAACGTCCGATAAACACGTAGATTGTCCTGTGATGTCGTAACAGTATCTTCTAAACAATGTTTTAATAACCCGTATTTTTATCGTGTTATTACCGTTTACTTTAATAGTATTGATTTCAGGATGTTATCGCACGTTTTTCAAGCACTTTAAAGAGAGTAATGTTGATTAGTCTTAACTTGTTTTTTCTCTTTTGCATGAAGCCGACTCGACCGGACCTCCTCCAAGGCCAAATTCTTCAAAGGCCACTCTTTGAATTGAAGGTGTTATTCTAGAAGATGAATTAAACAAGATGTATTATGGTCTTTACACAACCGTATAGGAAAAAGAAAATAAACGCTGAAGAGTCCAACAATCGATGAATATAAAATTTTTTGGATGTAGTAGAAGTGATTACCATCCGTCACAAAAGTTAAGGTGCTCAAGTTTATACATCGCCAAAAATTACCTGTTAGATCAGATCCTGTGCAAATTACATCAGAATATACTTGCATTCTTTGTGAATTTATTAGCGACGTTCGAAAATTTTAAAAAAATTTCTCTATCATTTCGTGTTTAGAACGAAAAGCATCCGTTTTTCAACTAACGTAAATTTCTATTCCTTCTAATATGTTATCATATTAATTTATTTGTGTAGGCCTACAATGTAAGGCAGAACTGTGTTTTAATCTGTTGGCGTATTTAAACTTTTTATATTACATCGTTATCTTCATTACAAACCTTATTACCTTTGGACTATAGTGCATACTATGAATTGTTTTTTAAACGTGTACGAGTGTGTGTCTATAATAGGCCTATACAACATCAACAGTGATAAGACTCAACAATAGAAATGGATTCAGCGCAACCCACAGGGGCCGCTGAATGATACACAACCCCCACATTTAGATAAGTAACAGTCAAGTAAATGATAAAAGAAATTGTACCTGGGCTGTTTGGCCGTGGTCTATTACTTTGATCAGTTATTTTATAAACGTTCCGACCACCTTCTTCAGTAAAATTTGCTTGTTTTTACCTCGGATAGGGATACGTTCGGCTCTCCACCCTTCATCGAACGCTATTAATTTTTTTCTACTGAAGAAGGCCTCCGGTGGATGGCCGAAACGTTTAGAAAATGTTGCGCAAAGCAATCGACCACAGCCAAACAGCCCGGATACAAATGCTTTTATCATTGACTCCGGTCGTGTTAACCTACGTGATAAACTTAATTGTCAAGTAAATTAAACTTTTACACGTTGCCTGATTTATTATAAAATCTTAAACAGCGATTGCCCGGAGATATTATGACTGTGTACTGTGAGATACAAGTTTTAATCTTTATTGACAAAATGTTACAATGTTTTTGTGAAACAACGGGTTAATTCGAGTAAAATTACATTTGGCAAGATTTGATTTACTTGTCTCCGTCTTCGCAGCAATACCAAATTATTTTAAAAACACAAACGTATATATGTGAATTTTATCTCAGTTTTTATTTGTGAACGAAATTCTGCTTGCTGAGTTGTAAAAGTCAGGCGCCCATCCTTTTAATAGTAGCAGAATTAACAGGTATAAAACAAAATTCTAATTCTTTACCAAAAATACTGTCTATTCACAAATTTATACTCCTCCCTACAATCTTTCCAGCAAACAAATATAGGCCTACTGTGTCCCATAACGCGCTCATGGTTTTAGAGCACCATTTCGCTTTCCTTTATAGCTTTTTATTACAACTAAAATTTCTATATCGAATGTCGCACTACTATGATGTGCCTGTATAATGGTTACGCAAACGAATGAAACGGCTCTTTAAACCCTATAATGGCAGCCGCTAAACCTTTCCGAACTCCAATATCCAATAAATTACCACCGTTCGACATATTAAACGAACAACATGTTTAGTCAACAGCTGAGCGTAAATGAAAATACGGGTAAAACAGATATACACACACTTCTGCGTGTTTTAACTTGAAAAATATTGTTTTTCAACTAAATACAATATATTGCTTTGTGTAACATGGTTAATCTTGCTACATAAATCATGATGCACAATTATCATTAACAACTCAAAGTGTCATTAAGTGAATTAAAGTTATTTTTTTACTCACAAGGAATCAACAAACCTTTTATTAAAAATCAAATGAAATAAGCGAATATTTTGCTTATATTTTCTATTTATAATCATAGATAGCGTATCACTTGATTATAAAATTACGTAACATTAATAAACAGACCTTAAACAATTTATCTGAAGGTACGCCTACTTACTTAGTAATCTTCTGAACGGAAACTCACGCTCAGTATTCGAGATACGTGGTCGTGATCTTCAGAATAATATAGTAAATTCTTGAACACCAGAGAAACCGTTACAATTTTTATCAACTCTTCCCTAAAACAATCACACTAGTATTTTACAATAGTTCATTTACTTATATAATTCTCCAATACACTCAATACACAAGAAATTAAATAAACTACAGTAGTCCGCAACCAAATAAATATCAAACACTTAACGTTTTCACCAATGCTGCTCTCCAATAATCCTGTACTAAAATCACTTCAAGGGTGGTATATTTTCGAAAAACCTCAACTTGCTGAGTACAGTCGCTATTGTCTTTCTGTAGCCACTTCTGCTGTTTAATGTTGAGAACAAAATTCCAGACCATCGGAGGCCTACACGACACTATGTAACGAGGTTCGCATAGGCTACACATTTTATTTATGTCGCGTAAGCGTTATAAAGTTGTGTGTGTGTGTGTGTGTGTGCGTGCGCGTGCGTGCGTGCGTGCGTGCGTGCGTGTGTGTGTGTGTGTGTGTGTGTGTGTGTGTGTGTGTGTGTGTGTGTGTGTGTGTGTGTGTGTGTGTGTGTGTGTGTGTGTGTGTGTGTGTGTGTGTGTGTGTGTGTGTGTGTGTGTGTGTGTGTGTGTGTGTGTGTGTGTGTGTGTGTGTGTGTGTGTGTGTGTGTGTGTGTGTGTGTGTGTGTGTGTGTGTGTGTGTGTGTGTGTGTTTCGTCTTTGCCTTTTCTGTTCCAAAACAAACTTGTAGTTGCCATAATTGTATGCAAAAGTGTATACTGTTAAATACGTTTATAAATCAAGTATTTTAAATCACAGAATAGTAATAAAAAAAAATAATTTTTGAGTTTATACTACTACTATTATTTTGTAGTATTCATTCCTTGAGAGATGAGAACATAAATATATGAGTTAATGGCCAAACCTTACTTTGCAAATTTGTGTTTTTAACATCCTTATGAAGAACCATACCATGGTGTTTGCCGCAGATGTGTTTCCGCCATAAAATCCTCCACATGTATTTTTCACTGTGTTTATTATGTCTGTCTGTGTGTGTGTTTTGTGTCTGCCTGTATGTTTATTTGTCTTCCTTTCTTTCTGCCACGCTTCAGGTTCATAGATCTCTAAAACTGTATATAATCTAATGCACTATGGGATATGAAAACAAAAATGAAGCAGAGGACGCACTATTGGCTGCTACACTATCCGCTATAAGTAGGCTAGAATTAAGATAAGCTACAAACATTTTTATTTTATTTTCATTCGCCGAAAGATATTCTTACAATTATATATTGACTACTGAGTAAATTTGCTGAAAGCGTTGTTATGAGCAGAGAAATAATTTAACGACTGCTCTCTTTATGAAGACATGGGCCGGCAAGTCGGCTTTGATTTTCTTGTTCTGCGGGCTGTGGAAGGTCAAACGGCCAGTATCTCTTCAGTCTTCTCATGAAAATTGGCAAAGTTGTCATGTCTGCAGTAAATATGTTATCGTTACACGCTATTGGTCTTCTGCGGTTCCCATTCCATGAATGGTTTGCAGCAGTTCTCCAGGCTTCGCGGTGTTCTACAAGCTTTTTCATGGCTATAAGCTGAGGCAGCCGGGATCCTCCAGTAGTTGGTTGATCCACTCCTGTAGTCCTGTAGTTGGTTTTATCTTTCCTATACCGTTCCTACTTTTGTCCATCCTCCTTAACACTTCCTCAATTCGTCACTTTGTCCAGAGAATCTTCAGCATTTATCACTAACACCAAAACTCAAACGTCACTATTCTTCTCTTTTACCATTCCCAGAGGGACCATGTCTCATTACCATATAATAACACACGCCACCCAATCGGTTTTACCAGGTGTTTCGTGAGGTGCAATTCAATGGTGTTGGGGATGAAGAGATTCCGCTACTTGTTAAAGCCATTCTAGGCTTGATGGATGGGGCTAATGATTTCTGTCTTCTATCTTCCATTAGAAGTTATTTTGCTTCAAAGATAGAATAAGGACTCCATACTCTCGAAGCGTTCCCTACCGGCTAGTGATCCACCGTCGTTCTGTGCCTGCTCACAAACTTTTTTCCACTGTTCACGTTCAGGTTCAGGTTGTAATCGAAACTAAGGATGGCCTCTTTCTCGGAAATAATCGCTCCCAATTGTTCAACATTTTTATCCAGCACCGCTGGTCATCAACAAACAAACCATCTCCATCTGCTGCCCTTACGCTTTCAGCCTTCATGTCATTTCTCTATCACCTCGTCCAGCGCCCTCTGCATGTAACCGATAAAGAGTCCTTCAGAGTGACCAGCCTTATCTTTGTCGTTGCATGGTGTTAACCTAATCTTGCTCATTGAAGAACATCGCATTTTACCACATCTATTTCCTCTCTGCACAATCTTTGGGCCACTCCTGGCCTTGTCCTTGTACGCTGTAGGTGGAGTGCTAAAAGAGTGCATATTTCTTCAATTGCACAATACACAGGTCGTTATGGAGTCTGAGGTTGGAGGAATAGTAAGGTGTGGCGCCTTTATATTGCTCGGAAGACTACCGATTACAATCGGATGGATTAGTACAACCTCACAGCTGTATACCATAAGCCTATACCCCATAGGTTTTGATATGGATTTTTGTAGAACACGTTTGTTTTCTAGTGATAAATTTGATTTTAGACTCGGCAACTACCTCTAAATTTAGATGCTGACGCTTTGTTTTCTGTAGTGGAATTTCCATGTCAATGATGCTGACTACTGGAAAAATTATGTGCTTCATGGTGAAGTTGACTTGTTCTGATTTGGTTACATGTATTTTGATTCTTCATTATCAAATCACGGAAAACATGAAGACGGTGTTGCAGTTGTTGTGCTGCTTCTACTGATTGACGGTATGCTACCTGCAAGTCCGTGCCATCCACAAACGGGGCCTGTAGTGTTGTTTATTGCGGGTAACTCAGCAGTGAAAGGTAGATACAGTTGAGTGCCCAACACACTTCCCTGTGGAACACTGGTATATATATATATATATATATATATATATATATATTCTTTCTTGCCTTTCAGTGTGGTTCGACTTTTAAAAAAAGTAATACGGGCTGGGTAATGTGGCTTTTAGTTTGTATAATACACCACTGTGTAACGCCTTGTGAACGCGTGAGCGAAATATGAAAAACAGTTGTACAAAATGTCTTCTTCAAAACTTGTAACCATTTTGTTTATGATTCTGTTAATTGTTGTAACGTAGGTTTACGTTGTCGTAAAACCACATTGGTCGTCACAGATAATATTGGATAGAAACCTGCCTACAGTGAAGTATATTTATTTTTATTAATTACTGACTCCCTAATTTTCGTTGAATTTCTCAAATTTTCACACAGTTAATCCAAAGTTATTCTGTGCAAGCAATATATACACACAATACATATCGTATATTGAGGTCCGAAATAAGAAAGAAACAAGCAACGCAACATCATTAGATAAACCACCCGTAAAGAGTTGAAAAACAACACCACAAAGCTACTCTAGAATAATGATTACACTGATGTAAATTTTAAACTGCTGTCAGTTGTCTAAGATATATTTCCTACAAACGTTTCACCTTGCTGTCTGCGCATTCTGAATTATTCACTGTACGTTTCTGGTGTTGACGGCTGCTCCGTTTTTGAAGTTTCATCTGTAACAAAGATACAGACGTGCATCGTAGTGGAAAAACTAAGCCACGTCAAATTACACGTCGGCAGACTATAAGTTGGCGTCCATTGTTTCGCTGAATACAAACCAGCCACGCCACAACTGCATCAAATAAAAGGAATAATAAAACAGCAAAGACAGCTAGTTCTGTGCAGAATTACTTAGCAAAAACCGAGTGTGCAGTGCATCCGGACAAACTTTATAACTTTCTGCGGACATGTTTTAGTTTTTGTACTGAAAGTTTCGCTGGTTGCATTCACACTGCACTTTGTTGGAGCATTCTTTTTTTTATTATCGATTGTTTAGTCTTTAATATAAAGAGAACAAAAGTAATAAAGTTGTTTATACTCTAACAAAAGAAATAGTTGACGCTAACCAAAAATTTTAAAAGTCCCACAATTTCTTCATTTGCGGAAGTCAAGATTGAAACCTAGATTTAAACAGGCAAACAAGTAACAATAATCATGACAAACAAAAGTATAGAAGATAACTAGAGATAAAACTTTCCACCATTCCAGTTTTTTATTCCTGAACTCAAAAAGTTTTTCATATTAAATAAAAAGTTTAAAGAAAATATAATAGTTGCTTGGTGAGAAATTGGAAATTCGAAATTAGCAATTAGAAATTCATACGGTAAAGAACAAACAATAAATTTATAATGAAAATGACTCTGTATTATAGATTATGGCGTTTACATCATACATGTAGGCCTATTCTGATTAGATCTGTGGTCTTTATCGAAGTCGGTCTATATGTTACACATGTTGGGGAAGGTCGCACTATTAAATATAAAAATTTTGTTCACTGTTATGGGTCCCCAAGTTGCTGATATGAACCTAAATTCCGTAAATATTTACCTTTATTGAGTGCTCTTGTAACTTTATTTGATATATGAACTACTCGTTTCGGGCTCAGAGTTCTAATATAACCAAAAACAAAACAAAAATACAAACAAAGCGCAAACCAAAATAGCTGTCAAAATAAAATGCGTAGTTGAAATATTGTAAATGGAATGTAATATCAAGGTAAGGTCGATACTCATTGTGTACTTGTTGTTAGTGGAATTCCGATATCATTTTACCTCGTAACTCAGCCTCTTTCATTGAATCAATGAAACCTTTTGCGTTGTCTCAAGTCACTAAACACAAACATATTTATCCCTACGAATTTTGCGCTCGCAGTCTTACTTGTAAACAATAATATTCAAATTGTAAAGAACAAAGTAAATAACTTTAATATATTTGATAATATTACTTCGATTTCCACCAAAGTTTTACATACGCGGTTTCTGAGATAGCTGATTGTGAATGTGATACCGACAATCATAATATTCAATATGGCGGGTACAATAAATGCACTAATTGTAACTGTTTACAATTTTAGTAGGAATGAATAATAAATTAACGATGAAATAAACTTCAAAATGACGAGCATAATACAATTTTTAATTATTATTTATAATCTGTAAAAACTGTTTGAACTATTAATTTTCTACTGAACAAACCAATTTTACACTTTAAAAATGTTGTTGTTTTCAAGAACCTTTTCAGAACAAATCAAAACAATTTTTGTTATTTAACTAGCGTCTACAAGAGTACGTTTATCTTCAACTTCACATTCATATGCACAGGAAGCTGAGTGTTTAGGTCAGCCACTGTACACTGAACAAGTAGCGGCGCAAAGTAATGCAATTTCCTGCATCCACGTGCAGTTCCGCATCGTGTTTTACTTTTACAAAAAATTATTCTCAGTAAATTTTCAGGAGCTGGTGGTTAGTTCATTGTTACGGGTGTTAGAATATCGCGATGTTCTTTCCACCCACCCCTTCCTTTGGCAACGAATAACTACCAATCCTCAATTGCACCTGTAAATAAACTCTCTTGGAATGCTATAAGTGCTTCAAGTGTAGACAATTATGAAGCGATTGGTACACATTTATTTTTGTCTGTAGGTTTCATAAAACCATCAAATGTAAATTTCTCTAAAGAATTAATATTTGTCGCTGCTCATATAATCCTAGGAGGCATTTTATACCAGCTTCTCAAATTTCGTATACATTTTAGCATTCTTTTCCAACATTCTTAACATGTAAATCTTAACATTTTTCAAAAATGTTAGCAAATGTGTTCTTGACTCTTTTAAAAGCTCTGACACAGTGTGGAATCCAATAAAAACATGTAAACACAGGATATGTTCTTTACGTTTGGGAAAATTTTTATAAGTTTACCACCCTCGCAGTTAGAGCTAGAAAAAGATATGTGTAATTCGCTAGTGCTAAGCTCTCAACTCTGCTAGATGGCGACTCTTAAATTTATCTCAGAGTATCAAAAAAATGATTATTAACACAATTAACTTGAATGACTCCTAATTTTAATGAACATCTTCATTAACATTTTACAAATTACATACAATCTTAATGATTTACAATATTGAAATTATGCTTCTCATCAATTATCATTGGACAGTAGGTTCATAGACAGATTGAATTGCCAATAGTAATAGAGTTACAAAAGATACATGAATTAATATGAGTTTAATGTTCAAATTGGGTTACTTGTTGGTTGAATTCCGTTTGTTGGTGATTCCTTCCCTCGGAGTCTGCGATCCTGGAGATTTGCATTTGTCGGCGATTCGGACGATCCTGTTGTTGACACTCGTTGACACTAACACTTTAATTACTTCGGTTTCACCTTCACTACACTGCTCACACCTACTTACTGATTCAGCATGTAACTAGTGTATACTACTATTTATTTTTGACACCATAGTAAATATGTTATTAAGCTGAGTGCTCGCAATATCAGTAATTCATACCGAATACACTCCAACGTTCCGTAACTTCCGGATGCACGTGTTAGATTATCGATAATATGAAGTTCGATAGTTTATCACCAAGTTATATTATATTTTTTCTAATGATTACTTTGATCTTAGTATATTTCTTTCACTGCAATACCGGGTTTAAGACTATTAACGCACGACACGATATTGTACACATACTAATTCTCGCAAGTTTTAGTTATAAATTCGTAATACGCGTTAACGAGTCTGATAGTTGTAATGCTCTCCGTAGACTCCCGACAATTTTCCCAACTACGTTTTTTATACACACGCAAACGTTACCCACACTCAATATTAAAAAATCGCGTTCCCATTGGTTTCAAGTACCGCGAGATTTGATTTCCTCCAAACCAACTAGCTAATTTCACCCGCTCAAAAAGTGACGCTTTCTTTCATTCGCCAAAAAACAGCGCGTACCAAACTTATACCGCTAAGCGGGGAAGGACGCCACCTAAGGTTCTCTCGCTCTAACCTCTCACTGTAAATTCTAACGGACTGTATTGTCTGAACACTCAGCTTTCTCTCGATTTCACTTAACTTTATTGCTTTTTTTAATACAATACATTTCATGATTCTTCACCCTGTACGTGACTTGTTGTATGGTTTGTTCCCCGTCAGACGGGCGCCTCGACAAGGGTGTGTTTCTTTTTGAAAAATACCACTAGGCTTAGTTCTAACAGTACTTCAACTCAACATTACTTGCATGGCTTAGTCTAATAAACAATTAATAATCATGATTCTATATAAAACCTGCGTAAAATTTGAGTAGCATTCAATTTTTACGTTATATATTGTCCCCCAATAGAATCGTATAAGATTTTTGGTAGAAAATTGATGAGGATTCTATTGTTACGTCCTTCAAATGGATCTTATTACATTTATTTAACCCCTTTACAATGTTTTTTTTTTAATTCTTACACCTATTACATTCATATTATGTTAATTATATATCTACAAGTGAATTTTAATTACATATACTACGGTACATTTAGTAATTTCTTTTGTTACTCCATTCTCTACCCCTTACATCCATCAGCTGCTTACATTGTTATTAGGCCTACAGTTTGTTTACAAACAGAACCTTCAACTGGTTTTGTGCTACCTGCTTGTCAAAAGCTACATTCCGCTTTGGGTCCCATGTCCCGCTATTCATGACCTAGTTACAAACTAGTTACAAACTTTCCCTTAATATTACCTAATTTCTTATACACATAATCTATTTGAAAGCTTATCCTATACATACAACACAATGTTAATTAATTAGCCTATCGACATTTTGTCAATTAAGTCTTATTAAAATTTACTTATAAGTTATTACATATACATCTGTGAAAGTTGTGTTCTTACAATCTGTTTCTTAATCTTTTGTTTTTTAAAACCTTTCGTCTCTGTGTAATGTGTGTTAAATTTCACAATATGGTTGAGCTGTCTGATATTAAACTTTCCTCGAATCTTTCCGGGTTGTTGGATGTCTTCTAGTTGATATGTCGCCACTCCGACTTCCTTACTGACCTTATATGGACCTTCGAAAATATTACAAAATTTTCCAATTACCCTTTTATTTAAATCTGACATTGGGCATGCTCGTAATAAAACTTTGTCACCTACTTGAAACTTCGTAATTTTATTGGCTAAATTGATCTATTCTGTCCGTTTTCTACCCTTCTCCTTAATTCTTAAATAAATATTTTTATAGTCAACTGGCTGATTTGCTGGTACCATTTCACTATCTACGTATTTGGCCCAATCACGCCCTGGTTTTCTTCCTTGTCGCAGTTGGTTAACTCCGTAATTTCCTGGATATTTTGGTTGATAACTTCTACGATGCCTTCTTCTTCTACTGCCAGCTCCACCTGTAATATTTCTGCTATGGTCGTTTCTCCATGGGTAGGACTTCCCTTAATTATTAGTTGTTTACTGTTAAGGTCTATCACACACCCACTCTCCACCAGCATGTCAACACCCAAAATACATTCTCTCACCAGGTCCGGCACTACTATAAAAATACTTTCAAACTGTAAATCTTTAACCTGCACATTTAGCAATACCTGCTGTGTAATTCCTTTAGATTTACCGCCCGTGGCTCCTTTAATTATGGTATTAGATAGTTTTAACATCTCGATTTTCCCCAGATATTTTTTATTACTGTTAAACTAACGTTGCGAAATTGCATTTATTTGGCTACCAGTATCCACCAATGCGTTAATCGGTACGCCGTTCAACATTATTTGAAGCTCCGGACATTTATTGCTTCTCAATCTAACAGATTTATTATCATCACTTATCAAGTCATCCCTAATATCTAAGAAAGTTGTATTTACATATTTAATTTTATCATTTAAATGTAAGTCATATTTACATGCTTTCTCTAGTTTTTTGGCCTCGTTGGTTCAACCTTGCTATCTGCATTACTTGTCGATGGGACACTATTAGTTTCCGCCTTAAACTGGTGTTTTCATTTAGCCGGTCTAGTGTATTGCGTTCGCTCCTCAGTAAATCCGTCCCGCTCTTTCATTTTCCCTCTCTCTTCTCCGCTATGCTTCCAATAGTTCCTTTCAAGCCGGCTGTCAGCTGGTCTTTGGTTCATTGACCTACTGCCGTTTCGTAAGTGATTGAATTCCAGCAACACTTACTCAAATTCAGTAATCGTAATTACCCCACGAGTGATAATAGCTACTTCAATCTCATGCGGGTAATGTCTTGCCAATTTCCTGATCAAATGTCTATCTGAGATAGGCGGAATCATCTGCCTATTCTCCAACAGTTTTCTTTCTAAGTACAGGATTGTAGTCATCCCGGTCCCTGCGTGGTACAGTCAGAATTCCAACTGGTCTCGCACCCGTTCCTGGATAACGTCATTCCAATACTTATTACTAAAGGCTTCTGTAAACCCCGCAAAGTTGTTAACACTAACCGCCACCAAATTGCAGCCTCTCCTTCCAGATGTCTCGATATCCATGCGATGCTGTTGATGTCGTGATAATGTTCATTGTATAGCTCAGTTAGTTCCTTGATGAATTCCATTGGGAAATCGCTGGATCCATTAAATTTGACTTCTTTTATCTGCTCGTTGACAACGCTTCGGGTGACGGGTGACGCGTTTATCAATGCCATCTTCGTCCGAACGTCGCTTTGTAACTGCTGTAGCTTGAGGTTCGTTTCGCCCGAATGGTTATCCATTTTGCTTTCTAACTCTTTTAATTTATCTGCCCCTATTTTGTGAGCAGCAATACTTTCGTCACAACGTTTATTGGTCGCTATTACCTTTTTGTTTAAAATTTTAATGTCACTACTATGCTTATCGTCTATTTCCTTCAGTAATTTTTCATATTCACTAAACTTATCATTAATTTCATCCTTAATAGTACTAATCTCTTCATCTATCTTAATTTTAGTGTCTACTTTAAATTGTTGCAAAATTTCATTGTTTTCCTTTTTGAATTCACTGAGTTGTGTGGCTATTTCGTCTCTTAAGACCTGGTTTTGTTGTGTAATCTGTTGTGATAGTTGTTGCAATTGTTTCGTCTGTTGTGATTGTTCTAACTTCTGTTCACGCATTTGTTTTTGTAATAATTCTGTTTGTTTTGACATCTGTTGTGATTGTTCTAACTTCTGTTCACGCATTTGTTTTGTAATAATTCTGTTTTGTGTGTCATTTGTTGTGACATCTGTTGTAATAATGCATATATATCCGGTTCTTTAGGTGCCTCTGTTGTTGTTTTTTGTGCTAATCTCGGTCTAACCTCGTGTTGTATCTCTGGTATTATTTGTGGTGTTTCTACTTCTTCGTGGTCCTGTCCCCACGTCCTTGACTCTTGATCCTCCACTATTAATTGGGCAAGTGTATGTTGACCCCCTAACTGGTTGTTAATATCAAACTCCCCTTCGCTATTCTGAGTTGTCTCTGTTTCTGTATTCATGTTGTCGTTTATTTTGTTTGTGTTGTTCTGTATGTATTTCGTTTGTCGACTTTTGCTTCGTGTGATCATATAAAATTATTCTTATTCTCTATGTTCTCTATATTCTACTTTTCTTGTACTCTATTTGCAATTCAATTGTCTGTTTAGCTTACAAATTACGCCTTGCAATGGGCTCCAAATACTACCTAGCGTAGGATTTGGTCTTTATAAGCTCCACGGTTTTGGGCGCCACATACCACCCTCGCAGTTAGAGCTAGAAAAAGATATGTGTAATTCGCTAGTGCTAAGCTCTCAACTCTGCTAGATGGCGACTCTTAAATTTATCTCGGAGTATCAAAAAAATGATTATTAACACAATTAACTTGAATGACTCCTAATTTTAATGAACATCTTCATTAACATTTTACAAATTACATACAATCTTAATGATTTACAATATGGAAATTATGCTTCTCATCAATTATCATTGGGCAGTAGGTTCATAGACAGATTGAATTGCCAATAGTAATAGAGTTACAAAAGATACATGAATTAATATGAGTTTAATGTTCAAATTGGGTTACTTGTTGGTTGAATTCCGTTTGTTGGTGATTCCTTCCCTCGGAGTCTGCGATCCTGGAGATTTGCGTTTGTCGGCGATTCGGACGATCCTGTTGTTGACACTCGTTGACACTAACACTTTAATTACTTCGGTTTCACCTTCACTACACTGCTCACACCTACTTACTGATTCAGCATGTAACTAGTGTATACTACTATTTATTTTTGACACCATAGTAAATATGTTATTAAGCTGAGTGCTCGCAATATCAGTAATTCATACCGAATACACTCCAACGTTCCGTAACTTCCGGATGCACGTGTTAGATTATCGATAATATGAAGTTCGATAGTTTATCACCAAGTTATATTATATTTATTCTAGTGATTACTTTGATCTTAGTATATTTCTTTCACTGCAATACCGGGTTTAAGACTATTAACGCACGACACGATATTGTACACATACTAATTCTCGCAAGTTTTAGTTATAAATTCGTAATACGCGTTAACGAGTCTGATAGTTGTAATGCTCTCCGTAGACTCCCGACAATTTTCCCAACTACGTTTTTTATACACACGCAAACGTTACCCACACTCAATATTACAAATCGCGTTCCCATTGGTTTCAAGTACCGCGAGATTTGATTTCCTCCAAACCAACTAGCTAATTTCACCCGCTCAAAAAGTGACGCTTTCTTTCATTCGCCAAAAAACAGCGCGTACCAAACTTATACCGCTAAGCGGGGAGGGACGCCACCTAAAGTTCTCTCGCTCTAACCTCTCACTCTAAATTCTAACGGACTGTATTGTCTGAACACTCAGCTTTCTCTCGATTTCACTTAACTTTATTGCTTTTTTTAATACAATACATTTTATGATTCTTCACCCTGTATGTGACTTGTTGTATGGTTTGTTCCCCGTCAGACGGGCGCCTCGACAAGGGTGTGTTTCTTTGAAAAATACCGCTAGGCTTGGTTCTAACAGTACTTCAACTCAACATTACTTGCATGGCTTAGTCTAATAAACAATTAATAATCATAATTCTATATAAAACTTGCGTAAAATTTGAGTAGCATTCAATTTTTACGTTATAAGTTTTTATGTGAAAATACTTTCTGTAACTCTTCGCCTTTGATGCTTTTAGAAAATAAGTTTTCTGTCACATGTTGACATTAGATACTACAAAACAAGTTATGACAAATATTTTTCAAGAATCTGACATAATGCCCACATATTTTCCAGAATTTTCTTGAAATTGCTATTTCATCCAGTACAATTATATCGCTCTATCAATCACATAGTAAATTTCTTCGGCCGAACGTTCAAAGGCCAAGTTCGTATCCCGAAGATTTTCAAGTTCTAACAAATAGTTTTCAAAAGTGTCTACTAATTTTCTATACTAATAAAATTTATCATGTCGAAAATAATAAACATTTCTCCGTTTTTTATAACAGTAGCAAATTCTTCGTTATTGTTAATAAAACCGAGAACAACGTACAGTGACAAAACTCTTTGCACCGAGCGTAGGCATGCACATACATTATGTGACTAGTTTTTCAGATTGTAGGACTACTGTGAAAAGAATTTCTGCCTCTCGCAATGTAACCAACGCTTCCAATATATGACTTTAAGGGGAGCTCTGCGCGAAAAATCGAAAAATTTACGAATTTTTTTATTGCGCTAATGTAATGTTTAGACCTTTCCCTTTCCAACGGTATATTTGAAAAGTATCTGCAATGTCGGTAAGTATTTTTAATTATTTTTTTAAACAATCATGTTCACGCGTAGGTTTTTCCGCGTTTTCCGAAACTTATTGTAACGTCACGATGCTTACCAAACCTTTATTTAAATTAGCAGAGTGGCGCAATTTTGTAACGTATTGCCGCGTTACAAATCCAGGGAACCCATCTTAACTGACCTCTGCCAATTACATGGGCTGCCTACGTTGTAACGAACTGTATTCAAATCAAATTAACTGAACAAATTACTTACTAACTGTGTAAGGAAACAAGGGAAGGTATTGTACTGATTTACGCACTCATTTTATGTGTGTGACAAGACGACTTCTCTTTATTTAACAACTGTTACTGACAGATCCCATGACATCACTAATTAAACTAAAGTATTTAAATTCTTTTATAAAACTTTGGGATCAAATTTACTCTGTTTTGCTATACCTCGGATCCTGGTTAACTTTCTGTATTTGATAGTAAAGACTTTTAATTATTTTCAATTCATTATCTTAGCTTGCAAGACTTCTTTAACCATTTGAAGAATGGTACTATTACTTGGAATAATAATAAGATACATCAATATATAAAGCGTTACAACGTATGATGTTTGAGTTTTTTACAGTAAACTCTTAGATTTACTCTTTTAATGTTTACATAAAATTAATTGTCTTTGAAAGTCTCTTTTGGAAGTGTGTAGTATAACAAATATTATTAACTCTCGATAGACAGGCTATCGAGTCACCTTTAGAATGGAATGTAGAAACCTCGTCCTGGGGTGTCCGTCTTGGGAATCCTCGTACGCGCCGTCATCATCTGCGTCGGGTCTTCGTCAATAATGTGTCGAAAGTTCACAGAGGAGATTGAAGCTTCTTCGGTGTAAGTATATGTAGATTCTCGGATGTCCTAAACAGCATCTTCTGCCGGGTATACGTGTCTTTAAGCAGTTCCTGCAGATCACATCTTCAGGAATGATGTTGAAATGTGAGTTACTTCTTGAAGGGAGTCGTCATCTTGCTTAACACTCTTACTTTTTTGTTGTTACATATTATTTCTTCTCGTTACCACATATTTATAGTTAATGGTACATGCCACACGCTTTTTATAGTAGTAGTTACTAAACTACATTTAAATTAAACAAACAAACTAACAACATTTTATCAGAGCTTTCGCTCGTACGTCTGCACTCTGTGAGGTCAACATAGCGAGAGAGCGTTTTTCTGCCCGCTTCGACTGGTACTTCACAAAAGGGAGAGGGGCAACTACTCCGCGAGAATATAGTCCCTATCTGTATTTAAGTTAACATTTTTAATTACAAAAACTATACCTTAATAAACATATATAATTTTAATGAGTTATTTTAACGACTATCTGTGTCTTTAGATTTTTTAATTATTAACATTATGATTTTTTTATCTTATCCTAAATTACAGACGACTCGGAAGACATGTCGATTAACAAGTCACCGCCTGACAACAAGCAAAGGTTTAAATATGACAATAATAACTATTTACAATTTGCCTTTTTATTAAAGTTTCTTTGAACTTCTTAATTACTACTTATTCTCATACTGAGTACATACAGGGGTTTTAAGTATTATAGTGAGATTTAAAATTGCTTAATCGCTCACCAACTTAATTTTTAATTTTTTTTTTTTATTTTACGATTACTGTTACAATTTAAATCGTCACATTATGTGTTTTCAGGTTTAGGTACACTTTTTTCAGGAACTACTTGAAGTAAAGAGCTGAAATTTTGTGTGTGTTCTAAACATTACAATAAGCATTTGGAACCTTTAAAAAAACAAATAATTGTTCCGGTAAAAATATTACCTGATGGTACTTCTCTTGGTGGGCAAAAAAGACTTACAAACGCAGAAATACTCCTTATACACAAATATTACGGCTTGGCAATAAGACGGAATTTAAAATCAGTTGAAAACATGAGGAAAGGTATCTGGGCGGAGAATTTTCATATTCTCTCGTCAAAAGAAAGACCTCAACATGGGTTGTGCCCTGACAGCGACGACACCTGTTGTAAATATCGTAAAACCATAATTTTTGTGTGTGTTTTAGACACTACAATTAGCATTTGGAACCTTTAAAAGAACAAAGAATTGTCTATAGTGTTGTTGGAAAAAAATTTTTAATTTATTTTAACAAATTTGTGTACAAGTTTTATTCAAAACATTTTTTTGTTAATAACTTATTCGGTAAACCTATTATTGTTGGTTCAGAAAAGCCAGCAAAAGGCACAGTTTCAAATTTATAAAAATTATCATGATAGCTGTTATAGTTTGTGAGAAAAGTGTACCGACATTAACATGGCGGAAGATATGGCCCAGAGCTCCCCTTAACGTATAGAATCCATCTAATATAAATTAACAACTAACATTTCCTCACGTCAACGTAATGCTGCAATTACACTACGCACTTTAAGGACTTTGCGACGCTCCTAAGTAACAGCTACGTCTTATACCTAAATCACATACTTCCGTTAAAGACATTTTTAAAGCAGTGTATAGTGTATTTTAATCGCTCAGAGATGAATTCAAAACGGTATAATCATTTAATGAAACGTGTTTCATAATTCATTTGTGTATTCGTTGACATCTCCGTGAAATGTTCGATCCCGGATAATTGTTATTACTTTAATATTTCAAACAATTATGTCTATTTCACAAAGTAGGCTGTATTGTTTTTATACATATTTTTATAACAACATCTGTTCCATAAGTTACAATTTTAATATATTGTAAATATATTCATCATTTTGATCTTTTATTTTATTTATTTCATTTATATTAAAAATACAAACAAACAGTCACAATTACCTCTCACGGTTTACACTACATATGTTTTTTTTTTTAAGTTTGGTCCGTCATATTAAATCCGCATTCTTAAATTTCTAATTTTAGAAGTCACATTCAAAATCACGATCCCAAAACCTCCCTAGATAAAATTTTCATGACAATCGAAATAATATTGTTGTAGCTGATAAAGTACTTTGTTTTGTTACTAACGTTTCGTTTTTATTGTTTATAGGTACGAGAAAAATATTTCCCGGGGGGGGTAAGCCTTTTTTTATTTAGTGACCTTAAGACAATATTTCATACCGATTTATTGATAGTTTACTGGTTCCAACACTTTTCTATTTTTAAGTCCAACAACATTTCGCTATGGCGGTAGACCTTTTCTTTGTGTTGAAATTAATTTCCACTTAACGTCACATTTGAATTTAAAGACGCAATAGCGTTCAAAAACGATCTCCAAGTAAAACTGGTGCTTTAAATATTTTTAAATATTCTATTGCATTTATATACCGGCCTTTTTTGCAGCAGCGGGTTTTAAATTGTCAAACAAGCTAATATAAATATGGTTGTAATCGGTTAGACTTGTACGTACGAAGAAGTGTTGTTTTTGTGTTCAAAAATTAGAACAACTAGTTTTCTTTAAGTCGTCTTCCTCTCTGGCCGATATTCAATTAGCTGTAATATTAATATTTCATAGTTATATAGTTATTTGTTATATAGTTAAAGAGCTGAAAATGTGTGAAGTGGTGCGGTAGCTACAACGGGTAACGTCAAGATAAGTGAAATTAGACATTTTAAATTAATAATAACTTATTAAAAATTGTCGCCCTGAAATAATCTTTGACAAAGTGTCAAAGGAAATACTAAAATATCCTTTTTATATTGTTATCTCCAATTAGCTCATTGAAAAGAAATGAGTTTTTATTTCAAAAAACGTTTTTCAGATAGGAATAACCGATAAAAAGAAATTGTGGATTAAACTGTTACAAAAGTTTTTAATATGAATGAAGGTACTTGAGATAAATTTCTGCCTCGATCGGCTAGTTTCTCATCAATTCTATAAATAGATCCAACCAACTAGGTAATAGTACTGCGGAGAGCAATGAGTGGCAGTCCGAAAAAATGAAGTCGTATCGCATGTATCCAAGGAGAATACACAGCGACCAACTATAGTAGTCAGAAACTCTCCTGAAATAACTACATTATTCTTAAGTCTTCTAAACCGAACGCTTGTTGGTCGACACAGAAAGTTTCCGGGATACTCAAAGTCGACTCAGTCCCTTAATCACATACACCGGCAACAGCGGACTGACTATCTCCTGACGAAACCAAAGCAAGGAGCAAAGAGACGACGACGAAGAGGTCTATATGACCAACTCAGGAAAACGTTTTATTTATTCACTGCTTAAAATTATAAATAAGAAGTAAACTTTTAAAACAAACATTTCAAAGAAGCATTAAAATTGTATTGTGATTTTAAAATACTATAACATCGTTTTGCTATTTTAATTATGCGGCTATTATGTTAATGAATTATGGAGATGGCTACGTAAATTTGAAAAAATTAACTTTTAAAAATTATATATTTTTTAATTTGCTATATAACATTTGTTTATCAGTGCTTTGTTTGTCAGTGTAACTAAAAGATATATAGTCTTCTATATTATTAAAATTTTGTTTTTTAATCCTATAGAAAAAGTCTTTTAGTTTGTTTAAACACAATGTGAAAGTTTCAAAGTTATTTACCGTAATTATTCACTAGTTATTTTTTAAATTTTTTTGGTTTCTGATGCTTCCTTAAGTGCAGTCTCCTCTGAGAGAGTTGGCACCTATCACGGCAATCCAGATTTTAGATGCAGTTGTACTTCAATAACTCGACTGAAGTAAACTGAAACCATTCTCTTAGGTTATGCAACCAGGAGATATACCTTATGCCCTGACTTCTGCACTGTATTTCTTTTGTTGCTAACTGTAGAAGTTAATATTTCTCATCATGCGTCGTAGATATTTAAGTTTCCGTACTTTTATAATATCCAGTAATTCAATTTTTCTCAGTACATCGTCATTTGTGGCATTATCCTTATAACTAATTCTCAAGGTACTTCAGTAGTAGGCCCACCACATTTCAAACGCCTATAGTTTATACTTGGTAATTTTCTTTAAAGTCAAGGCTTCCAAACCATTAACATAAGCGCTGAGAACACGTAACACCTCAACAATCTGATTCTGAGATTGAGACTAAGGTCTCCGCTGCACAGTACTTTCCTCATTCAACTGAATACGCTCTTCGCCTGTCCTAATCTTGATTGTATCTCTTCCGTATAGTCATTATTTCATTAACTGAAGTACCCAGTTACTTGTATTTTTATACTCTTCGTATTTTCTTACCCTTAATGACTACATTATCCAGCTGGTCTGTCTTGAATATAATCATGAACTTCGTCTTCCCAACGTTTAATGTTGATCCGCTGTTTTCACTGCCCCCACAACACTTAATTGATTGCTGTATCTTCAAAGCAGTCAGCTATCAGCGCTGTATCGTCCCCATACACCAGGTTATTATCAATTTCCCATTGGCATTAATACCCGCTGTCTCTTCAGCCAGAGCAGTCTAGATTATATCTTCTGAGGATAAGTTAACGAGCACGGGGATAACACACATCCTTGTCTAACACCACGCCGGATCTCAACTTCGCTGAGAGTTCGTTTCCTTCTATTATTACGGCAGATTGATTGTAATACAGTTGTGTAATGATTCTTATACCCTTACTGTCTAAATTCTTACTTCTGAGAAGACGAATCAGCTGGTCATGACGAACCCTGTCAAAACCCTTATTATACTCAAAGAAACATACAAACACAGGTTCATTAACACCCAGGCAACGTTGCACAGGTACATCAAATGCAAACAAAATCTCTCTTGTCTCCAAGACATCTCTGAATCGAAACTGTTTCAATGATATCCTGCTCCATTTTTATTAATACACGTTGATGTATAATTTTTAGAAACATTTTTGATAAGTGTCTCACTAAACTAATTTTTCGGTGGTCACTGCACTCTCCTTCGGTAAAGCAACAAAGATATATGTTAGCCATTCCTTAGGAATAGTTCCTGTTACATAAATAAAGAGTTATACAGGTCTACAAGCACATCTAATTGCTCTTTTTTGATTAATTTCAGTATATCCACTGGAACTTGGTGCTATGCCTTGTTACTCTTTCTTATTATCACGGCATGCAATATATCCTCCTTTGTAACAGACTGACCACTTTCACTTCCATTCCTGTCGTCGTCATCCGCTTCCTATCGTCTTCTCCCGTCTTCAAAAAGTTTTCGGTCGTATCTCTCCAATCTCTTCAGTTTCCCCTCAGTGTCTGGGATAATCCTACCCTTCTTGTTTAGTAACACGCCATTCTTCGTTCTATTATGGCTGACCATTTCTTTAACTTTCATTTGTGATTACGCTTTACCAAATGCAATTTCAACACGATACATTTGCATAATTTATAATTTTGTGCCGAGAAATTACAAACCTACTTTGTACACTTGTAAACAAAAAAAATTTTACAACTACGAATGAGTAAATGTACACTCTCTATGTCTTACTCAGATTAGTGAAGTTGAACTCAATTTGGATACTGTCTTCTTGGCCCAATCAATGATGGAGAAACGTGCAACATATTGTAATTATTAGTTTTCATCAAATATTAACGGTCCGCATATTCTGTTTTCAATATTTCCCAAATATTTTTTGCAAAATTCACGAAAGAATTGAAATCTAAAAAAAGGCATGTAACTTTAAACGAAGTTAATAAGGTGACCCAGAAAATTACAACTTGGGCAGAGAAGATAACAGAAAAACAGCGTTTGAATCTACAGAAAAGGAAAAACAACAGGATGTTTTATGTTTATATGCATACACACTTTTCAGCAGGAAAATATTTACACAAACTAAGAAAAAATATGTTTAATTCAGAAATTGGAAGACACGTTTCGAATGATGTTTTCATTCAAATACACCGAATTACTCAAGAAAAAGTCGTCATTACGAAAAACAGTAAAGATAAAGATATCAAAAATAAAGCTAACACTCGAAATTATATAAATACGCAGATGTTTTAAAAACGACAAAGGGCAATTATTTGTGTCGTTATTCAGCATCATGGTTGAATTTCTCTTCCTACTTCACTATTCCACAAGCCATTGTTTTATATGGATGTTATCTATCTGTTTTCGTCAATTTTGTGTGTTCAAAGTTGGTTTATGTAATCTTTTACCATTTATTTTTATGATGTATAATTTCTTTCTCTCTTACTTGGTTTGTTCACGGATGGTTGTAGTGAAGTTACAGAGCAACGCCTGGCACGGGCCGCCACTGACAGAATTTGGAAAAATCTAAAACCTTCAATAGAAAATTTATTCTATTGCAAAGGCTGTCACGTCCAGAGTCAACGTTACAAAAATTGGAAGCTACCGGGCTGCTAGGCAAGGTCGATTGCTTACAATGTGAGTCATATTTTTCTAAACGTTTTCTCCACCCACGGGAGGCCTTCTTCAGTAGAAACGCGTTCAACAACGGTAGGTCGAACGCACCTCAAGCTTATACCGATTGCTTATACCACTGCTTGAGCAATCCTACTATCCTTTGTTGAACGCGTTTCTACTAAAGAAGGCCTTCGGTGGGTGGCCGAAACGTTATAGAAATATGGGTTGTAAGCCATACCTAACAGCCCGGTAGTTTCCAATATGGGTTGTAAGCCATACCTAACAGCCCGGTAGTTTCCAATATGGGTTGTAAGCCATACCTAACAGCCCGGTAGTTTCCAATATGGGTTGTAAGCCATACCTAACAGCCCGGTAGTTTCCAATATGGGTTGTAAGCCATACCTAACAGCCCGGTAGTTTCCAATTTTAATAATGGAACATTCATTGTTTGTACGTCATCAGAATATAGAAAGACAAGTGTCCCTTTATTGCACATGAAATACAATGGGTTGACGAAAAAATCTTATGTTAGTATTATTATTACACGTTAATCAGTTAAGACAAGCGTTATTTGCATTTTTCGTTTTTATCGTCTGTGGTTGCTATTTTGAATAACGAAGATCCAATAAAAACTTTCAATTTGTACAACAGGTCCACGAATTGAAAGCTTGGTTTTTACTTTAAAAAATATCTTTGTTTCTTTTATCTATCGTACGTTCACGTCTAATAAAGTATAAAAGGAAACGTTGTTAAAGTTCTATAACGTTGTACTCTGTGGCCAACATAGAAGCGGGACTAGTGCCAGAGACCCTGATTACCAGAGCTTATAGTAGAGTTCAGTCTTCAGTCCGCTGAGATGATGTTTCCGGGGGTAACACGAGGGGATAGATAAAAACGAAGCAATGATTCACAAACCTTGGAATTTATAATTTAAACAAAAAGTTCGAAGAACATAGCGAAGGGTGTAAGGTCAACGTCTTAAGTGTGGAGGACGAACGCTTTCCAAAACAAAATCGTATTCGATAGGCTCCGAGCAACAAAAAATTATTGGCAGTGCGATGGGTCGATCGGTGAATCGCAACGGACTAAAAATCGAATGCTTGTGGCAGGGAAAGAAGAAGAAGAAGAAGTCGGCGACGCGAACATCAAACGTCCCAGTCCTATGTTGGTAAACTTTGTTGTTTGATGTGTGATAAAAAGTAAACGGAATTCTTATCTATAGAGACCTCCACGGTGCTGTAAAAGCCCGAATCTAGATGCACTACCTTATTGAAAATATGCTGACATTCATTATTAAAAAGACTTTTAAACAAAAACATCTACATGAAACAAATCCAGTTCAAGCGTTCCCTTCGAAGTTTATTAGTCCTTTCCCGTAGTGTGGTACTGACAGAGCATGTGCTATAACTTTCATACAGACCGATAATTCAATAATGCCAACAGTAAAGTTCTTGTACGTAAATAAAATATTACACAGCAATATATTATATTGTGTTAAGGTGAGTCTCAGCGTTTCTTCGTACGTGAAAGCATCGTTATCTGCTTCTCGCTCGGCGTGTGTCTTTATCTAACGTGTTCCACTTGCAGTGCAATAAATATTCCTACACTAAGAGCACGTTTCAACTCATATTTTATTATTAAATACGAGCTACAGTTATGTTTATCACGTTTAACTTTTTATTCGTATCTTTTAACAACCATTACCCGCTAAATGACAGTAAATAGGGGCGCTTTGATGATCGTATTTACGAGCTGCGAGTTCACTGTTTTCATCTTCTGTCATTTACAGCACAAAAGATTCACATTTTAATAAATCATAATACAAATTTTTAATAAAACACGAAACACAATCAAGCCTACAAATTTCCGAGTTCAACTTCACAACAGTTAAATCAACCAGTTACTTCAGATCTCGATAAGGTATTTTTCAGGTCGTTCGAGTTGCCTGTATTATAATTGTACTAAGCATAAGTAAAAGTAAAGAAAACTATATAAGAATAGGTGAAACTTTGTCAGTCAGTTAAACCTGCAGAAGTATTTAAATACATTCAAGATGAAATCGTGAAAGAAACAATATAAAGTACATGTACAAATTTTGTTTTCGAATGTTTATAAAAGTAAGTAATAAAAACTGTTCTCAACCCTGTAAGGTAAAAATCGTTACCATACTATACATTCCGCACCCCCTAATCTGGTGATTAAAATTTTACAAGCAGGAGTCGTTATGGGATGGTTGTCGCGGTATCAACAAGCCAGAGCCGCATTCAAATTCAATCGCCTTTAGCAGACAAATGCTGTAAAATTGGTCAAAGCTCCGTAATGTTTCACCTTTTTCTACTACCGCTCAGTAAACAGACTATTTTCTATTATTACATTGTTTATCTAATAACGATTAACACTCTAACATTCTCAAATTCAATATTTTAAAAATGTAAATAAATATTATAAAGAAACAACATAGATTCACTGTAAATTTTTAGTAGTTTACATTTAAAACAAACCTTTCTTCTAATCATAGGCAAGAATCAAAAGTACAAAGGAAGCTGGATTTAACATAGTGTTACGACGCTCCCACCGATCATCGTATGATACGTGGAAAACAATATACAAGACACCAATAAAGTCACTAAAAACCAGCTTTACTTATCACAATTTATTAACAGTTTCTAATCAACAAGTTATTCAACAAGATTATTCTCGTACAACTATTCTAGTTAATCTGTCCACACAAATAATAATGTCAACTATAAAGAATTCCGCACTACAATCACTTTTTACTAATACACCACTTGAAACACACTGTGTAAATCGCCCGACAATAACTCGAATCTCACTTGAATAAATCGCCACTTAAACTGAACTCAAGCGTCGCTGAATGCTTATATTTATACCTCGTTGAGATTCCAAAATAATCCATAATACGCGTCAACACTACTAGAAAACACTAGAGCGTAATATTCCTTGCGGCCTCGAACATAGTGCGCGCGGACCGGTGAAGTCTGGGACAGCCTCGATGCTTTGCACGCGTGAGAAGTGTCACGTAATTGTCTTTCATCTCAAAGTAGCAGCAATATATACGCACGCACACATTACAGCTGGGCTCTGCTGGGGTAGCCGGAAAACATAGAGAACGTTCTGTAATGGAGTAACAGCATTGAACTACCACATGCATGCATAACCTTTATACTGATAGAAAATTAGGTCCAAATATTATTAATGTAATTTTATCATAATATTACAGGTAATACTCTATGGTATAATGCTTACGTTATACAATTACTAATAATTCTTTCTCACATTTAAATAATGTAAGTCAATTAAAATCTGTTGGACAAATTTTAAAAAATTAAAAACATCCGGGGCATTCAATTATACAATTTTGTATTCACTTGGTTGTTTGAACATTATAAACGAACGAGGGACATTTAAAGCGCCTCAACGTCCTGGAAACGTCTAACATTAAAAAGCGTATTTCGAATCTGAGAAATCAAAAATTGTTCTTGTATTCTTCAAACATTACGAAAATCTGTCTTAATTAAAATTAATGTAGGTTTCACGATTGAGCTACACGTCTCATCCGTGCCCTTCAGGAGCCCGTGTAAAAACTAGATAGAAGTCTAGTAATGCATGGAAACACTTCATAATTGTAATTGTAATTGTTTAGAGGCATAAAACACTTAATGCTTAATGAAAATCACAAAGAACATAACTCTTGACAGAGAATGCTGATAGACTAACACTGAATATGCAGCAGATAAGCGGTGTTTCTGTAGTAATTACTCGACACTTTGCACAACGAGTTTACTGAACAAAGAGAAGAGTGAATTCGAAGCACGCCGAAATAGCGAAAAAACTAGACAGCGTGCCGCCTGGCAAACAGAATGCTTTATAACACAGTAAGCGATATGATTAGTCAATAGTAATTTTGTTGTAACCCATCAAGTGGCTGCTAGACTACAACTGTTTGTTTGACGTGGTTCCGGAGGTGAAGTTGAATCATTAGAATGAACCGTTCTTCTTGAAGACAATTTATTGTGATTACCAAATACAACGAACTTTTACAAGTTACTTTATACAAACTACTCTTGACAAACTATAAGTCAGTTAATCCAATTACGCTTTTAAACTCTAAGTACCTTCAGTTACTAGTACTTAGTTCACAAATTAATGTAACTACTTTTAGTTACTTCAAAAAATTACAAAGACAAACTATTGACAACATCTGGTTTTCCGGCTCTCTCAGAACACCTTCCAACACAGATCAAAGTCAAAATAAAATGAGAAAAGATGAGTAAGTTCTCTTGGACCTCTGACACAATCAGATCTGCCTTCTACAGCAAGTGTTTGAGTTTTTATAGTACACCATCGTGGTTGTAACCCTTAGTTTTAGTGGTGGGACTGTTCCCTCCTCTTAATTCTAAAACGTTAACTATGATAGGCTTATTCTATTGGAAGTGAGGGTAAATCTCTTATAATTTTATAAGAACTACCACTATTCGTCAGAGACTGCATCACGTGACCCTACGTCACTTTCTGGGGTGTCTTCCCCCTAGAATTAAAGTTCTCACCCAAATACAACACCTGTCTTCACACCTGAGACCAATTTATTTGACTTCACCCATTAACTTTATGTGACATTTTATATTTTCTGTCTAACTTCTGTCATTCATAAGACTCCCTCTGATTTTCATAAATCTGTCATCCTTTCATCTAAGAGAGTGGCTTTTTAACCGCCCACAGCTGCTAGTCAAGATAAAGGCTTTAAGAAACCTGGGGTTGCCCATAAACTAAACTTTATGATTGTTGCTTTTCGACAGCTATTCATAAACTAAACTTTACGATTATTGCTTTCTGACACCTGTTTTTAAGAAAGAGGGTGAGATCTGAACCCTGGGAAAATTCCCTAAAACTATTTTTATGTACGAAACATCTGTTCGTTTCATTGTTACTAAATGACAATGCTTCTCCCTTTCACTTCCAAGTACAATTATGATACAATTACAGTAAGTACAATTGACAATTACAACAATTTTTTTTTTATTTTAAACGGTCAAATTTAGCACAAAGTTTATTTTGCAAATGACAATGAAAAACAACGTTTAATACATAAGCTTATTTAATTTTTGCTTTTTATCCTTACAGATAAATAAGGCATAAACTAAATTAACAATGAAATTATAATCACATTGAATTAGCATATTAATAAATAATGCAAGGAATATTCATAACGAATGAAGCGCGCGACAGTTTGCAACCATTGTGACACTTGATCGTAAACAAACTACTCACCAGTCTCCTGTTTATACCAACACACACACAAACTACAAACAATCAAACAAAGGATAATCTTCTTAAACGATATTGTAAAGCGTGTTCATCCAATCTGCTTATAAGCTAGAGATTCACCTACTTTAACAAAGTACTTACAACAAACTTTTATTGTACCCGAGACGAATTTCTCTGGTTTATATATCCAGTACAACAAAAAGTGGTCAAGGAAACAACAGGCATAGGACTTGTCTGACGTTCTTGCTTTCATAAAGAGAAGCGTCGCTTTTATTTTACATACCGTCTGCATATCCGCTTTCTTTCAGAGGAAAGCTGAATAAAGCTTTATTGTTTTTGTAATAAAGACAGTGTTACTAAGCTTCTTTACTCGGTGCAATCTCCGTCGCGTGCTTATCTCCTCTTGCAGTTAACACGGCACGGAATATATTAAATGCAGACGTTTATGTATATTATAATCAGTATAATTATACATTTAGTATCCTGCTATAGAAGGTGCCGCCTTTCTTCTTGTTGTTATTACTTTATATATATTTTTATTCAGGCGTTGTTACTGTTTCTAATTAACATCTTTCTACATATGATTAACATTTTTCTCGCTAGATTATTTTTTTGTATTCACTATAAACGTTTTGTATATATACTTAATATCTATGCCTTTTATATTGTTTCAATTCTTAACCTGTATCCGTTTGATACTCTTAACCTGTATTAGGACGTGTTTCAAACTTCGACGTTAGCACCACCTTAAGTTTGTAGTTAAATGTGAAACAGTATAAGCGACAAAAGAACCGAACGTACCCTTACAAGCTCCGGTGTGTGGGCGAAACGTTAAGACAATGACAGAACAAAGCAATCGAACACGATGAAACACCCCGGATATAAATTCTTTTATCAGTGACTCGGACCGTGACAGCCTACATAATAAACTTACTAAGCCTATACATTGAATACTGCAAAAATATACCAGGTTATAAAGACGTCTTAAATGACTTACAAATATTTAATTTGAGTAAGATAATATACAGCTGGCTGAAAAATTTAAGGTTTCCTAGAAAACAGCTTAGTAGAAACACCAGGTAGTACGAGTAATGTAATATAATGTTCGACTGGCTGGAAAATTTAAGGTTTCCTAGAAAACCGCTTAGTAGAAACTCCAGGTAGTACGAGTAATGTAAGATAATGTTCGACTGGCTGGAAAATTTAAGGTTTCCTAGAAAACAGTTTAGTAGAAACACCAGGTAGTACGAGTAATGTAAGATAATGTTCGACTGGCTGGAAAATTTAAGGTTTCCTAGAAAACCGCTTAGTAGAAATTCCAGGTAGTACGGGTAATGTAAGATAATGTTCGACTGGCTGGAAAATTTAAGGTTTCCTAGAAAACCGCTTAGTAGAAACTCCAGGTAGTACGAGTAATGTAAGATAATGTTCGACTGGCTGGAAAATTTAAGGTTTCCTAGAAAACCGCTTAGTAGAAACTCCAGGTAGTACGAGTAATGTAAGATAATGTTCGACTGGCTGGAAAATTTAAGGTTTCCTAGAAAACAGTTTAGTAGAAACACCAGGTAGTACGAGTAATGTAAGATAATGTTCGACTGGCTGGAAAATTTAAGGTTTCCTAGAAAACCGCTTAGTAGAAATTCCAGGTAGTACGGGTAATGTAAGATAATGTTCGACTGGCTGGAAAATTTAAGGTTCCCTATATAACCGCTTAGTAGAAACTCCAGTAATACGAGTTACGCAACTTAACAAAACAATAAGTGTCGTAACAGACGAACTACACAGCACGTAAGTGACAGGAAAAGAAGCGTGTACAGTGTTCCAGCAAAAATGGGATTTTTAAACATTACTAAAGAACATTTAAATTTATTTTCCTTTATTTTTCTGAATATTTATTAAGTATTTTTTAGTTTCTTATTCTCGTCAGTGCTCCCAAAGTATTAGCTTCATAATTTAAACAAAAAAATATATAAGCTGGATTTATTGTTGGTATTTGCAATAATGAAGGAAGAAATAATATGGCAAGAGATATACTCAGACAACACGTGAGATACAAAAAAATATTCACCACAAGCGCGCTCTATTTAAGTGCTGAAGACCTTTATGTATATAAAGATGTCTCCGAAGTAAACATCTGATTTTTTTCTACAGTTGACTGGAGTTTGTTACAGTCAGTGTAGTTTCTATGTGTGCGTGACACATAGCCTTTACCCTTCTCCTATCCTGTTCGTTCAATGAGTGTCAGTGTTTCGGATCTGGCCGTCTTTGATTGTCCATTCACTAAATGTGTCTATAAGGTGTTCTAAGGCTATGATACAATAATCATGAATAAGACAGGATTGAGATCGAAGTATTCGCTTTAAGAGAGAACAGTTGTTGATTGACTGACACACGTCCTTTAAGACACCTGGCAACGTGCAATAGTACATGACAAAAGTCCAAGATCTGGTAGATGCTGTCTGGCCAGGAGTCTTTCATCCCCCCACCCTTCCAATACCTGGCGAATCCTATTCCTACCCTATTCGAGAAATAAGGTATTCCCCTTCACCCGCTTGGTTTGTTCAACGTTCTGTTCATATTTTGCTCTTGAAATTACAATCGATAATCTCCAATAGTCTGTCTCCGTATCTTTTTTCAGCTAACTTTATTTCTTTTATTTAACCCCCAAGTTTCACTTGTGTAGGTAAATTTTTTTTCAAGAATAGCTTTGTGCATAATGATTTTTAAATTTTCACAAAATTTTGTCCTTTTACAGCATTACGTTTATCGATCCACGTTCTATTCCACGACACGTTTCGTTTGTGAATTCATGTCACTCTTCCAAAGCTTGGAAAACGCTCGCTAAAATAGTTAAAAGTATCACATTTCTTCGATTTTTCTGCGTCTTCTCCTACTGCCAGATGCGCTGTTTTATTAATATTGGGTCGTAAGTCTACATTTAGAATATGCCTTCTTAATTTTCTTAATCATGTAGCAGGATATCCGATACGATGACTACTCAATGGTTAGCAAACAATAATGCGAGCGGTATTCGTCATTACGTCAATAAATACGACTAGTGCGATCTAAGGTAAATACGCTGTGATTTAATCCCTCCAAGTTTCCAAACAATCGATACAAGTTTTTGTATACTTTGCGATAACTGATACCATCTATATAGGGGGGGGGGGCAAGCTGAGAGTTTTGTAGGAGCATTCAAAGAATGGATTCAGCGATAGACTGAATAAATGATGAAACGTTTAAAATATACATCGTATGATGTTGTGGAATAAATCCTAGTATCATACATTAGGTTTTCAGATGACGCTGTAATATTAAAGAATGGTGAAATGGTGATTAAAGACATTTCGAACAGGCTAAATTGATTATTGTAGGTAAAGATAATTTTCAGTTGGAACAAATCAAAAAAAGGTAACCAGGGAACTGAATTAATGAAGCAATTTTGTCACTTGGGCTATACGCAGAACTCAACCTGTATATGTCTGAACTGAAAGAAAATTAACTTCACACGAATTTTTTTTTTTTTTTTCAAGAATGAATTTGCTTACAAGTAATAATAATCACATGGATTTTGTAGTTAGGAGGTATTTCGCGAAAACCTGATATTTAAAACCTTACTTTCCGATAGTAAAACCCTGAACCTTAGAACCTTAAAAACTGAACCTAGAAGGTGGGGACACGGTTAAGGATAAATGAGGGCAAGTCGGATAGAAGAGAAAACAAGTATTGGCGTTTCGAAAAGGTTTTGGAGGAAATCAAAGAGAAAAAGTAATATAAGTTATATAAAACAGGCAGATTCAATCTCAAGGGCTCTTTGCCGGTGGCGGTTGGTGTTATGGTCGCGGCGTTACAAATCACATGATAAAACAAAATTTGCAAACGTGAAGTACTTAAAAGTGTTATCAATTTCAAATGAAACCGAGTCAGTTTCTTTGCTACTCAGATAGTGTATAATTCAAGCGTGGCGGTGCCGCCGCTTGCAACTTTAACACTATAGCATACACACTACACAAACACACACGGGAGCACGACACGTATTCTTCATAGTTTCTCAATGCCGCATTCGTAGGCTTAGTTGTTGCACTTAATATGCAACGTTCCCGCGAGTATCGCTGGCGTAATGAAAACAATAAACACCCTTGTTCGTTTGTAAGCTGTGCGCATTCTAGTGCAGCGTTTCCTAAACTGTGTGCCGCGAAATTCTGGAAAACTAATAAAAATATTAAATTAAATAAAATGTCTAACTCGTCAAAAAAGAAAGAAACCAAAAAGCTCCTTCCCTTTTCTACATCTCATATTTGAGAGTCAGCGTTTTCCACAATAAACCAAATAAAATTTTAAAAATCTGTCTCAACTCAAACATTGGAACACTAGCCTGCATGAGAATGTGTTTGTCCTTGTCCACTATTCGACTGTGAAAGAAGGACGTAATGAAAAAACACCAATCCCATGGATCGCACTACAGTTTGTAAGCAGAAATACTACAAAACCTACTTAATACAGAACAAACTTTAATTTTGTAATATTTATGTTGTTCATTATTTTGTAAATTAACAAAGTGCAAATAAGAGTTATATGAAAAAATGTGTTTCTATGATTTTTTGTAATTTTTAAGTCACAAAAATCCAAATTTTGTGGATGAATTTGCATTACAGTTGGAAAAGTCCACTGACATAACCGGGAAACCACAAGTAGCACTGGGGTAAGTAAGTAACATTCATTATTATATACGCTGTATGTTACGTTGCAGTGTTATTTTAAAAGACATCGCGGAAAGGTACTTGTGGTGAAAGCGTCGGTATGTATAGGCAGATAGTGCGCCGCGGCTTCTGACTATTTATTTGTAGTGTGCCGTGGGCTAAAAATGTTTGGGAAACGTGTTCTAGTGTTTTCCCTTAGTTGAAAAATGAAAATAAATATTGTACCGTTGTTTTAAAGGTTCTAGGACTAGAAAACTTTCGTGTGACAGTCTAAATAGTATTAAAGACTTCCTTTATTATTTTTTTCTCAAAATATTATGCGTGGTTACTGCTGTTGTGTGCTTTTGGTTTCCACCTTTTTAGATATCAACCTATGGTCTGTGATTCTGTCTGGTTTAAAAGTTTAAAACAATGTGTAGTTTTCTATGTTATTTAAAATAAATATCGTGAAAATCCTTTTAGATATTTCTTTTTTTTTTTGTATAGGATAATGCAAGAACAAATCGCTATAAAAACACTAGGATGGCCAGTCCTTCTTAATCAGTCGTTCATTGAAAGTCTACAGTCGGGCGGTCATCAATTTAACTGCACTTTAAAACAATTTATTAAAAAAGTATTAAATAGCTGTGAGGTTACGATGAATAAGGTGGTTTATTGTGGTTCGTGGTTATTTTTTCGGGGGAGTACCCCTCGACAAAATTTGAATTACCATATTACATTAATCACATTCTTTAAAACTCGTAAGCGATTGGTGATTTCTATCAGGTAAACCCTTCTTTACGCAGACTGCCTCCATCATAATATTTGTTCACTTGACGTTTCGCTCCCTAGAATCTGGGACCGGCCTGAGAAGCTAAAAACAGAAATTGAATAAAAATATTGTTACGACGGTCTACTGATCGTCGTATGGTACAGTGGAAAACAAAATGCAATACACCAATTAAGTATCTCCAATTAATCACCAGCTACAATTATCACAATTAAACAGTTTGTAATCAACAAGATAGTCTCTTACAACAAATCAAATAAAAATTCTTCACACGCAATAAAAATTTCAACTAATATAAAACACAATTTATTACAATTGTTCCGCACAATTATAAAACATATAACACTTCGCCACAATAATTCGAACCGCACTGTGTAAATCGCCCGACAATAACTGAACCAAGCGCCGCTGACTGCCTATGTTTATACCCCGCTGAAATAACAGAATATTCCATACTTCGCGTCAAGAACGCTACTAGAAAACACCAGAACGTAATTGATTGCGCCCTTGCACACAGCGCGCGCGGACTGGTGAAATCTGGATCAGTCTCGGACGCGTGACAAGTGTCGTGTGATTGTGTTTCATCTCAGTAGCAGCAATACGTACGCGCACACACATTACAGCTGGAAGAGCAGAGAAACACGTAGAATGTTCTGTTATGGTCCGCGTTACGTAAAAATATTATGAAATAAAATATTGGCAAAATATAAGTAGTTACGATTAAAATCTTATCATAACAGTGTAAACCTTACAAACATAGGAATAAAATATTTTGTAGTATATTCTTACATAAGATTTACGTTGTTACGATAAGATTGTAATCGTACTTATAGGCCTACTGTATTTGTATCGTTCCTATAATGTATTTTGTTTTATAATTTTTTTATTGTAAGTTTCTTTTAGCTTCTGAGGAGGATCCCAGATTCTAGGGATCAAAACGTCAACTAAAAAAAATATTACGATAGATGCAATCCGGATAGAAGAGTTACCTGATTAATATTACGATAGATGCAATCCGGATAGAAGATTTAACTTATTAATCACATTGCTGAGAGAATACAAAATATCGGGTGCCAAGCGTTCATATTAATATTAACAATTAATACTTTACAACTTCCTCTTTTTGATACAGTTAACATAATACTGGCTAGACAGACAATTCAGAAGTAATACTGTTTTGTTCAGCGATAATGTTGGCCTGTATAGGCCTTATTCCACTGAAAAAGTATTGAAATATGTACAGGAATTTTGGTCAGTCGTGGAGCCTCGGATGTGCGAACTAATAAGGCGTTAGGGCCTTATTATACTGGGCCACTCGAGTAGCTCGCGCGCGCGACAGACTACACGCCCGGTTAAGCCATCGCTGTGGCCTGGTCTATTTTTTTAGCTTACACGGCGGCATGGGTAGGCTTCCGCGGTAGCCTGGATTGGCTACTCCTTCACTCAGTATGTGAGATGTCGTCTTCACGTTTGTGGTCTCCATTCGAAGTCTGGGTCAAGTTTAAGGCAGACGTTTAGCCATGATTTTTCAGTCTCGACATTGTTAGAATATTCCGGTTTAGATGAATCCCATATTGCAGGTTCTGCTTCAATATAGCTTATAACATTCGACACTGAGTGTATCAAGAATTTTAACTACCCACTCTGGGGTTTCTTTTTTCGGCATTGTGAACGAGAGCTTGTAAACAAACCACCCGCTCATACAACGCCAAAGGGAATACTGAGTCAAGGTCGAGGGTGCGAACGCGACTGTGGCGCGTGTCAGTGGCCCAGTATAATAAACTCCACAAGAACAACGGCCCGCTACCGACGCGACAGACGCCAACCCTAGCTTCCGCGGTGGCCGAGTATAATAAGCTCCATATGGCTACGTGTATTGCTAAGAGTGGCTTGGCTGAGCGTCAGAAGCTGACGCGCGCGCGAGCTACTCGAGTGGCCCAGTATAATAAGGCCCTTAGGCGGAAGTAAGTAGCTGACGACTGAGCATTTATTGTCAACCGCCATATCGGAACGAAATTCCTGTAGTCTGTCTTCTGTTTAAATGTGTTCTTCTACACTCCACTCAAAAGCAACACTAATCGTACACTTGGCCTATCAAAATTTGGAGCCACCAACCGCCACTGTCATGTGCACGGTGTAATAAATTCATTCTGAATATTCTGAAGGGAAGTTGTTGCAGAAGACAAGGGAGATATCGGTTAAGGATTAAACATTTGAGCGATGTGGAGATGACGGCGGAACTGGAACTGTATGTTCCACTAAACAGACTAGCGAATAAAACAGTTCCTGGTTGAAATGACAAGATCTGATCTTTATATTTTAACAAAATCCTAATGAGAAAAGTTCGTAAGGATACTGAAGAAGAAGCTCATTTGGTTATAAAATGCGTTGAAAGAAACGCAAAGGACATTAAACTCAAAGCGAGTATCGGTATTACTTGACGATTTCAGAACCTGGGCATTTCCCACTTCCCTGTTGCGGGTACGAAAAGAAGATAAAGATATACGGTATCAAAAGTCAGAACAAGTATCGGAATATTTTTAGTCGAATCTTATATTAATATAAATGTAATCTGTTTCTAAGAACGTAATACAAACGTAATAGACGTCAAGACATGTTACTCGACCCCAATATGAAACCACGTGTTGAACAAGTAAAACTGAATGAGAGAAATCATGTTTCGTTTTCTTCTATGTTCAAGAAATTATCAGCGGACAAGAATCAGTGACAATGAAAAGTGAAGTATCTAATAGCTATCAGTATGTGAAATTACTTTCAACGCTAAGTTGTTTCACCGCTGGAGGGCAGAGAGCGCTGATCGCACTTTCTCCGCTGCATCCGACACTGCCGTACATTCTCTCCGACTGCTGCCCCCTCTCACCGCATTCTCTTTTCTCTCTCTTCACTCTTTCTCTGTATCTCCATCACGCATTAAATCCCAGATTTATAATCCAATTTATTCTAACAGAATGAACGGTTGCAACGCTATCTTTAGTTGGGATCCGTAATTTGCTTTGCCTGATGTCACACTGGCGTTTTTCGCGCGCAGACATTCGTTCGCTTTACTTGGTGTGACAAATTGACGTGCTGTGGCATTTTCTGCCAGTATGATTGATTGAAACGTCAGTCAGACGTTACAGCCGGTAAAAAGTCTTTTCGTGTTCTCTATATGGTTTATGAAAATATACACGTCCGTCTGTCTAATTTGAATACAAGAATTGCTTTCAAACGTTATTTTTTCTTATTCATTTTATTCGTAATTTCATGACAATTTATGAGCGCCTCCTAATCAAAACAAATGGTTTCGTGCAAACACTGTTTTTCTTTTACTGCCTAAAATTGTAAGTAACTTTGTAAAATTGACCATTTTTAACAAAACCACAGTCAACACCAGATATTAAGTAGGCTAACAACCTGAACTATTGCAATTTATGTACGTTAGCTGGAGTTAGTTTAAGCAAAGTTGCCTAAAATGATACAGTATTACGTGTTACTTTCACACATAGGATACACTGTATTGACACTTATATGAAACACACTATCTATGGAAACCTACTACGTACAAAGTACCTACATCACTAAATTGTAAATTTATAATTAATTTGTTTAAATTTGTAATTAAATTGTAATCAATTTAATTCAGTTTTATTTTGTTAACAAAATAAAAATTGTTGTATTTAGGCGTAAAACTGTATCAGATATTTTTGCCTTTTTTCGTTTATTCAGTAATTCAGGCTCCAGTCTCTCTGTTAAAGCTGTTACTCCTTTCCGGTCTATTAGGCCGTGGTCTAATGCAGTTAATTACAACAGACGTTTCGGCCTCACCATTTGAGGCCATCTTCAGTGTTTTACGATTGAAAGTTTCACTGATACGGGTTCAACAGTTTCCACAGTACTCCCGCCACGAGTCCCTAAGACATTAATTCATACTCCAGTGTGTTATTCCATTGTCCAAGTTTTGAAAAATCGTTTTCTTTTCCATCATTTGTAAGCACAGACGCTGCTTAAAAATTACGACGCTGCTTTTTCTAATCGGCGACGCTATTATCCGATTTCCGATCATCTGGATGTTCAATTATCTGGACTGCTTAAATTTTCAGTAGGCAACTGAAAAAGTAGATAGGAATTAGAAAAAAAAACTAAAATATTAACGTAATCTTGCCTCGCTTTAGTAGGAAAGTATTTAAATCCCTCCCCCCCCAAAAAAAAAAAACAGTACGCCTATTGTTAACCAACATTCGTCGTTACATCGATCCATTTTGCATGGTTTGGAATTTGTGTTATCGTACACAGTTACAATATTGTAGGCCTGACTACAATTATGACTACTTTTACGTAATGCTGATTACAGCTACAATAAATTATGAATACACATTAATAGATTTTTTGTAAGCTTTTATGAATCAATAATTTTTATACACTGCCAATTTTATGGACTGCTGGAAGCTATTTCCGATACTTTTACTGATAAAGGCTCTATTCTTTTGATTCTCGTGATATGTCCTGTTTTTAGTGTGGTTTATAATATTTTCTGTTTGACAGAGATTTTTAATTTTATTGAAATAAATGTTGTCATCACTTAACGACTTTGTTACGGCTGTATGCGCTTCTCGCATCCTAGCTTCCATAACGCCGATCCAAATAACCCTCTTGTTACACTCATGGTCTTTTCTGCGGAAACGTCTAGGCCTTCCTTTCTTCCTTCTATTGGGTGGTGTCCATTATCATAACTTCTTTGCCCATCTCTCTCTTGACATTCGCTTTAGTTGTCTGAACCAATCTAACATTTTCACCTCTACCGTTTCTATTATGTCTACGCCAATCCCCATTTCCGCCCTTATATCCACATTCTTAATTCTAATAATCTAGTTCCTCTACAACATCGTCTCCAATAATCAATCTCTGATTCTGGATTAATTTTTTTTATTTACTTTCCACAATTCTGCCTCTTATAACCCTATGCTCTCTACTATAGTTTTATACGCTAATCTCGCTACGCTTTATAATTCCTGTACTCCATAATAAGTTATTCAATTGCCTTGTAGCTGTTTTTGCTTGTCATATTCTTGATTGCTATCACCGTCAGATGTTACTATTATTCATAAACACTTGAAGTTACTAGTAGCTCTTATAACTTTTGCTCTTAACTCTAGGTCTCGGTTCACCACCTACAACAAAGTACTCGGTTTTTGGTGCATTTTCTCTGAATGTTTTTTTATTTTCTTATTTTAGTACAGAATAGTACTAAAAATTAAAGAATTATATCCAACATGCATTTCTGATTATCGGAATCCATCTTCGCAGAGGTCAATCAACGTTCCATTATCAATTGTCCTTCCTGAGCGAATGCCCGTGATAGCCGTCTGCCTCGTGAGTCTCCTACTGTTTATAGTCCATTTTGTCGGTAGTATCCTGAGATCTGAAATACCATTCACAACTAAAATGAAATATAGGTTCTAAATCAGTACACTTACGTATTACGTGTATGATAATAGAGGGTAATCTTTATGCGGACTTGATAAAGTTAAAATTTATCATCATGTAATCAAACTCAACACTCAAAATGATGTTCGTATATAAATTTATTTTAAACTTCCTTTTCCTGGTGTTCCTTCGCTTACGATGTAAATATAAAATTATATCAGATATTAAGAATCCTTTAACGTTTATGTCTCGTCTTGACCGAAGAGCTGACAGGGAGGAGATGACCCTTATCGTCTGAGAATTGGTCACATCAGGCTAACTCACTTCTACCCCTTTTGGGAGTCCGTAACGACGTTTGGCCATCATGCCAATCTCAAGTCATTGTCAGTCATATTCTGGTTCACTGTACCTTCTACAAAATGTTGTAACCTACCGAGTGACTGCTAGGTTACAACTGTTAGTTGTTGTGGCTTCGGAGGTGAATTTAAATCATTGATATGAACCGTTCTTCCCTGAAGACAATTTATTGATGATTCGCAAATACAAAACTTTTACAATTTCCTTTATAACAACAATTCTTGAAATTAACGTAATTCAACTAATTCAATTACTCTTACTTAATTCTAAGTACCTTCAGTTACAAGTACTTAGTTTTAACAAAATAGTGTAACTACTTTAGTTACTCTTAAAAAATTGACAAAAACAAAAAGTATGACCGACTATCACTGGCTAGAGAGGCTCTCTTAGAACTCCTTCTAACTCATATCAAAGAACAAGTCAAGTGAGACAGATATGAACTCTCTAAGAACACTCACAATCAAAATCAGTTTTCTTTAGCATTTGCTTGGCTTTTTATACACAATTCGTGGGTGTAACCCTTATTTACAGTGGTGGGAATGTTCTCTTCTCTTATTTCTAAACCTTAATTATGATTGGCTAAAACTAGTTAAAGTGAGGGAAGTTTCTTACAATTTTTATAAGACTTCTTACTATTCGTCAAAGACTGTATCATGTGTCCCAACGTCACGATTTGGTGAGGTTTTATTATTTTAGATTACAGTTCTCACGGAGTAAAGCAACTGCTTTCACCCAGTTCTCAAGGAGTACATCTGCCTTCACACGTGTGACCCATTACTTGACTCATCCTAAAAAGATATCAACTTTATGGCAACATTTATGTGTTCTGTCTGGACCTTGTCACCATTAATTCTTATTTGATGTGTCTCACCAGATTCCCTACGATTATTACTTCCTGGACAGTCACGCTTACAGAGAAAGAGGGCGAAATCTTTACCAATCGTGGGAAAGCTCCTAAAACTATTTTTATGTTCAAAACATATGTTTGTCTGGATTACAGTCTGACACCTGTGTCTATTGCCAAATGTCAACTAAAAATTTCTATAGCCTCACTTCTAAATAACAATTATGATATAATAACATTACTTCTACTAGTAATTTTATACAAACCACTATGTTGTATTTGGTACTGACGAGCGCTTTCGGCAGTCAAGCCATCTTCAGGTCATTTACCAACCAATTTTTTACTTTCGTAATAATATACGTATTTCTTTATACAGTACCCCTACAATTCAGCGTCCAGTTGGTTAGTAGATTACTAATTATTGTCTGCATTTGTTTAGTAGTTTAACGTATCTTGTTTTATTAGGAGCTGATTGTTATTGAAGTTCAAGCGATTTGATAATTGTATAAATTGTTTTTAGTTTTGTGTTTTTTATACGCTTTACAAATACAATATTTTTAGTTTACGCTATTCATTAAAATTGCTTAACGTTTTTTCAGTATGTTTAATTATGATTTGAATATACAGGCCTATACTATATAGTTGATTACAAAATGTTACAGTACAAAGAGTACGCGGCCAATTACCAGTTCGGATACCGTGTGCGAGACGTACACACGGGCAACGACTTCGGGCAGACGGAATCTAGAGAAGGGCATTACACCCAAGGGCACTATCACGTGCTGCTGCCCGACGGCAGGGTCCAGAACGTACGCTACTGGTCGGACAAGACCGGCTTCCACGCTCAAATATCTTACGACGGACACGCTCAGCACTACTGATTTTAAAAAGTGAGTAAAAAAAAAGAAAATATTCATATGCAATACACACATCTTCACGTGAAGGCTACTTTACTTTATACAGCCAAGTTTATTTGTTGCGAATGAATGTGAAATTTATTATTCTTGAACGTCTTAATGAAATGAAAAAATTAAATTTTCTTGAGTAAAGATTAATTTTACTACCATGTTCCATAAGGAATTCAGTGTAAAACGATCGAGTAATTGGCACGGTATTCGCCAATTCACCCCAGTAGAACCAGTACTGAGGTACAGACTATCATATCAGTGAATACAGACTATCATACGCCGATACGTCTGTGAACAATGATAGCAACAGTAGGGGTGATGGCGAAAAAAATCGTGTTCGAGATAAGGGCTGATTCTGATTGTACTACCCTCAAAACATGAAGAAAAGTCATTTTTCGAAAAGTGTCTGTGTGTGTGTCTGTGTGTCTATATGTGTCTGTCTGTGTGTAGAATTTTTTCTATGGCAAACGATAACTGCCGCAAATTCAAACAGAATTAAATAGATTTTTGCATACAGTCTTGAATTGTAGAGGACACAAGGCACATTGATTTTGGTGAAGATCGGTTAAGAGAAAGGGGTAGTTTACCTACAACGTTTTATGTTTTAACAACGGTAATTTTTCCTATGACGAACGATAACTGCCGCACATTCACACAGAATCAAATAATGTTTTGCATAAATCCCTAAATTATAGATGACTCAAGGTCTATTGATTTTGGTGAAGATCGGTTAAGATAAAGGGGTAGTTTACCTGCAACATTTTATGTTTTAACAAGAGTATTACTTCCATATTCCTTAAGGAATGGAAGTATGGTGATGGCAAAAAAAATCGTGTTCGAGATTATTGCAGATTCTGATTCTACTACACTCAAAACATGAAAAAAAGTCGTTTTCCGAAAAGTGTCTGTGTGTCTGTCTGTCTATAGATTTTTTTTCTATGGCAAACGATAACTGCCGCAAATTCAAACAGAATCAAATAATTTTTTGCATACAGCCCAGTTTTGCAGAGTTCTCGCGACCTATTGTTTTTGGTGAAGATCGGTTGAGGGAAAGGGGTAGTTTACCTGCAACGGTTTTTTTTTAGCAAGGGTAATTTTGTTTGTTTGGCAAACGATAACAGCCGCAAATTCAAACAGAATCAAATAATGTTTCGCATACAGCCCTGAATTGTAGAGTTCTCAAGACCTATTGTTTTTGGTGAAGATCGGTTAAGGGAAAGGGGTAGTTTACCTGTAACGTTTTATGTTTTAACAAGGGTATTTCCTATGGCAAACGATAACAGCCGCAAATTCAAACAGAATGAAAAGATTATTTGCATACAGCCCTAAATTGTAGAGTTCTCAAGACCTTTTGTTTTTGGTGAAGATCGGTTAAGGGAAAGGGTAGTTTACCTACAACGTTTTTTTAACAAGGGTATTTTCTATGGCAAACGATAACAGCCGCAAATTCAAACAGAATCAAATAATTTTCTGCATACAGCCCTGATTTGTAGAGTACTCAAGACCTATTGTTTTTGGTGAAGATCGGTTGAGGGGAAGGGGTAGTTTACCAGCAACGTTTTTTATCATGCGTATTTTCTATGGCAAACGACAACTGCCGCAAATTCAAACAGAATCAAATAATTTTTTGCATACAGCCCTGATTTGTAGAGTACTCGCGACCTATTGTTTTTGGTGAAGATCGGTTGAGGGGAAGGGGTAGTTTACCTGCAACGGTTTTTTTTATCAAGGGAAATTTTTTTTTTTTGCAAACGATAACAGCCGCAAATTCAAACAGAATCAAATAATGTTTCGCATACAGCCCTGAATTGTAGATTTCTCAAGACCTATTGTTTTTGGTGAAGATCGGTTGAGGGAAAGGGGTAGTTTACCTGCAACGTTTTTTTAACAAGGGTATTTTCTATGGCAAACGATAACAGCCGCAAATTCAAACAGAATCAAATAATGTTTTGCATACAGCCCTGATTTGTAGAGTACTCAAGACCTATTGTTTTTGGTGAATATCGGTTAAGGGGAAGGGGTAGTTTACCTGCAACGTTTTTTTATCAAGCGTATTTTCTATGGCAAACGATAACAGCCGCAAATTCAAACAGAATGAAATAATTTTTTGCATACGTCCCTGAATTGTAGAGGTCTCAATGACTTTCGATTTTGGTGAAGATCGGTTAAGGGGAAGGGGTAGTTTACCAGCAACCTTTTACGTTTTGACAAGAGTAAAGTACTTGAAAATTTATTTAAACTTTTTGAAACAATGGTAATTGTTAAAAATAAAATAATTTTGTTGCCAGGCAATAAAATTATAATTTTTTCATTTTAATGTAATATAATATTTTTCATTTAATACAGCAATAAAAAGGCAGGTAAGACACAGCCTGGTTGTTTGGCTGAAAATGATTTTAAATATAAATCTTAGAATATGGAAGTCATGTATGGTTCTCCATACCGATATTTTTTTTCTATGACGAAAGACAACTCCCGCAAATTCAAACAATTTTTCAGACAATCAAATAATTTTTTGCATATGTGCCGTACTTATAGAGGACTAAAGGCTTGTTGATTTTGGTGAAGATCGGTTAAGGAAAAGGGATAGTTTACCTGCAACATTTTATGTTTTAACAAAAGTAATTTTTTATGACGAACGATAACTGCCGTAAATTCAAACAGAATCAAATATTTTTTTGCGTATATATCTGAGTTGTAGTGGACTCAAGGCCTATTGATTTTGGTGAAGATCAGTTAAGGGGAAGGGGTAGTTTACCGGCAACGTTTTACGTTTTAACAAGAATAAAGTACTTCATTTTGATAAATAAAGTATACTGAAAAGGAGGTCATAATAATCCACTGTAGAAACGTAAATGAAATATCTATAAATGAAAAGGCTAGTTGAAGGGGGTGGGGGTAATTTTTTATAAATAAAAATGATAGTTGAAAGAGGATGGGATAATTTTTATTTATATGTCATGTGTACTACTTTATCGGCAACAAAGAAGTAGTTTGTCGTTAAAATTCCTTCCCGGGCTGTTTGGCCGTGGTCCAATGTTTTCTGCAAAACCAACGTTTCGGCAATTTCATCGACTTCCATCATCAGTGAAAATCGAGTGCGCTAACTTGAGGTGGTATACGTTAGTGACCACAGTACGGTGGTTAAGATTGAAGAAGGAAATAATTTCGAAAATGATTTTAAATATACATCTTAGAACATGGAAGTCATGAATGGTTCTCCATACCGATTTTTTAAATCGGTAACTTTACAGTTGCACAGTATATAGAAGAGAGAAACCATAAGGTAGTTGTTTACACATGATAAAGTCGCACGCATTAGGTTTTACTGTACCATTCAAGTGAGTTTTAAAAACACATTTATGGACTCTTAAGCCTTTCACGCCCGGCGTCAATATTGTTGAGATTACTTTCTGCCTGGCTATTAGCCCGTAGTCTACTGCTATCATTGTTCACAGACGTTTCGACCCACTATCGGAGGCCATATTCAGTGTAAAAACGATCGAGTAATTGGCACGGTATTCGCCAATTCACCCCAGTACTGAGGTACAGACTATCATATCAGTGAATACAGACTATCATACGCCGATACGTCTGTGAACAATGACAGCAACAGACTACGGCCTAATAGCTAGGCAGAAAGTAATCTCAACGTTTAAGGACTCTGAACTACGCACACATCACCCGCTATGGTGTCCTCCATTGTCTAAAGCAGGGGTTCCCAACCGTTGGTACGCGTACCATTAGTGGTACTCGGAGTGATCCAAGGTGGTACGCAAGAAGACCTAGCTAGGAAAAAAGTATTTACTTAAATAAGCAGCAACAAGTTTCACATTAATTATTTTCTTTTTAACAAGTTCTTATTTTTCAGTACTGACAAGAAAATCTGTAATGAAAGTAATCAACTGTCTTTATACTTTATTTTAGCGTAGAACCAACCTGAAATTAATTTTAAAAATCAGTTCCCGTTTTGTAAATTCTATGTAATAGATTTAAATAATTATACATAAATAGGAATAATAAGATATACTATTCATGTTGTATCAAGTTTTTTATTGAGAAAACCCAATAACCTTTCTTTAATCTCCGGTGGTACTCGAAATGAACGCGGAAGACCAAAGTGGTACGCGGGTTCGGAAAGGTTGGGAACCACTGGTCTAGAGTGGCTAATGGTCTTGTTATTCAGTGGGAAGTTATGAACTCGAGTCCTGCTTGAGCCGTGAAGTGTGTACCCATCATCCTGAAGGTAAAATGGGCAGTTGTGATATGCACTGAGTCCTGATACACTGTGCAATAAGCAGTGGCCTTGTTATTATCTGACAAGCCAAGGCTCATATCTGCCCACCGTGCTAGTGAGTATTTGTACAGTTAATTGCGTAATTATTTTATTCGTCAAACTAATTACTGTTGTGATTACGATTAGTTGTAATTCCTGTCTCATCTTTACTTCTTCTTTTACACTTACGTTTTCTACTTCTTTCTCTTTCTCGCGTTCTCACCCTCTCTCTCTCTCTCTCTCTCGCTCTCTCTCTCTCTCTCTCTCTCTCTCTCTCTCTCTCTCTCTCTCTCTCTCTCTCTCTCTTCCTTCCTATGTTGCCCTCTGTTTTCTTTCTACCTTTCTTTGTCTACATGTCTTTCTGCCTATTTATATACACGTCTGTCTCACCATACATCTGCTATTTGCTTCTGTTTCCTCTCTCCCAATCTCTCTCCCTTTACTTAATTCGTTCACTTCTTACGACCGTTTCCCCTTCTTCCGTGTAGTGTTACTAGTCAATGCGTGTTAAACTGCCGAACAAAAATTTTTAATAATAATTGCTGCTTTTTGTACTACTGGAATAGGAATTACAGTGGCAATTCCTGAACCGATGGGTAGGGCAAGCATCGATTCTAAGCACATGTACATAAAATTCCGATGGTAGAAAATCATTTTAAAATATTCATGTACTCACTTGTTTGTGTGGCTGTAAGAAAAATATTCATCAAGTGTAATTAGTATAAGGATTTAAAAAGTGGCGTTTAGCAAGCTGTGACTCTACTTCTACTTAAAACAAAAAGATTTCAACAACAATTTCAATCCAGGACACACTGCAGGGAGCTAACCTCAAACAGCAACAACCACAACAAGAGCAAAAAGCCGTATTTTAACCGAGCTGGGACACTGCTAGCGCTACTAGCGGCTTAAAGCACTGCTAAAGGGTGCTTGTGTCTGTTAGGTGCTGTGCAGTATAGCATTCTACGTAGTTACCAGTAAATGTAAAAAAGAAGGCTAAACAATGGAAACGTAGTTATCAAATCCTAAATAAATGCTAAGATTTCTAAAGTTATGGCCAACTCATAGTTTGTGTACCGAAGCATTTTTTGAAGTGATTGCCTCCTTGAGCATGGATCAGTCAGTCAGCTGTTAAAACAGCGCACAGAACTGGAATTGAAGTTATATTAATGACTTTGATAAAACCAAGTCATCAATATCATTTTGCCTGGAAGATAGGTGGCAAATGTGCCTCCGATTTTAAAAATATGAGAAATAAGAAGACATGTGAAACAGTTTTTGGTGACAACAATAACGTTGGTTATATAATCATTTATTTACTTTTGCCTGATTTTCTTTGGGCAAGCACTGCTTGCGTTGCTTGCTCTGAGCATGCGCTCTGTTAGGAAAGTCAAACATGTGAGGCGTCGAGTATACTGTGAAAGTAACGTGGTAACGTGGCCAGCACTGTCATAACATCCCAATGTTATATATTTCAGCACACATTTCGCCAACCTGAACTGACACTGACATTGAAAAAAACGCCTTGATTTTATGACGCTGTCCGATAAACTGAACCTGGAATCTACAGGTCAATAACGAATCCCCATACCCATATCTTCTTCAGCCCCAGAAGTATTATTACACTGAACAAATTTGCGTATTTAATATGTACGTCATATTTGCTAATGTAATAGAAAAAAAGTTAAGAATCTGAACCGAAGATTTTTTTTGCAAACGAGCGCAAGGTCAGTATATTATTTTCCTTCAAACATTGCTAAACGTAATCTGCGTTTGTCATTTCACCACTCGTCATATTTAGATACAATCCAACATCAGAATTGTATTCATCCTAGTAGAGTAGTGATAAATTGTGTTGTTAGGCCAATTAAGTAATTCTACATAATATGCTATTTTAATTGAGAGAATTATTAAAAGTGAAGTTAGTCAGATTCGAATGACGGATAATATATTGCATGTAAACGGGGACGAATACTGTTAATGTAACGTCAGTAATCGTAAACGTCAACTAGAAAAAGTCAGCATTGTCGACAATAAAAAAAATAAATCAATGTCCTCCGATTCGAACAGTGGCTTAACTAGGAGCTGTTTCTGGGTCGGGGTGATACTGGCTTGGACCCCCACATTTTCCTCAGAACAAATGAGAAATCCAGGATTCTTTCATATAATTTGATAAATACATTTTATACATTCTTTGCACCTTAAAGTTTTTGAGTAAACCAGCGTGAAGTATGGGGGGGGAGAAAACATGGTAAAGCATTGGTTTCAAAATATTCTATCTTGATTAATCGTTATGTAGATTAAAAGTTAATAAAGCTCAAGTCATTAGGAATAGCTTTAATGCTAATTTTTTAATCCTAATAAGTCTTGTGAAAATGAGTCTTTCTGGAAATATTTTGAATATATTTTATTACACCTTCGAAGTTGACTTAAGGATTTTATCCGAAGAACGTTTTAAGCAACCTATAGTTCGTAATAAAGTACGTTATTTTTTACGTAAAATCCAACAACAAATTCTTCTCATTTTTAAAATTAAATACAAGGCTCTGCTTGTTCGCCCGTGCAAAGACCATGGTTCCAACCACGGAGATATTAGACTAGAAGAGATATGACATAGACAACCCTGTAAGGGGATGTGTGCTTGGGCGAAAAAGTAAATGTAGATAAATAGGCTCTGCCTTCATTTTCTGGCGCGTGCGAAATTTTTTTTCTAAGACTGCAAATACTTACATTATTTACGAAGCATTAAGTGATTGACACTACTAAGAAAACTCGTGACTTTATTTTAATAATTTATAAATATTCCTTTTATTTCTACAATTATTTTTAGGCCTTATTTTAACAAACGCAACTGGCTTAGAAATAGTCCTACGTTAAGTTATCATTATCATATTCACTTCAGCAAGGATTAAACGAAAAATGGTTTGTTCCGGTCCCAAGCAGATAGACTAGAGGTGGTCCTCACTCCAACGCTTCTTCGGACGGCCTACACCTCTCCGTCCCTTCGGCTTATAATTCTACTAGCTGTGACACCCGCGGCTTCGCCCGCTTTATTGTTTTCTTTTAATTGACATTTTTTTAAAAGACATTTTTTTAAAATCATTATTCGTCAAATTATCTTTATTTTTGTGTTTCTATTTAAAGCTTTTTAACCGCATTATTACGTGATCGTTTATTGTCATGTGACGTTAGGGATTGAGATTTTCTGAGAGGTGGGAAACGGATTGATTTAACACACAGGCATCAATGAAATTGGTCACACGGCGTGGAAAAAACGCACGGTCGTTAACTTTGCTTCATTTTCAAGGTCTGCCGCATCGAAACGCAACCTGCTGCGTTTTAGTTACGTTTTTAACACGCACGAGGGTGGTCACACGGACTGTTCAAAGATGCCGCTAAATAGCATTTGTTTATTTACTTGTTACTATGTAAGTAATTCTGGTGTCCATGGTGTTGTTAACATCTTTATATGCGTCACACATCGACTGTGAATAAACCGCATAATTAAAAGGGCCTAAATCCTGCAAATGGGGCGGAATATCACATTCCAAGCTAGACAGTGTTTTTTGCCTTGTGACAAAGGTTACCTGTGCAAAATTTGACCGGAATCGATGTAACGGTGTGGTTTTATATTCTATACAAAGAAACAAATCTTCAGATTTGAGGTTTATATACGAGTATAGCTATATATAGTTAGATAGATAAATGAGTAGTAGTATTTAATGTATTTCATTACTTAATTATTGCATCATAAGAAATACGTATAAACATAAATTTTATAATCGTTTAAGACAATTACAAAATATATAGACGTATTTGCATTTTCAAATTACATCAGCACAAATACCCGTTAACCCAAAAAGTTAGGTTCTTCATTTTAAGTGTTACTTTGTTATAAGCGCTGTATATCACATTAACGTTATGTTTTCCTCAACCATGTCTTTTATTTATTTCAGCAGCAAACTAAAAACCAAAAACCGTTGTCACTTAACCTCACAAATGAAAACAATACGTATTTTCGCTTTGCATTAAGAAACAGGACAGTTTACAATTAGTACACTCCTTCATTTCCATATCGTAAAATATATCGATACAATGCAAAGCATGTGATTAAAAACATCAAAAATGTACTGCAGGAACGAATAAAGCTACAGTTCCGTGAGCTCCGATACCTCTAAATAGCATTTGTTTATTTACTTGTTACTATGGTAATTAATTCTGGTCTCCATGGTGTTGTTGACATCTTTATACGCATCAAGAAAAAGTCATAATTAAAAGGGCCTAAATCGTGCGAACGGGGCAAAATATCAAACTCCACGTTAGACAGTGTTTTTCGCCTTGTGTCAAAGGTTACATGTGCAAAATTTGGTGGCAGGTAAGGGTGTAACGGTGTGGATTTGTATTCAATACAAAGACGTCATCAGACTTTTGTGTTTTATATATATAGTTGTTTGGGGATGCGGCAAGTGATTATCGAATTTTTTTCTCTAAAATTTTTAACAGCTCTGGGGGTTAACTTGATCCCTTGGTTCCCCCTCATAGTTATGCAACTGATTCGGAAAACATATATACCAATATTCTGTACCCTCTGTTAGATTATTAAAACACGTAAACATTTACGATGTACAACAAATTATATTAGTGTACAAGAAAAAAAATAATATGGAGTCGAAGATAAATTTCTGCAAACGAGCGTAAACAAGTCATATTATTGCCTGTAATCTACGTTTATCATCTTACCTCACAGTGGTCAAAAATTTGGCGAACAACGCTGGATATGTTTTACAAATTACAGTATGATCAGCAGTTGTTGATAATTTCTTTTTTATTTATAAATGATGAAATTTCGTGACTTGCGAGAACATTTATTAATTTTCCTCGTGTGACAGCTTCTGCGGCAACAACATTGCATGGTTTCTAATTCCGTCGAAGTCTCAAGGTAACGCTGAAAAACAGTGTGCGTGGTCAGATTAAAATCTTTTTCTGTTAAATTCACTTAAAATATTTGATAACGATTATTAACACCCGTCATTCGCCGGACACGAAATAACGCCAGCTCATGATAAAAATAAGAAATTTGTGTTTCTATCGAATTAACGAAAAAACAAGTAGCATTTATGTAACATGAACACATTCAAATAAAATCCCAATTATCGTGTTTAGTAGGCTCAGAACAAAACATGTGTTTTGTTGGAAAATATTTGTTGTTCTTAATAATTGGAACCACGAGGCTTACAAGTGATACACACCCACGCAAGAATGTATACTCCCTACTTACACAACCTCCAAAAATTAAATTGAAGATATATGGAGTACTTCGTGTCCGTTATAAATGTAGCTTCTTATCTAATTATTCAGCAGAACAAAGAGTTTTATATTCCAGGAATAAACGCAGAAATATGCGTTCTAGCGTTTTATATACCAATTATTTTCTTCGAAGTTCTTCAAATTATCTTTTAATAAATATTTTTTTGAAGGTAGCCTCGAAAGTGATATTATAAAAATGTATACCTTTTTTAATAACTCGGCATTCAAGCACATTATTAACACCTCAAGCATAAAACTACACTCGTATTTTAAGTAGTAATTCTCCTACGCTAATACACGTATCCATTGCGCAATATTTACAGAAAACAATAACGATCACCAAGGTAATAAATTAATAGTCTGCAGTTGTAAAATTGTGATAACTCTTGCTCAAAACGACACACACTAACCTCTGTAAAACCAGTCGTTAACCCACTAATCTGCAACCACCCACTGAACATACCGTATATGAACAGCAAATATCACCTGCGACGTAAATAAATGGTGGATACTTCCAATAATTCTCATTGGAATTATTGTTATCAATAATAACTGATAGGGGTTTCCGCGACATATTAACGGATTGTTGTTTACAGAGGTTTCTTAAATGTTCTGTTTGCTGTTTAATCACATTACTAACCCACGATTCGTCGGTAACATGTTCTGTACGATTCTCTACATAACAATGTGTTTTACCAACATTACGTGTAACATTGTCCGCCATGTACGTCATAGGCCTGGCAGCAATTTTCACTGAATCGGCTAACAACGCTATAATCAGATCCGAACGCTCTAGATATTTCTACACTAACATTATTATACCGATATCTAGGTAAATTTTGTCATGTTGTACGCCACACATGATTATCACCATCATCATGTGTTGTCTGCTCAAGGCCAGGTCTTACAGGGCATGCTCCTTCCACGCTTTCCTATCCTGGGCTAGTCTCTTTCTTTTCCTGATGTCGAATCCGCATACCGTCTATCAGCTGTTCTCTACTCCGTCCTCTATTCCGTTTTGCACTTACCAGTACCCTCAACGTTTCTCTCATTACATCACATTACCATCGCAACAGCGTCCTAACCAGTTTTTCTTCTTGCCTTTGATGATATCAAACACTCTCCTTCTCCTCCTACTCTTCATTCAAACACTCTACCCTTCCAGGAAATCCTACGCGTCCTTCTGCATGTTCACATCTCGAAGGCCAGTAAGCTTTTCTTTCTTCTTTCGTCAGTGTCCAAGTTTCTGTAAACAGTGTGTTCATTTCTCTCATATGCATTACATTCCTTTGTATTACTTTTAGTTGAAAGCCTATGTGATTTATTTATTATAATCGTGTCCTGTCTTGTTCTGTAGTTTATTTTTTGTTATGCGGTATTTCGTTAATTCGGGGCAGTTTCCACGGTACTTCAAAACTAGAGCATAAAATAAAAACTATGTGAAAGACTTAAATACATTGAATAAGAATAAAATAATTTAATACCTAAGAGGTGGTACCAGACGTGCGTTTAAAAAATCCGTTTTCAGCTTGAACTTGTCTTAAGTGGCTCTATCGATTTAATAAATCATTTATATATAAATAAATATATGTAACTACTTGAAAGATTCAAGTCTATATAAAACATACGCCTAGTGATATAATTTTATTTATTCTTTTTTATAACTAATTTTTGTGTAAATAAAATTTGTTACTCTGAAAATGGTAGATGGTCACAATGCATAGCAGTTCAGGTCAGCGGACCTGAGACGATTTGCTCTGTATCGGAAAAAACTGAGTAGGCATTAGTTCAGTAGTGAACAGATTATTACGATACTGATGCTGTTGATGCTGATTATAACGATGATTATGATGATGAGAAACTTGCAGTGAACTTGAAATGATTGCATTGCAGTTCAGGTCAGCGGACATGAGAAGATTCGCTCTATATCCGAGAATCACTGTGTAGGCATTAGTTCATAGTTCAGTAGTGAACAGATGACTATGATGCTGATGCTGCTGTTACTGCTCATACTGATTATAACGATGATGATCATCATCATGATCATGACAAGGACGACAGCGAGACCCACTGGAAACACATTTTAACTGTAAACAGAATTTATGTAACGTTAATTACATCACAAAAACATTAGTAATGACAAAAACTGCAGCATTTTTCTAGCGTAAAGAAGCACGTGTAAAACTTTCGGCGAACCGGTACGTGACTCTGTAGTAAATTAGACGTAAATTTATTGTCTTACAATGAAAAACCGCCGTCTAATTACGTATGTACTGTACTTGACCACGTCTTGGCACTAGTACAGCAGTCAACGTAAATAGGTAAATGTATTTTAACGTACACCGCTATTACGGCTGTCAGATACTGTACCGATAACACGCGTTATCACATCGCTACCGGTAATTACGTATTTGCGTGCGTGACGCGTTTCGGTAGCGTGAAAGTGAACGCCAATTTAAATAAGAGAACACGCCGAAAGAATGTTGTTATCAGTAATTTATCAGTTACCTCTGGGTTAGCTAAAATAAAACACTACTACTCCCGTTTCGTCTAATCAAGATAACTCGTGTTATTTTGTTCATGACAGTTTAATTTCTCTATTAAAAGCTTACACCTGAAAACGTCGAATATTGTCAGAAATATTCTGCTACAAGTGTGGCCCAGTTTCTTATTTACTTTTATTATTTTTTAGAATGCTCGTGGGACGAAAATCGTGCTACTACACTTAACATAAGATTTTATAATCGCATTTCGCGTTATTTCTCGTCAATGTTTTATCAGTAAAATATTATGTAAGTTACTGGCTAACTTACATACTTAAGTAAGTTTCTGAGCAAAAAGAAGATGATCAAGCTTTGACTCTGGTAAAGTCAGAAGCTAAAAAAAATGTCTCTGAATTCAAAGACAGTAGGCCTATCTTTTATCCCATAAGACAGTGGACAGCGCTTCCACACATGTTCAGCCAACCTTGATCGTGCTGTATTTCCCTTTTTCACATTCATTCTGTGTTCATTCACACGGACCTGAAGAGGTCGACAAGTTTCGCCAACATATTCACAATCACATTCATATGGTTGATACAAAAAATAAGGTTTATAGTATCCCGTGTCACAAAGTGACAACAGGGAGTGTGACGATTTTAAAATAGGAAATGTAAAAAGGAGAGAAATTTAATTTTTCTTTAAATCGCACATTTAAACTAATTTTAAATCCCTTAAATAACTCAAAATAATATTTAATAAAGAAATTTAAAAAGACAAAAAGGAATGCGAGCGTAAAAGTAAAGAAACCCTTTAATAATTTACCATGCATTGACATGCGATAACCGGAATCAACTTGCATACCGACCCATAAACTAAACTAATAATACTTGTAAATTTGAAATTAAATAAATAAATAAACAACAACAACACAGTAGTATACTATAATTAATTCTGAAGTAAAGCATATCTTTGGATAATTAATAGGTCAAACATTAATACCGTAAATATCAAATAAAGGTGGAACTATTTTATGGTGATGCGTAAACTCCGCGCAGTTAACTTACCTGTCCTAACATAGTAAATCAGTCGAGATGGAGCGTTCTCGTAGTAAACACTACAGACCTGAACCATGCCCCAAAGTATGACCACATCTGTTTATTTTAGTGTGCAGATTTAACAATGTGCAGAGGAATGTAGCTGTAAATTAGTGTGTTATAAAGTAAACATGTAATCTATTAAAACAAAAAAGGAATAAATAAGTGTGAGGGATGACATCTCTATTGACTAAGTGTAAGATCTCAATGTTTGTTTAAATTAAAAAGGTACGAGGTACCAAAAGTGAGAACCTTTTATAAATAATGATGTGTAGTGCATTTCTGTGGCAAACAAAAACATTTACTCGAGTTATACTACTAAAGATGCTTAGCTACCAGACTTCTGAGAACAGCATACCGAATCACTTCAGGAACTTCAGCAGGAAAGTAAACTACAATAAAGATCAACCATCTGTGGACACCCCAAGGACCAAGGACCAGGACACGGAGTAAACTTCAGGATATCACAGGTGACACGGTGATGCGGTTTGGAAGCTCTTGAAGAATCGCGAGTTATTCCAAAGACGCTAATAAGGAAAGCTGGATTGTTTGTTAGAAAGAAGTGGACTGTATTTGAGATATTGAACATGCGTTTATTGAATAATTTGGTTTGTTAGTTACGATCGGCACGTGCGGAAGCATTTGAGGCGAAAATGCCCGAGATTAATTTTGAATGAAATCGTGGTCCATAGCAGATGGACGCAGGTAGACGATTAAAGTGAAATGTTATAAATGCATGCTGTATAATAGCCAAAAGCCGCGGCTGTAAGATAAGTGTTTAACGAGAGTTGCGCTCGGAGTCGTGTTATAAACTAAACTAATACTGGCTTGCAGTCGGCTAGGCTGGCCGATTGCAAGGTTTGATAAAAGCGTGACGTCATCCGCGCGTGCCGTGCAATGTTAGTAGGCTGCTTACAACTGACAAAACAGTACAAAGTTTAAACATACTGCCCGCCAAAATCGGGACGATTTTGTACATTAACGGTTAAATTGAACAATATAATAATTAGACTTACATGTCGTAAGCGATACAATAATTGGCGCACTGGCCAGAGAGCAATGACATAATGGACATAATATAAATTCAATTAACAATCACCAAGCATACAATAAATTGATAACACCATAAAAATACAATAATTTCCCCATGATATTGACATAACAACCCCAATGAATTTCATAATGTTTTGACCCTTAGGAAATACAATACATATATAGAATAACTGCCACTATAACTGACACTTGTGGTTCTCAGAATTTGAATCACACAAACACATTAACGATACACAACATTCATAATAATTGATAGTACATATGAGACACAGTCACTATTTCTGTAATAGCTAGCGACACTTAACAATGTTACAATGCTTATGATACAATTGACTTGTATGCTCGCCCCGGGGAATGTCCCGGGCGTGTTCCATGTAATGTGACACGCGCACACCCATGCATACACACACACACACACACCGTAAGGCACGCAAACGACTAGCTTGTTGCCACCGGAAGGGGGCATAATTTGTGGATGGGTCGGCGTAAGGTACCTAGCGCGGTGCGTACTTCTGCGACGCGTACTAAGGAATCTTGACCCGGAAAAACATTGGTAATTACCCCACGCTTCCATTCTAAAAGGGGGGGAATTGTCATCCAAAATGAGGACAAGTTGTCCGACCTTCAAATTTTTAAATGGGGTGCGCCATTTGTTGCGCTGCTGCAGCTGGTGCAGATAATCCCTAGACCACCGTTTCCAGATGGTCTGCGTAAATTTTTGGAGCAGAAGCCATCTGCCCAAATGAGTATTATTGCCTTGTGTATAGTCGGGTTCCGGAAGTGCCGTCAGTGGAGCACCGACCAAAAAATGAGCGGGTGTTAAGGGTTCAGGGTCTCTAGCATCGTCGGACACGGCGCATAACGGGCGTGAATTAAGGCAAGCCTCAATTTGAGAAAGAAGGGTAGAATATTCCTCAAAATTCAAGATCGTACTGCCAATTACGCGACGTAAATGGAATTTAACACTCCTTACACCACTTTCCCACAAACCACCGAAATGAGGGGCTGAAGGGGGGATAAAGGACCATTTGATGCCGTGGAGACCGCAAAACTCCAGAGAAGATTGTTCAACTTCCTTGGAGGTTAAAAATTTGTACCAATCATGCAACGTGTGGTTGGCACGACGAAAATTCGTGCCATTATCCGAAAATATTTGCGCGGGAATACCTCGGCGCGATATGAACCTTTTTAAAGCCGCTATAAAGGCGTTGGAAGTAAGATCCGACACCAATTCTAAATGGATGGCCCTAGTACACATGCATATAAATAGAGCGATATATGCCTTGGTCGTGGACTTAGAGCGCTGCCCGCCATGGCGCAAAAACACCGGACCTGCGTAATCCACGGCCGACTGTGAGAATGGCCTTGACGGCGTGACCCTAGAAGAGGGTAATTGACCGAGTAATTGATTCGCGCCTTTAGCCCGGAAACGAAAACAAGTGACACACTTATGTATCACTGAGCGGATATAGGACTTATCGTGTATGATCCAATACTTACGCCTAAGCGAAGCTTGAGTTGATTGCACTCCAGCGTGCAACAAACGGATGTGTTCGTATTCAATTATTAATCTCGTGAGATGAGAGTGCGGGTGTAAAATTATTTGGTGTTTAGTCTCGTAGCTAATTGGGGAGAATTGCAAGCGTCCACCCACTCTTAAAATGCCTGATTTATCCAGGAATGGGTTGAGAGCAAGAATTTTACTACTGCGTGGAAGGCACCGGTGTGCCTCAAGTTCCCTAACCTCTACGTCGAAATGCAACTTCTGAGATTGCCGGACAAAAACCAAGAGCGTGTCAGACAATTCTTGAGCCGACAAAAAGGACGTGTCTCTTTCAACCACCGCGAGCCTAGAATTGCGAAGAAATCGACGGCAGTATGCGAAGACGCGAATAAGCCTCGTAAGAGATGAATAGTTTTCAATGTAACTATGTGTTGAGGACGCGACAATTAGTGAGGTTTGAGCCTGCTTGTGACGCTCCTCTTCAATGTCGGGAAAGGTACAGGGAGTATTAATGTCGAACGCGCTGACCGGCCATGAGGCCGCATCACGAGCCAACCAGGAGGGACCATGCCACCATTGAGCATGACAGTGCAGACTACGAGGGAGGCAACCGCGCGATAGAACGTCGGCAGGGTTGTCATTCGATACTACATGACGCCAAATTCCCCTGCTGCTAACAAGACGCTGTATTTCTGCGACACGGTTAGCCACAAATACCTTCCAGCGGGAAGATTGCTGATGTATCCAGTACAACGCTATCATCGAATCCGAATAAAGATATAATCCGTCAAAATTGTAATCGACGGCATTTAAAACCTTGGACGTTAATTGAGCCAACAATAAACAAGCACAAAGTTCAAGTCTAGGAAGCGTTATCTGTTTCAGCGGAGCGACCCTAGATTTAGCACACAACAAGTTTGATGATATGGCGCCGTTCGAATAGACCGCCCGCACATAAATGCAACACGCGTAACCTTTAACCGAAGCGTCGGCGAATCCGTGCAGCTGCAATGAACTAACTGGGCAACTGTTCGAACTCTTAACCGACCTCGTAATCTCAAAATGAGTGTCGGAGACTAATTGGGTGTATAATTCCGACCATTGATTGGCTAGTGACCCGGACAAGGGTTCGTCCCAATCAGTGCCCGCCAACCACAACTGCTGCACGAAATGCTTGCAGCAAAATGTGATGGGAGCAATTAGACCTAGTGGATCATAGATCCCGGCAATGATTGATAACACGCTTCTCTTGTTGAGAACGGTTAGATTGTCATTACCCCTAACGGTGTACAAAAAGTTATCCCCCTCAACATTCCACTGTATGCCCAAGGTACGCACGTTTTGACCCTTGCTGAAGTCACGGGTTACTTGGGCGCGAAGAGTCATAATCTTATGGTGGTTAGAGAACCATTTGTGTAACGAAAAACCATACCTCCTCAACAACTTCTCGATCTCGCCTTTCATTTCAGCTAAGCTGTTCGGATCATCCGAACCCGTTATGAGATCGTCTACGTAAAAGTCATTTGCTATGGTCTTAGCAGCGGTAGGGTAGTCGGCTTTGTTTTCATATGCTATTTGAGCCAGACAACGCGTAGCAAGGAAGGAGGCACTAGCAGTGCCATATGTAACCGTCCTTAACGCGTAATGTCGCAATTCCTTATGCGGTGCATCACGCCAAACAATGCGTTGCAAGTTTGAATCCTTAGGATTAACAATGATCTGGCGATACATCTTTTCAATGTCCGCAATAAGTACGTATCGGTGGGTGCGGAACCGAACCATTATCGAAAACAGATCCTGCTGGATCGTAGGACCGACCATTAAAGTGTCGTTAAGGGACAAATTATTGGTGGTTTTAGCGGATGCGTCAAATACCACGCGCAATTTAGTGGTTAAGCTAGAGTCTTTGAAGACTGCGTGATGGGGCAGATAAAAGATCTCTGACCTGTCAAGCGACAGATCGTATTCATTAAGCGGCGACATGTGGCCAAGTCTTAAGTAGTCATTCATGAACTCACTATAATCCTTATAAAGGGTAGGGTTCTGCTTGAATTTGAATTCTAACGATTGGAATCTTCGTATTGCTCCGCGGAGAGAATCTCCCAAATAAGATTTATCAGATCTGCGGGGCAGGGCTACCACGAATCTCCCGTCGCGATTGCGGCTAGTGTTTTTCACGAAATGCCTTTCACACGGTGAGTCCTCAGATCGGGTTTCGCGACTAGAGATTTCCTCCAACTTCCAAAATTCCTTTAGTTGCGAGGAAACCTGATTATCATCCTTACAGACCATAAATGAAGAAACCGTTCTAGTCATGTCGACGTTGAATGGTAAGTCACCGGCCAAAATAAATCCTAACTTGGTTTCCTGAATTATAGGAAAGTGTGGTCCGCGCGTATATTTCACAGGTTCAATTAATTGTAGAAAATATTGAGCGCCGATTAATATATCGACTTGCGATGAGCAATGTAGGTGAGGATCCGCCAGGAATATGCGCTTGGGTAAATTTAAAGAGGTAAGATTGAATGACTCCGCCGGTAAATTATTAGTTATACTGGGTAATACGGCACAATGTACGTTTAACGTGAAGGGTTTATAGCGTGAATGTAGCCTTACATTAGTGCTGAATTCAGCCTGGGAAAGCGAGTTGTTTATACCCGTGATGGGCAATTGCGATTTAACTAATTGGAGGCCCATCCTGCGGGCGAAATCCATTGTGCAAAAGTTCGCTTGAGAACCGGAATCCAGTAATATCCTAACGGGAAATTTTTTGCCGACCTTATTGTATGTCATACAGACGGCGGTAGATAACAATACCGATTTATTGGTCTGTGATTTCAGTGAGCACTGGTTGTTAACAGAAGTTACGTCCCTGTTGGGGACATGAATCATGGTGTGGTGACGCCTAGAACATTTTTTACACGAAAATTTGGAGGGACATTTTGAACCCTCGTGTCCCGAACGGAGACAGTTTAAGCAAAGTTTGTTTTTTAGTAACGCATTTTTTCTATCAGGGATAGACAGCGATATAAATTGTGGGCAATCGCTAAGTCTATGTTCACCGTTACATAGCCTGCATAAATTATTTCTAATATGTGAGTGGAATGCGCCCTTTGGATTGCTTATCTGTTTAACTGCCTTGCGATAAGGAGACTTATCGCTTTTGTTCAACCTGCTCGTTGGGCTAGTCGCGTTATCGATATTTTGCAGTAGTTTCCTACGTGAATTTAAAAAATTTATAAAATTATTAAAATCAGGGAGTTTATGCTCCGATAAACTCTCTTTCCACAAACGTAAAGTGTAACTGTCAAGTTTTTTGGCTAGATAATTTACGACAATAATTTCAAACGTGTTGACTGGCAGTTTGAGATTATTTAAAGCGTTTATATTTGCAGAGATTTGATCAATAAATTGCGATATGCTACCTTGGGATTCCTGCTGAACTAATGGTACGTCTAGGACATTCCACACGTGGTGAGCGGAGACAATCAGCTTACTATCATATCTATTCCTCAACAGATCGATAGCCACCGCGTAATTTTCATGTGTTATGGGTAATGATTTTATTACGTTAAGCGCCTCGCCATGTAATGACGAGTGTAAATAATGAAGCTTCTGTATATCTGTCAGGTCTGTTCTGACATGAATTAGTTCCATAAAAATATGGTAATAATGTTGCCATTCCACAATACTACCCTCGAACCGTGGTAATTTTATTGGTTCCAATTGAATGGGGGTTGTTTTAGGCTGTTTACCATCAGTATTAATTAGTGGTTTTTGGTTCAAGTGCTCAGATTGCTCCAACAAGTGTTGCAATTTACATTCTATAGCACAGAGATCGTCCTCCGTTTGCACTCTATCACTTGTTGACGCAACGTCTGCTTCCTCAGCCTCGATTTGTGACTGTATCTCGTCATATTTGGTGGATAATTCCATCAAATGACGCAGTTTTATTTTGAGCGCATGAGGATCGCTGTTTAACAAATCAAAATTATCCGCGAAGGTATTTATTCGGGATATTGAGGCCTTAATTGTACCTCGTTTTTTTATCAGAGCCCTTACATCGGCCATTATTACAGTTTGAGATAAAAAATGGAAAGATATTTAGAAACAATTGAGCATCGAGCATGTGAACCACAAACTTAATTTTGAATGAGTTTAAGTACGTTTGGTAGCTAGCGATCGTTGGTTTGAACGTAAACTTACTCTCTCTAACTAATCAAACTCGTTGGCAGTTAAATTATTGAAATTGTAAATCTAAATGATTACAAAGTATAGCTTTATCTTTAAAGTTCTGACTGATAATGAGCTGCCAACCATCTATTAATTTATATTGTGTAATAAGTTAATTGTTTATATAAATATGTCAAAAATACACACTGGGTGAAATATTATTAAAAATAAATCAAATATAGGTAAAGTTTATAGTCACGTGGCCGTCGATCCATTCGTGATGAAGCTGGCTTCGATCCCGTTTGGAGCTGCTACACCTCCTGTCTCTGCCGGTTAGCCGTTGCCTCATGTTGTACCCTCCATCATTTAAAGCTGTGGAATCTCGAAAATGTTGTCCTGTTTCGTCCCGTCGTCTCTGGTCTACTGCTTGGCTGAATCTTGTCGAGATGACTGCTACGTGCTTCACGATAATGGTGTCGCTCAGGACGAAAATGATGCCCGTCTGTCGTGATTAACTTCAGATTGGTTTTTCCAGAAATGATGTATATAAATAAATGTTGTCGCCTGTGTACTCAGGTATGAGAAATCTGTGCCGTTGGGACCAAAAATGATGTAGTTTGTTTTGGCCTGAAAATGTGAAATCCTGCCTGATTGGACCAAAAATGATGTCGTTTTTGGCCTGAAATGTGAAATCCGGTCCGGTGGGACCAAAAATGATGCGGTTTGGAAGCTCTTGAAGAATCGCGAGTTATTCCAAAGACGCTAATAAGGAAAGCTGGATTGTTTGTTAGAAAGAAGTGGACTGTATTTGAGATATTGAACATGCGTTTATTGAATAATTTGGTTTGTTAGTTACGATCGGCACGTGCGGAAGCATTTGAGGCGAAAATGCCCGAGATTAATTTTGAATGAAATCGTGGTCCATAGCAGATGGACGCAGGTAGACGATTAAAGTGAAATGTTATAAATGCATGCTGTATAATAGCCAAAAGCCGCGGCTGTAAGATAAGTGTTTAACGAGAGTTGCGCTCGGAGTCGTGTTATAAACTAAACTAATACTGGCTTGCAGTCGGCTAGGCTGGCCGATTGCAAGGTTTGATAAAAGCGTGACGTCATCCGCGCGTGCCGTGCAATGTTAGTAGGCTGCTTACAACTGACAAAACAGTACAAAGTTTAAACACACGGAGACTTGTCTTCCGTGGTTAATTACCATTCAAAAAAGATGATTTGTAAAAGACAGTTTAAATAACAATATAAAAGACTTTAATAATAGCCACTTTGTAAAATGTAGTATGTCATACGACTAAAAATATTTGTAGTAGCAAGTAGAGCCTATATTATAAAGCTTCACAGATACTAAAAGTTAAATTAAGTCCATTCTTCAAATGGCCCCCAAATAGTATGATAGTATATGAGTAAGTGAGCTTAACTTACAAACCAGTTTAATATCCCGGATCCGTGGAAAAAGCTAGCACATAACAATCATTTTGTTGTGGGCCCCTTTCAGAAAATATTTTGTAAACTATTTATTAAGAAAACCTTATGAAGAAAAACTCATGTAGAACTGTTAAAGAAATCATTTAATAAAGAGATGTCATTACATAACAAAATATGCTGAGTGAATAAATCATCAGACACCTATGTAAATTTTCCTTTAATTCTAACTACAGGTTGTAAAATTAATAATAAGAAGTTGATTACGACTATGGCAGCCCGTGCAATTGATCCGAGGCAATTACGCACAGGTTCCCGATGTTATAACGTAGGTAAGACGTTATAGGAGGCGCAGTACAAAGTCTTATGAGATGAAGTGAGAGGTTTTTGTAAAGAAAAAAATTGGTTCGAACGTAGATTTAAGGAAGCTGGTTTCATAATGACTAACTAGTATAGGCACGACAGTGTTTCCTGAACAGTCTTCTGCGCCGACCCAATTCATGAATCACCTCCACTAACAAGTTAGTATAGCTAAGTTGTCTTGAGAGGGGAGAGGAGAGGCAACGCGATAACAGTACACCTTCTCACTCGTGCATATCTCTGTCTCTGTCACACACATGCTTCTACTGTCCTCACCAGTCTTGTTGCAGCCGATGTTGGCACTATGAAACACTTTACGAGACTGTTGTGCACATGTGCAAAATGACTGAAAACTTTGTTTGCCTCGCAACGAGGTGTTTGTCTACTGCACATCGAGACCTGAGTGTTCAATTTACATCGATCTGCCTCTAACTGTGTTAGTCAGGTAAGTAGTGAAATTCCGAATTTCTGGCTTCGTTCCATTAGAAAAATAGTTTAGGCGTTGGTCGCAGTTTGCGGTTGACCTTGATGTGTGTGTGTGTGTGTGTGTGTGTGTGTGTGTGTGTGTGTGTGTGTGTGTGTGTGTGTGTGTGTGTGTGTGTGTGTGTGTGTGTGTGTGTGTGTGTGTGTGTGTGTGTGTGTGTGTGTGTGTGTGTGTGTGTGTGTGCTTTATAGAATTCGTTATTGATAAGTTTTATTTATTTTGTTTTTTTTTTTTTAATGTATTATGTCTCTGAATTCAAAGACAGTAGGCCTATCTTTCATCCCATAAGACTTCATCCCATACTTTAGCGTCTTCTGACTCCCTGTCGGTTGTGGGACACAGTAGTTTATCTTTTATTTGTGATGTTTTAGTTTTGTTATAAACTCAAACGTTCTGTTGGACAAAAATATGTGTCACAAGATATGAGATGCCAGAAGATATAAGCTGTTTAATGAGACGACAGAATTAACACTGTTTATTTAAGTACCTTCTTGTTGAGGATTTACGTATAAAAGGTTTTGTTACATGAAAAAAAATGTATGGATAAAGAAAACAGAAACCTTTCTAAGAGGGAGAATCCAAAAATTAAAACAAGGAATAAAATATCAAAACAGATGAGGAAATACTTTTGGAAGTGAAAGAAAGAGAACAGTAATTTTGTTAACAGTTATTTTTAACATGCAATAAAATAACTGAAAGGAAACCATTTTGGTCGCGTATTAAGACAAAGACGTCTCTGAAAGTCAGTGGAGGATCAAATAAAAGACTCCCGATTAAGTAACACGTATATCCTGAAAGAAAACGTGTATCCTGTGAGAACCATTACGATAGTCGGGCCAATACTAAGACTCCATGTCGGACACACTATTTTAAAATCTATTTAGAACATTCGATACGTGGTTAATGAATAGCGTGACAGTTTACAAACAGAAAAAAATATCCCACCTTAGATGAATAACAGAATTCTCCGTATGAAAGTGTTAAATTATTATGTGTTAATGATATTAGAAAATGTCTTCATTTGCTTTCCATGTCTTCAGATATTCTATCCTCGTTTATTTGTGAGTACGGTGAAACAGTCCTCAGAAAGTATTTCCACAAGGATTCCGATATTTCTATTGCGCATGATAGGCCTATTTACTCAGTACTTTTAAAACTAATTTGTATTTACTATTTGCGCAAGTTAACTAGAGACCAGCTGTTTAATTATAGTTTACGTAACTACTAAATTAATCTACGTCGAGAGAAATTATAGTCTCTTTGCTATAAAATCGTCTTTGTTTCTGTATATTGTAACAAGACCTCTATGGTGTAATCAAGCCCCACTGTTTGGGCTAGCCACTTGGTCACCAGACCGCTGTATGCCGGTCGTTACAAAAGAATAAAATGTATATGGAAAATTCAATAAAAATAGAATTTTCAAATAATAAAATAATTTTGTTATATTAATAAGTGTGTTTAAATGAGAAATACATCTGTTTTAAAAGGTTCTTGTAAAATTTTAATAACAGGTAGGTATTTATTGACCGTCGAGCACTTCTTGAAGATTTGAACCAAGTCTGGAGTTAAATAGATTAACTCCAGTTAATAATCGATTGGTGACTTTTCTGACTGGTCCGATATCTTGTTCAAATAGAATATATTCTTCTTACTTAAGTCCTTCAGTCTTATAAATACCCTTAAATTACCCTGTGAAATAAGTAACAGATATGAAATAATGGAGATATAAAGATTTATTGACAAATTAAATAAGTAATCGATATTTTATCGATGGAGAGCAATTATCGACTCTGTCTCGGGAATTATCGATTGTGTCATACAGAACAAATTTATGATATATTATATTAAAAGACAGGTTCTTTGAGCGATTAGAATTAATAGTCAGAGAAGGGTGACGAGAAAGTATAACATTAACAATTAAAAATAAATACAATAATTACTATTCAATAGTATTTAAATAATTCCAGTATATAATATTTGAATATAAATGTTTTGTCGAACCAATGAAGACTCACGTCACAGCGATGTAGTTAGCAGACTCCGTTTTCAAGATGGCCGCTACTCGGTTTGGACTAAGTTACAGCAAATGCGTCGTGTCAGAAAATCACTATAAAATTACCTTCATCAAGGTTTAAAATGTCCCCGCACTGGTGTAATATGTCTGTTAAGTTATTTGGTGTATTCTGGCGAAGTGTTCTGTGTAAACTTGTGTTAGTTAGTTTATTTTGAATGTGTTCTCTTCTGTGGGTTAAAATTCTCAAGATGTGGTTAGGATTGTAGAATGAATCCGTTTAAATATAATGTCTTATTTGTTTCTATCACTCGTATTATGGAGTTAAGTGTTTGTTTTCACTATTGTCGTGAATGTATTAACAGCTTTAGCTTTAAAAAGTGTCTAATCCGTCTAACTCTCGTTCACTTATTTCAATGTCTAAACGCTAGTACCATATTCAACTCGATTTTAAAGAAACGTTCTTTACACAACTGTCCAGCTTGATATTCAACAAAAGACTAATTAACTTGGTCATAAATCTGGCCCAGTTAATCCTTGAAAAAGTATTGTTAACATATTTCGACTTCCCATACACATTAGAAAATATTACATTATATATGGAATTTATCTATTTTATTCCTTACTTTTATGAATTATTAACCTTATTATTGGTTTAATCTACTCATTCCCTTTAAATTGATGTATTATAGTCCATATCTGTGGACATTTTGTGGAAATTAACAAATTTTGTTCACATTTTGGAAATATAGGCTCAAAATTGGATTTCCGTCTTTATACAAAATTCCTCCATTTTAAATATTATTAATACTATTATAATAAATTTTAATTATTCATATTCCTCTTCCTTTCCTTAAATACATATAAATTACACCTTTGAACTGGTTTTTTGTGTTAATCTGTAAATTTGACATTGCTCTTTAAAACTAATTGATTTATATATTTTGAAAATTTACAAAATGTTAAGGTATATTTTCTTATTATCATTTTAATTCATAGGATCATTCCTAGTAGTGGTTAATTGAGTTATCTTATATAAATCTTGGTAGTTTACAGGATTTATAAGTGAATTATACTAGTTTATATTGGTTCTGTGATTTCACCAAATGGCCTAGATTTTTGAATTTTATATTTCTTTCTTTCTCAAATAATTTAAACTTAATTCCTCCTCTGACTTTACATAATTACAATTATATGAAAATAACATGGTTTATAACTTATTGTGTGGTGTAGTAGTTAATTAACACTACAGTTATTAAAATAATTAATTATGAACATTGTTTAGCAATCTGCACAATTGAACATATTGCAGATATGGTTTGAACATATATCTTTTAACTATTCTTGAGCTAACATAGCATACCTATTAGAACATTATTACTGGTATGTAGGTTATTATTTGTCAAACATAATTCTTTTTAAAACACATAACATAAATCTTATTTTCTAATAAACCTTACAAATACATTTATTAACACATTGATTTTAGGACTGTGAATAAACAGTCTAGTTAAACATTTTACACTTATTAATACTATATTAATGTCAGTCTTTTCTGGTTTAAACCATTATTATTGTGATCCCCTACATCAGTAAACATTAACTCCCATACTCTATTTATTATCATTTTTTACAAATGTCTTGTAAATAAAGATTTACCTTAAAATAATAAAATACTGATAAGTTATAGTATCACCAACTTTAAGCTTATTGCATTTTTTAAAAAACACTTACACAAATTCACTTTCACTGTTGGTTCTGATATTTTGAGTCTTATTATCTCAGACCAGACCTTTAGTAATCATGGACTGTTAAGACTAGTTTATTTTCTTTATTACACAATAGCTTTAGTCGGTTCACTTCTTATAACGCTATACAGCACTTTAGTTTTCTCAATAATTACATTTTTATAGGATTTTGGGTATGTTATACTTTCTTTTGCATAGTTTTTGTGGGTTGATAGTAGTTTATATAATAATAGGTTTTACTACGGTGTTTCTTTCATACTATTTCTTCCTCTCCTCCTGTCTTCTTTCTTGTCCTTCTTCGTATCTTCCTTCTGGTCTTCATTCTTGTCCTTCTTCTAGTCTTCATTCTTGTCCCTCGTCTAGTCTTCATTCTTGTGGTCTTCCTTCCTCATTCTTGGGTAAACCAAGGTACTTGGTGTTATCTCGACTGAGGTTTAGTTTGGAGCATTTAATTTATTCACTGATACTGACTTTATTCTTCTATACAGGTTTCAGGGTATTGTTTTCTTCCTGATCACAAACTTTATTCTTCCCTCTTCTTGTTTTTGGGGTATTTTGGTATTCACCACTCTTTAATTGAATCTCTTTTTTCTTGATATTGTCTTATATAACTGGTTTACTGCTCTGAGCTTCCTGGGTAACTTACTGATATTATACTATGAGTTGCTTTCTTTGGTTTTTTGAAAACAGTGGTTTTTATATATAATGTAATGATGATTTTTATTTTATCGTGGTTCATTCCTTTGATTTATTTAAATGTCATTCAATATTATTATAACATTTGTTGGTGTAATTAAACTTTATGATTTCACATGACTTAAAATGTAGTGGATTTTCTGTCACGCTACAGAATGCCCTTCTCCAGAAGTAATTTTTTCAGACTATACTTGCTTTGTCTGAAGCAATTGCTTATGATAATTATTCTAGGTTTGTTATTATTTTGGACTTCCTTCCATTTTAAAATTTTCTTATTTATATTTGAGTTTATATCATTCTTACTTGTTCTTCCTTGATAGTAATAGTCTTCTGAGTTTCATATTTATTATTTCATTTTTATATTTCTTCTTAGTATTTTCTCTTGGGATATTTCCTCCCTATCGTTCCCTACTTTGTGAGCTGGTTCAGTTCAGAGAGGCACTGTACGCTACTTTCCTCTGCTGTCCAATACTTCACACATATTTGAGTACAGAGGCAAATCATCTCTGCTCAAAAAACATATTAATCCTGCTGGAATTATCTTCAGACAGATTAAAAAATTATTCAGAATAGTACACATTTGTTACTATTTAAAAAAATAGTAAAGTATCTTTGGGATACTTCACTTATTACTTATTATACTTCTCAGAGATTTTAATATTCCTATCTCAGTTGTTCTTCTGACTCATTATCTGGATGTTTCTTCCATTTGATATTATGGTAGGAATCTCTTCTATTATTACATTTTTCAACTTTTCTTATCATATAAATCTTTTGGTTATAAATTCTTTATTACCTTCTGGTTTTTTCATTATAATCTGCATTATTTATATTAGCATATTTTTATGACATTTTTAGACTGTTTCTTCGTTCTTAAAATTCCACTTGTTCTATTTTCTAGAATTTTTATAACTGTCATTATCATAATTGATATTTAATTCATAAATCATTTTATATTAATTCGTTTAATTACATAAATCTTTGACATTATTTTCACATTATTCCTGTCATTGTTGTTATACTTGCGAATGATGGTTTTTTATTAATTTCATAAGGAGGTCATAATTTCTCCTCATACCACTTCAAAGTTTCATTCTCTCATAATTCCAAAGAAGTTTTTGTACTTTATTATTCAATCACTCAAATCGTATTAAAGAAATTTTTCTTTTTTATTTCCTTTAGCATCATTTTATGGAAAGGTTTTTCCTCTTCATATTGAACTTAGACTTGATCATACTGTCCAAAATTATTCGTTTTAATTCTAAATCTGTTTCCTTTATTCATCCCATTATGATCCTTGGTTACCATGGTAATTATATTCTATGCTTACCATAAATATGGTATGAAATCTCTTCTGTTTATCTCACCAAAGTGTTTTATTAATAATTGGTTGGTAAGTTGTACTTATACTTGGTTTGGGAAACTTGATTTATACATAATTCAAAATTCACTCTTCTTATATTATTCCATAAAGTTTTCTCACATAATTTGTATGTAAGGTGGGCTTACATGTGTTTCGGCTGGTTTTATTTCTCTAAACTCTCTTGGTATTATTGTCAAAATGTTTCTCTTCAAATAAATATTTAGTAAGCTGTCCTTACTTGTTTTTGACTTTAGATGGTTTTATTTCTAAATTCTCTCCTTCTTTATTATTATATAAAGTTTTTCTTCAAATAATTATTTATGTAAGATTGGCTTACAAGTGTTTTAGAATTTTGAGGATTATTTCAAAATTCTTCTTGTTATTCTTCTTTCAAAATGTTCCTTCTCAAATAAATTGTATGTAATTGGCTTACATTGTGTTTAGAATTTGGATAATTTTACCTTCAAAATTCTGGTTTATATATCTTCTTCCAAAATGTTTCTTCTCAAATAAATTGTATGTAATTGGCTTACATTGTTATTAGAATTTTGGGGATTTTTAAATTCTATATTATATATCTTCCTCCAAAATGTTTCTTCTCAAATAATTTGTATGTATATATCTTACATTGTGTTTAGAATTTAGTAATTTATTCTAACTTCTTCTTATGTTATTATAGCCATAAAGTTTTTCACATTTTCCTGGTATGTAAGGTGAGCTTACATTTTTTTTTAGAATTTGGAAAATTTAGTCCAAACTCTTCTTATATTATTCTTCTTTTCAAATAATTTCTTTCAAATAATCTTTATGTAAGATTGGCTTACATGTATTTTGGAATTTTGGGGATTTTAAATTCTATTTTATATATCTTCTTCCAAAATGTTTCTTCTCAAATAAATTGTATGTAATTGCCTTACATTGTGTTTAGAATTTAGTAATTTGTTCTAACTTCTTCTTATGTTATTATAGCCATAAAGTTTTTCACATTTTCCTGGTATGTAAGGTGAGCTTACATTTTGTTAGAATTTGGAAAATTTAGTCCAAACTCTTCTTATATTATTCTTCTTTTCAAATAATTTCTTTCAAATAATCTTTATGTAAGATTGGCTTACATGTATTTTAGAATTTTGAGGAATTTTAAATTCTATATTATATATCTTCTTACAAAATGTTTCTTCTCAAATAAATTGTATGTAATTGCCTTACATTGTTTTTAGAATTTGGACAATTTTAAGTCCAAACTCTTCTTATATTATTCTTCTTTTCAAATAATTTCTTTCAAATAATCTTTATGTAAGATTGGCTTACATGTATTTTAGAATTTTGGGGATTTTACATTCAAAATTCTGTTTTATATTTCTTCTTCTAAAATGTTTCTTCTCACATAAATTGTATGTAATTGGCTTACATTGTTATTAGAATTTTGGGGATTTTAATCATAAAATTTCTTCATGGATGCCTGGTTAAAGACACCCTTGACTTTATTTGAACTCATTTCCTTGATTTCGTAGGTGTTGTTGTTATTGTCCTTTGAGACGATATAGGGACCAGTATACAGGAGCAATAACTTTTTTGTTATCCCCTCTAAGGAACTGGGTAATTCCCTATTCTTCAACAACACCTTCTCTCCAACGGTATAATGAATAACCTTACCCATACTTTTATTGTATTTATTCCGCCGTTTCTCCTGATCTTCGGCCACCTTATTACAAAATTGAATTTTATCAAATCTATATTTATGTTCTCTGGGGAACTCCAAGATATCTTCAATCTCTCTAGGGGGTTGTCTCTCGTACATTGCGGAGTATGGGGTTATTCCTATGGCTGGATGGTAGGCCAGGTTGAGGAATTCTTCCGTGGCCTCCAAGTATTCTTGCCACCTTCTCTGCTGATCATGGCAATACGTTCTTAATAGGCGCCCCACCTCTCGCAAGACTCTTTCGGCCGGGTTACTGCTCGGGTGGTATACGGATGTCTTGTATGTATGAACCCCCATTGACAGCAGTGTATCCCGCCATTTCCTCCCCTTGAATTGCGTTCCGTGGTCGGTTATGATCGATACCGGTTTTCCGACGGTTGGGAAGTACTGGTCGATCAGGATATTAAGAACTTTATTCGTAGTCGCCCGATTCGCTGGGTATAGCTTAACGAACTTGGTATAATGGTCCATTATGATGACGATATATTTGTATCGGTGGCGGCCTCCACTGCGGGAAAATGGCCCGCAGATATCCAGGAATACCTTCTCAAGTTTAGACTGCGATGTTATTGGAATCATCTGCCCTTCTCTTTTCTCGTTATTAGTTTTTACGAGTTGGCAAATGCGACAGTTTCTAATATACCTCCGTACCTTCCGATTGATGTCCTTGATATAGCAGCTTTCTTCCAGGGCCTTTACCACCTTTAAAGCGCCCATATGCCCATATCGAACATGATAACTGAACACTATGTCCTTCTCGATATGGGTCGGAATTATTACCTTCCATTCCTCCTTATATAATGATGGTTTGGAAAACAGGATTCCCTTATGTATAGTGTAATATTGGGAGATGGTCTCATCTCCTGCTTCCAATCTTGAGATAATAGTAATTAATTTCGGGTCAGCTTGTTGGTGTGTGCTTAGTTGTTCCAGAACTGATTGTAGACCGGCGCTGCTGCTGAGAATATGGTACACCTTCAGAATACTCTCCTTCTCCCCCTCGAACGTCTGCTTGTCAATGTCAACTCTAGACAATACGTCCGCGACGACATTCTTCCTTCCGGGGATATACTCCCACTTAAGATCGTATTCTTGCAGCAATAGTATCCATCGCGTTAACCTTCCATGGCTCAGCTTACATCTCTTAAGGAACGAGATAGATTTATGGTCTGTCCGGACGGTAACGGGATAACCAAGAATATATGTACGGAACTTTCCGCACGCGAACACGACACTCAATAACTCCTTTTCTGTCACATGATAGTTTTTCTCACTCTGGTTCAGAGCTCTGCTGGCAAAACAGATTACAAGATGCTCGCCCTCCTCATCCTCTTGATATAAAGTAGTGCCGAGGCTGATGTCACTGGCATCACAATTAAGAAAGAAAGGCTTGTTAAAATCTGGATCGCGGAGTATAATGTGTTTAAGGAATTTTTGTTTTATAAGAGTCAATATGTTTTGTTGTTCATTACCCCAGATCCATTTATTTTTAGATGACAGTTGCGGCTGAAATCTGGCAGTCAGTTCGGAGTACTTTTCCTGGAAGTTGCGGTAGTAATTACAGAGTCCCAGGAACGACTGTAACTGCCTTCGATTCTTTGGTGTAGGAAAGTTCTGAATTGCTTCGACTTTTTCAGCCGACGGTGAGATTCCCTTATCATTTAATATGAAGCCTAAGAATTGTATCTCTTTAGCAATAAAATGAGATTTTGCTAACTTCAGCGTAATATTGTTTGCTGCTAGCTTCTGTAAGACGTGTTCCACACGGTAGCAGTGTTCCTCCCAAGTTTCTGAGGACACTAGCAAGTCATCGACGTATACGGTGGTGAATTTTAGTGCTTCTTGGCCAAGTATCTGATCCATGCAGTGCACAAAGACTGCGACTGAGTTTACCAGTCCGAAGGGCAACCTCTTAAACTGGTAGTTCCGCCCTTCGAATATAAAGGCCAGATACTGGCGACTCTGTGGATGTAATTCCACCTGCCAGTATCCGCACACCGTATCCCAGGTAGTGAAGTATTTGGTACCGTGGAACCGTTTTAAGATCTCCGCAATCTCACCGGGCGAAGTCCTGTTATTTATGATCATCTTATTTATTTCGCGCGCATCTAAACACAAACGGACTTGTCCGTTTTTCTTAGGAATAGCCACGATAGGACTTGTATAAGGGGAATGGCTACTCTCTATAATGTCACGGTTAATCATTTGCTCTATTTCAGCTCTTACTGCTTGCTTTCGTGATTGCGCAATGGGGTAAGACTTCCGGTTAAAGTCCACTGTGTCTCGGAATTGCAGAGTACACTGGAAATTCTTCACTTTACCGGGCTCATCAGAAAAGACTGATTTGTATTTGTTGTATATGTCTATTAATTTGTTCGCTTGGTTTGTTGTTAAACCTTCGCCAGTTATACCGCTCCGGAAATCCCTGATCTCCTGGATTTTTTGCGACCATAAATCTTCATTTGAGGTGTCGTCTATTTTCTGTTCAATTATGGATGTTGGATGGATGTAATTAATTTTTCGGATTTGCTGATGGATACTATCGAGAACGGCTTGGTCACTACCCACCAAGTTCGCCGTCCAAGTATGTCCGTTAGAAAACAGCGACAATGTTTCAGTTCTTAGATCAATTATGGCGGAATTTCTCCTAAGCACATCACACCCGACCAGTATATTAAATGGCAGACCGCTCGCCACCAAGAATTCCATGTCAATCGCTATACCACAGCTCATCACACTGGCGGAGACTTGTCTACGTATAGTTTTGTTTTGTCGGCCTGTTGCACCCAACAAAACAATATTATTCAACGGCAATGTTGGTAAAGTTCTCCCGCACTCTTGCTGTATCCTCTCCAGTTCCGTCGTATTTATTATTGACACGTTCGACCCAGTATCGATCATTAACTTGGTTGGGATGCCTTCTACCTTGGCGTCGATATGTATAATTTCATTATTGAAGTTATTGGTGGGACTCCTGTTATCCTCTTCCAATAACTCCTGTCTGATGTCCTTCAGGTAGTTGCACCCGATGATTGTAATACGATTGTGATTATTCTCAAAATTGCACTCATTATCATTATTATACCCAGTAGTCAGAAGCAGTAACGGGTTCTGGCGATTTATTACTGCCTGTGCCCGTTTAAAGGCTCGGCATCATTGTTTCTTTGAGCCATATTATTCGATGCCTCATTCGGGATGCTCAGAGTGGTTACTTGCCGATCTGTCCTATGGTCTTCCGGTCGTTCATGGTGCGACCTCTGTTCAGTGTTGTCCAAACTATTGCTCCTACGCGCCGGATAGTACCTCGGTTGGTCCCGTTCTAGGCTCCTCCGCCTTTCTTCGTATCCGCGGTAACTATTCCGTCGATTGTGGTTGAATCCTCGCTGTCTTCCATCTGTGGCTCGTATGAAGTTCACTCTAGGGCGAGGAAACCTATTATTATTAAAATTACCATTATTGGGACCCGCACGATTAGTATTATTAGGGTAAGGACTATTACCATAATTGGGGCTTCTCTGACTATTTACGTTATTAGGGTAGGGATTGCGGTTACCCTGATAACCATTAGAGGGTCGATTCGGGTTTTGCTGGTTGGGACCCGTATTATTATTATCATTGTAATTAGTATTATTTACATTATTTCCATTATTAGAATTGTTATTTCGCGGGTATGTCCGACCTCCTTGGTACCCAGTATTTATGTGGTTCGTACCCTGGTTATTGTTCTGGTACGTCCTTGGTTCGGGCCCATCACTTCTTTTACGACTCTGCCGGTAGTAATCTTCATTTTCATAATTCTCTAGGAGTTCTGTCATTGCCTGGATGGTTTTTATCTGGCTGCCCCTCCTTGCACGAATCACCTCCTCATCATAATGGTAAGACAGCTTGTTTATTAGGCATTCCTCCGGTATGGCTGGTTCTAAGTGCTTGGCCATACACACTTTGCCGAGGAAATAAGCCGTCATTGAGCTGCCGACTTGTGGTTTGTAGCGGCCGTGGCATATATTATCTCTTATGAGATTTTGCGTGGTCTCTGACCAGTATTTGGCCTTGAACAGGCTCTTGAACTGTTCATAATTGTCGATGTCGCTCCGGTTGGCCATCCACCAATGGTCATTCACCTCCCGAAACGACTCGTCAAGGATTTCTCTGCTCTGGACCCATCGGTTCCCTCGGTGTTTCTCGAGGTATTCCTCTATTCGTGCCAAGAACTCCATAGGCTTCCGTTTGTATTGCCGGAAATTGAGCCATTCTCTGTTCTCTGACATGGGGAAATTGTGATATCCCGATGGTCTGTTTCTTATTAACTCTATCTCCTCCTGGCTTTGACGCACCTGTCCGGTTATTTTTACCATATCGGCTTCCACGCCGCCGCATCTTTCTGTTACTTGGGTCCTCACTTGATTTACTTCTTCCAAGGTAAATTTCTTGGTCTCCTCCATTTTTGTTTTCTGTTGTTCTTGGACCTGAGTAATCTCCTTAGTTATTACTTCCCGGACTTCCAGCACTTCGTTTTCTGTTTGACGACATCTTTCGTCTACTTCTCTGATCTGCTGGTTGACAACCACGACTTCCTGTTCTAATTTCTTTACGATGGACTTCTTCGTCTCAGTTATCTTTTTATTTAACTCCTCCTTGGCCAACTCTATTCTCTCGTCTACTTTATTCATGCTCTTCTGGTTAACTTCCCTTAGTTCTTCTCTTAACCTTTGATTATTCTCGTCCATTTTTCCTCCATTTTCTGATTATTTTCCTCCAACTGTTCCCTCAGTTGCTGATTGTCGCTTTCCATTTTCCTACTTGTTTCCTCCATTTTTTCTTCCATCTTCTTACTCAAATTCTTACTGGTTTCCTCAATCCTTTTATTAGTATTTTCTATCTTACGGCCCAATTCTTCCTTTGTGGCTCGGTTATCTTCCTTCAGATCCACTAGTTTTTCATTTAATGAATGGTTGTCTGCCTTCAAATCCTCTAGTTTTTCCTTTAATGAATGGTTGTCGTCATCCATTTTCTTGCCTAAATTCTCCCCCATCTTTTTGTTATCTTCTTTTGTGGATTTGATTTCCTCCTTTGTGGATTTAATTTCTTTCTTTAACTCTTGACTCATTTGTAAGATCATTTCCATCACTCTATCCATTTTCGTATCTCCATTGGTATTGGATTTCTCTTTCTCCCTTTCTGGGACACTAACTTCCCCTGTCTGCGTTGTTACTTCCGGCTGTTCCTCTGGTGGTACGGGTTGTTTCGGTTCCATCTGGGCTAGTAACACTTCCGGATCTTCCACGGGTGTTGCCTCCTTATCCCCCATGTCAACCTCTTTCTCGGCCTCTGCCGCCCTCTTTTTCGATGTAGCTCGTCTCTGCATCTTTCTCTGTCTCTATTTATTAATCGCTGCCAAGCTTAGATTATTAAGCCCTCTAAGTTGGACGCCACTTTGTAACAAGACCTCTATGGTGTAATCAAGCCCCACTGTTTGGGCTAGCCACTTGGTCACCAGACCGCTGTATGCCGGTCGTTACAAAAGAATAAAATGTGTATGGAAAATTCAATAAAAATAGAATTTTCAAATAATAAAATAATTTTGTTATATTAATAAGTGTGTTTAAATGAGAAATACATCTGTTTTAAAAGGTTCTTGTAAAATTTTAATAACAGGTAGGTATTTATTGACCGTCGAGCACTTCTTGAAGATTTGAACCAAGTCTGGAGTTAAATAGATTAACTCCAGTTAATAATCGATTGGTGACTTTTCTGACTGGTCCGATATCTTGTTCAAATAGAATATATTCTTCTTACTTAAGTCCTTCAGTCTTATAAATACCCTTAAATTACCCTGTGAAATAAGTAACAGATATGAAATAATGGAGATATAAAGATTTATTGACAAATTAAATAAGTAATCGATATTTTATCGATGGAGAGCAATTATCGACTCTGTCTCGGGAATTATCGATTGTGTCATACAGAACAAATTTATGATATATTATATTAAAAGACAGGTTCTTTGAGCGATTAGAATTAATAGTCAGAGAAGGGTGACGAGAAAGTATAACATTAACAATTAAAAATAAATACAATAATTACTATTCAATAGTATTTAAATAATTCCAGTATATAATATTTGAATATAAATGTTTTGTCGAACCAATGAAGACTCACGTCACAGCGATGTAGTTAGCAGACTCCGTTTTCAAGATGGCCGCTACTCGGTTTGGACTAAGTTACAGCAAATGCGTCGTGTCAGAAAATCACTATAAAATTACCTTCATCAAGGTTTAAAATGTCCCCGCACTGGTGTAATATGTCTGTTAAGTTATTTGGTGTATTCTGGCGAAGTGTTCTGTGTAAACTTGTGTTAGTTAGTTTATTTTGAATGTGTTCTCTTCTGTGGGTTAAAATTCTCAAGATGTGGTTAGGATTGTAGAATGAATCCGTTTAAATATAATGTCTTATTTGTTTCTATCACTCGTATTATGGAGTTAAGTGTTTGTTTTCACTATTGTCGTGAATGTATTAACAGCTTTAGCTTTAAAAAGTGTCTAATCCGTCTAACTCTCGTTCACTTATTTCAATGGCTAAACGCTAGTACCATATTCAACTCGATTTTAAAGAAACGTTCTTTACACAACTGTCCAGCTTGATATTCAACAAAAGACTAATTAACTTGGTCATAAATCTGGCCCAGTTAATCCTTGAAAAAGTATTGTTAACATATTTCGACTTCCCATACACATTAGAAAATATTACATTATATATGGAATTTATCTATTTTATTCCTTACTTTTATGAATTATTAACCTTATTATTGGTTTAATCATCTCATTCCCTTTAAATTGATGTATTATAGTCCATATCTGTGGACATTTTGTGGAAATTAACAAATTTTGTTCACATTTTGGAAATATAGGCTCAAAATTGGATTTCCGTCTTTATACAAAATTCCTCCATTTTAAATATTATTAATACTATTATAATAAATTTTAATTATTCATATTCCTCTTCCTTTCCTTAAATACATATAAATTACACCTTTGAACTGGTTTTTTGTGTTAATCTGTAAATTTGACATTGCTCTTTAAAACTAATTGATTTATATATTTTGAAAATTTACAAAATGTTAAGGTATATTTTCTTATTATCATTTTAATTCATAGGATCATTCCTAGTAGTGGTTAATTGAGTTATCTTATATAAATCTTGGTAGTTTACAGGATTTATAAGTGAATTATACTAGTTTATATTGGTTCTGTGATTTCACCAAATGGCCTAGATTTTTGAATTTTATATTTCTTTCTTTCTCAAATAATTTAAACTTAATTCCTCCTCTGACTTTACATAATTACAATTATATGAAAATAACATGGTTTATAACTTATTGTGTGGTGTAGTAGTTAATTAACACTACAGTTATTAAAATAATTAATTATGAACATTGTTTAGCAATCTGCACAATTGAACATATTGCAGATATGGTTTGAACATATATCTTTTAACTATTCTTGAGCTAACATAGCATACCTATTAGAACATTATTACTGGTATGTAGGTTATTATTTGTCAAACATAATTCTTTTTAAAACACATAACATAAATCTTATTTTCTAATAAACCTTACAAATACATTTATTAACACATTGATTTTAGGACTGTGAATAAACAGTCTAGTTAAACATTTTACACTTATTAATACTATATTAATGTCAGTCTTTTCTGGTTTAAACCATTATTATTGTGATCCCCTACATCAGTAAACATTAACTCCCATACTCTATTTATTATCATTTTTTACAAATGTCTTGTAAATAAAGATTTACCTTAAAATAATAAAATACTGATAAGTTATAGTATCACCAACTTTAAGTTTATTGCATTTTTTAAAAAACACTTACACAAATTCACTTTCACTGTTGGTTCTGATATTTTGAGTCTTATTATCTCAGACCAGACCTTTAGTAATCATGGACTGTTAAGACTAGTTTATTTTTTTTATTACACAATAGCTTTAGTCGGTTCACTTCTTATAACGCTATACAGCACTTTAGTTTTCTCAATAATTACATTTTTATAGGATTTTGGGTATGTTATACTTTCTTTTGCATAGTTTTTGTGGGTTGATAGTAGTTTATATAATAATAGGTTTTACTACGGTGTTTCTTTCATACTATTTCTTCCTCTCCTCCTGTCTTCTTTCTTGTCCTTCTTCGTATCTTCCTTCTGGTCTTCATTCTTGTCCTTCTTCTAGTCTTCATTCTTGTCCCTTGTCTAGTCTTCATTCTTGTGGTCTTCCTTCCTCATTCTTGGGTAAACCAAGGTACTTGGTGTTATCTCGACTGAGGTTTAGTTTGGAGCATTTAATTTATTCACTGATACTGACTTTATTCTTCTATACAGGTTTCAGGGTATTGTTTTCTTCCTGATCACAAACTTTATTCTTCCCTCTTCTTGTTTTTGGGGTATTTTGGTATTCACCACTCTTTAATTGAATCTCTTTTTTCTTGATATTGTCTTATATAACTGGTTTACTGCTCTGAGCTTCCTGGGTAACTTACTGATATTATACTATGAGTTGCTTTCTTTGGTTTTTTGAAAACAGTGGTTTTTATATATATTGTAATGATGATTTTTATTTTATCGTGGTTCATTCCTTTGATTTATTTAAATGTCATTCAATATTATTATAACATTTGTTGGTGTAATTAAACTTTATGATTTCACATGACTTAAAATGTAGTGGATTTTCTGTCACGCTACAATATCAATCAGTGCTCGCTTATCCATTGTTCTATGACTTTTGACATTTCCAATCCTTTTTTAGACCTATTTTCTTTCCGTCTCTTGTCTTTTGAAACGAAAAAATATTTTTTCTGTTTACGGCAGCCTCATTAAAAAATGTTTGTAACTAAACTCTACTTTCATCTTTGACGTTACCTAGCCTTATTTTAAAGGATCCATCTGTTCAATGCGCAGTATACATTGATGTGTTCTAAACTGCCCTTTAACTACATGTTCGTTTAAACAATGACGAACTTCAAACATTAATATAAGAATGCCAGATAGGACTTCCGTATTCAGTATGAAACCGTTTATTGCATCACCATATATGCAAAGCCTGTACTATTTTGCCTTTCAAGAATTACATTCGGCACAATTATTTATAAACTGGATATCATTTATATGTACAAATAGAGTTTACGTAGAGGCAGACGTACGTTGACGTTGGTCGAGGACACTTAACAAGGCTTTTTGGACTCTTCCGGTTCCGGTCGGGACCCGCGCCCTGTCTACGGATTCTACTTCCAAAATATTCCAAAAACAGGAACACGCCCTTGAACATTAGCAGTCACTCCAGAGAAGTAGAAGCACTTTGTGTCGAAATTTAAATAATTAAACACACGAGATATACCTCATAAAACAGTATATAGATATGAAGTATATGTTACTTAGAAAAAATATTTTCCTTATATAAAATTGCTATAAAATACCTCAAGAAAAGTCCAGACTTGTCGGAAGTGAGTACCCCCCCCCCCGACAAACACACCCACACACACACACACACACACAAACACAAAGAGAGGTTTCAGTAAACGACATAACCGGTCAGTTGTTACTGAGGTAAAAGGCGGTGGGAGCCCGCTGGTTTCAAACGAGTAACAACCTCGTTAAAAAAAGTCCATGTTGTTCACTTAATAGCATCCTGTAAGGTCTGAGAGTCGGGGCTACGGTAATGCTGCGTCCGAAGTTGTCATTGAGTCACTAAAGCGCTGTAATATTTTCTTTCATATTTTGTTTATAATCATTAATTTCTAATTAGTCTTTACCAGACGAGCTTAAACCGAGTTATCTTTCCAACCACTGTAGTAGAGTTTGTAATACACTTTACGTGTGATAATGGAGAAATAAATAGAGGAACGCGAGTGGCATTTGTTTAAATTGCATAATACTGTAGTCCGTATGTGTTGTTTCAATTATATTACAGATAATGAAGCTAACCGTGCGTATTCAGCATGCTGAAAGCATTATCATATATTTCAGCAGTATTATTACTGATGTGCATCCGCTTTCATTTATCACACATTTACACTTGAATAGAGACAGATATTCCGATATAACTGTCAGTTTGCGGGCATTTGCATCGACCGTGTAAAATTAATTATGCCTCGCGAACAATATTTTTTTCATTTTTGTCTTGAATGATGAATGAACGACGCTGTTCAGATCGGGTGCATAAAAATTCAAAATTAATAAGACTTTGGAAAATATGTGCAGAACTGATGTTTAGAACTTGAGTGTGAAGAAACTAAGAAATAAAATAAAAAAAGTGTGTGTGTGTGTGTGTGTGTGTGTGTGTGTGTGTGTGTGTGTGTGTGTGTGTGTGTGTGTGTGTGTGTGTGTGTGTGTGTGTGTGTGTGTGTGTGTGTGTGTGTGTGTGTGTGTGTGAATAATCATAAACGCTTGTCAGCCCAATGCTTGTTTGGATATTCTCCAGTCACACTCCTTTATTAGATCAAATCTTGCCCAATCAGACCAGTAAACTAAACTCTGTCGCGTCCATCTCATTTCACTTAAAACCACTATGATTGATCCATACTAGGACATTTCCCATTTCAAATTCTCACGTTTTCCTTTATAGTTCCACGTTCCTATGTTGGAACATTCTTGTCGGTCACTCTCACTGAAACACTCCCCACAGAAAATCCTAACGGAGGAGTAGTTTATCTCCTGCTTTTGAAAAGCAGTTATTCGCATACCGCAGCACTCCAAGGAAGAAAACAAGGTGGTTTCATTTCTTTTCCACATCGCAGTACCTCGGTCGTCGCACCTCCTTATCCCGATTGTGCCCGAAGAAAGTCATCTCGAGCATAATTTGCCCTGTGCCTTCAATTTGTACAAATGCTGCTGCTGTCTGACAATTGTAGGGTATCTCTTCCGCTTCCTCTAGAACTATTGAATATCCGGAAGAATATCACTAGTTGAAGAATATCACTAGTCTTACTCCTCCAGTATTGAATAGAATATCCGGTTGGGTCTTACTCCACTATCGTGTTTGAAACTATTGAATATCCTCTTCCTGATTGCTCTGTGTGTGTGTGTGTGTGTGTGTGTGTGTGTGTGTGTGTGTGTGTGCGTGGGATTTATGTGTCAGCAGTTCGACAGTAAATTTGATGGTCACTTAAAATTATAAGTAAATTGTATTTATTAAGTAAGTAAGTAAGTAGTTTTTATTTCTAGTTTCATTTTTAATATTTATCATAAACACTGGTACATACGCAACAATAAGGTAATAAAATGGAATGTCACATAAAGTTTTTTGCTCCAACCTTTGAAGATATCTTCAAAACATTACACCGGGTAAACATTAGAGTCAACGCCAGTTTTGAAAGACTCAAAGACTCCTATCTGCGATTTGCTGACGACACAGTTCTGGTCGCTGAAATAGAAAACCGTATCAGACATATTATACTGGTAGTGCACTTATTTAGCCTATGTCACGGCTGACTGTGTGTGTGTGTGTGTGTGTGTGTGTGTGTGTGTGTGTGTGTGTGTGTGTGTGCGTGTGCGTGTGTGTGTGCATTTCAACAGTAAATTTGACGGTCACTTAAAATTTAAAGTAAATTGTATTTCTAGTAGTTTTTATTTCTAGTTTCATTTTTAATATTTATCATAAACACTGGTAAATACAATTTCTAAAACTAGTAAATAGTTACCTGTAAAAAACCTAGGTACATTGTACGGTAATTTTGTCCATACTGCTTTCTTTTCTTCTTCTATTAGCGTTACATCTCAGTATGGATTTTAGCCTCTTCAACGATTTTCTCCACTTAGCGCTCTCAGTATGTAGTCTTCTCCGTCTTCATACCCACATGTTCCTCAGAGCCTCCTCAAAATTCTCGATCCATTTCTTCTTTGGCCTTCCCCTTGCTCTCCCACCTACTGGTCTCCTTTCTATAATTTTTCTGGGAATTCTGTGGTGCTCCATCCTCGTTGTGTGGCCCAGCCAGGCTATTCTTCTTCTACTCTTCTTCTTCTTCTTCTTCTTCTTCTTCTTCTTCTTCTTCTTCTTCTTCTTCTTCTTCTTCTTACACTTCAGGGATTAGACAATGTACCTGTTCCGACTTCACATTACCAGAACCAATTATTTCTTGGTCTTCCTATATCCCTTCTTCCAGAAGGCTTGTACTTGTTTACAATTGCTGGTATTCTATCTTCATCCATCCGACTTAAATGCTGTCTCCATTTTCCCCTGTATTCTTAAATTTTCTCATTTAAATTTGTTTTTGTATGAGCCATTATGGACTACGTTTGGTTCAACTGGTCCTCTGCATACATCAAAACATTTAAGTGGTAATTCCTTTTCAGCTGTATGCCCTGATGGATTTCAATCATCCAGTTCCGTATGAGGTCCTCCATATAGATGTTGAAAAGAGTTGGGGACATATTACACCCTTGTCTAACACCTTGGTTTATTATTAGCTCTTCCGTTTTTGAAGTGCTTGTGTTTATAACTATTTTAGTATTTTTATAAAGTATTTTAATTCTCTCTGTAAGATGTACAGGCTATCCTTTTTCGTCCATTATTGTTCATAGTCTATTTCTAATGACCGAGTCAAAAACTTTTTCGAAGTCAACAAAGGCAACATGTGTTTCCAGATTGACTTCACGTCGTTTTCATAAAATTCTTTTAATGCCAAAAATGTTATTACTGCAGGAGCGATCTCTCCTAAATCCACTTGTTCCTCTCCCAGATATACATCTGTTATTACTCTCAAGCGATTATTTATTTTTTTTTAATATTCTTTGTAAATTGCATTTAAAAGACTTATGCGCCTTCAGTTTTCGCATTTGTTTCTTTGTCCCTTTTCAAAAATAGAAATGAGTTTTAGATGTTTTCCAAGAAACAATAGTTTTATAGCTTCGCCAACATTCGTTAAGTAAATTTAATAATCTTAGTTCACACAGTGTAATCTTAGTTCACGCAGTGTGCCTCCATATTTAATGAGTTCAATGTTCATTCCATCTGGGCCACAAGCTTATAGGTTTTTCAAAATATTTAAAACCTATCGGACCTTATCTAGTGTAATTGAGTCAACTGTTTTATAGTAGTCAGGCGTCTGATGTTCCGTGTCTGCTACCTTCACAATACCACAACTATCTGTAGTGTTGTACCCACCGTCTCTTAATAATTACATTAATTCTGGCGTTGTTTCTTTCTGACTGATTCAGATATTTTAGCATCTTCCAAGCAAAAGTCTACGCTCCATCTACGTCATGTTCAATATTTGGGATTAATTTATCCCATGAATCTTGATGGGCTTTCCTTATCAGCTGTTTGGCAAATTTCCGTTTTTCCTTACATTGTTGTTCCGTTTCTAGTCTTTTCTTTGGTAGGAGGAATTGATATGCCTTTTGTTTTTGTTTCACAGCTTCCTCTATTTCTAAATTCCATATTTTAATCCTCTTCTTTTCCTTATTTTATTCTTCTTTCCAATTGCTTCCAATGCTGCTTTTTGTATACAATCTTTTATGTTATTCCAGTTTTCCTCAACATTATCAGCAGTTGCAGTTATCAAGAGATATTCCAAAAATCCTTCTACTCTTCATAAACCTTACTATGTCAGCTTCGTGTATCGAATTATTTATTTCTTGATTCCTTCGTATTCCCCACGAGCCGTTGTTATTTTCGACGTGTTCAAAACTTTTCCTCAGTATCTTTTTCGTTCAAATATTCTAAGATATTGTTCGCCTTTTTGTGTTAATACCCACGTTTCGCAAGCATAAGTTACAACTGGTCTAATTTCTGGGACCCACCAGTTTGGGGGTTGAGCGCAGGACTGACCACCTTGTCTTGTAAAAATTCTACCGTTGTAAAAAATTCTATACTTCTTTACTTAGTTATAATCTGATGTTTTTTGTCGTAAATATTTAAAGAAGCTTCAAAATTTCATGATATTTATATATCCAATACACGCTCACATGACTAGAATACATTATTTTTTTATAAACATCATTTACTTGGTGTGACAGTGATTATTAAATTTAATTTAATGCAACGTTTTAATGCAGGTTTTTATCTAGCGTGAGCGCATGTGGTGTGTGTGTGTGTGTGTGTGTGCGTGCGTGTGTGCGTGCGTGCGTGTGTGTGTGTGCGTGTGTGCGTGCGTGCGTGCGTGTGTGTGTGCGTGTGCGTGCGTGCGTGCGTGCGTGCGTGCGTGCGTGCGTGCGTGTGTGTGTGTGTGTGTGTGTGTGTGTGTGTGTGTGTGTGTGTGTGTGTGTGTGTGTGTGTGTGTGTGTGTGTGTGTGTGTGTGTGTGTGTGTGTGTGTGTGTGTGTGTGTGTGTGTGTGTGTGTGTGTGTGTGTGTGTGTGTGTGTGTGTGTGTGTGTGTGTGTGTGTGTGTGTGTGTGTGTGTGTGTGTGTGTGTGTGTGTGTTTACTTCATTACCGTAGGACTGGTCATACTATTTTTCCTAATTGGAACATTGTGGGGGAAGCTTCATTAACGATCACAAACAAGGACAGCAAACAAGGACTCAAACCCCTGAGCCAATTATGAAACAAAAATATTCAGTAACTGTATCATTTACCTAAAACGTCACAACACACACGCACACTCGCACAGACAGGCGTATTCACATAATTTGACTGAGTTTGAGAATTTGGTATCGACAGCCCTTTGTATTGGCTGAATGCTGAAAAGTTTATTTCTCAGGAACGCCTTCCATTGAAGTAAATACGTTCATCTCCAGCGTATGAATAAAGTTAACATAATCATAAAGAAGCAATAGATCATCCAGTAATAAGTGCAATGATCTTTGAGTAAGGGCTTAGTAGACCAGAGTATATGGTCATTATCCATACTACAATCCTACAAAATGCAGGTGTTTTTGGCAACCATAAAATCAAGTTGCCCGGGTTAAGTCAGTCTATCAAAATGAGTGGAGTTGTTAACACTATCTCAAAGCGTGCCGCCACACAATCTTCCTTAACATTCTTATGGTAACAAATTACATCATCATCATCAGTATTATTATTATCAGTGGCGGTTGGTGGTTCCAAATTTTGGTGGTTGCAGTAACGTGTGGTTGGAGTTGTGTAAGAGGGGTTGGGATAAAACATCAAATTTTAGAGTGAAAGTATATTGAGTGTTTTGTAATTCCTAGTACCACTGAAGTAAAAAATAATAATCACTATGAATAGGAGAAAAGATATTTAAAAATTATCAGAATACAAAATCAGAAGACAAAAATAAAATAAATAAAAGAATAAGATAATCAGAAAATCGGGCCTACCTTATCGGAAAAGAAAATCCATCCTCCTGTCCTTCCCTGACGCAAACTTGTCTATTACTTTTTGGTTAAAGTCTGGAATGTCTATTATCAATTCGCGTCCAATGGATAACATAGCAAGGGTTGAAAGTCTTTCTTGGCACATAGTGTTCCTTAAAAAAGTTTTTTATTCTTTTTAGAGTTTAGAAACGCTTTTCGGCTTCAGCCGTTGTCGTTGGAATAGTGACTAACACGTTTAATAATTTTGCACACTCATTAAATGTAGATTCAAGGTTATTTCCACGAATAAAGTCATACAGACTAACAATACCAGATGCATAAGAAAATACGTCTGTGCTGTAAATAGTCGAAAACTCCAAACGCAACTGTTTTAAATTGAGGAATGGATAAACCTCACAAACGGTTTTCAATGTTTTGTCTGGAAAGTTTGATGCGTACTTCTGAAAATTCTGAGCAGAAAATAGAGATGCAGAAACCGCATGGCCAGCGAAGCCAAATCTTTCTTTGAATTGATAGATGATGGTATCACAGACTTCTTTTGCTTCTCTTTTCAACTCACTGTCTTGACATTTCCTTTTTTTGTTGGGGGATCTGGTTCTGTTTCTGTGCTTTCTTCATCAATTTCTTCTCGGATTTTTTGTACATTGTTCTCAAAAGAAGAGATATATTTCTCAGCAGTAAGGGGATTGATATCTGCTTTCTGTAAGCTTCCAAATAAAATTTCGACATGCGGCATCACTTTGTGCAAAAATACAGCCAAAACACAAATGTATTGCTGGTGAGAGTTTTTATGAACCCATTTGCTTGATTTATTGTGTTAAAATTTCTTATTTCATCTCCACTTAGAATATCTCTCATGCACTGTATAATTTGTTTTCTGTACAGAAAAACCGTATTCACACTTAGAGATTGAAAGTTCCAACTCGTAAGTACAGATCGCGGTAATCGTTTTCTAACTATTTCGTATAACATCTTGGTTTGCTGAGGACTACTTGAAAAAAAGTGCATATTCCCTGTAAGCTTGCAAAGAAAACGCGAACGTTCCGATTAATTGAAGCCGCATTCATCATAACTAAATTAAGCTGGTGGTCGTAACAATGTACATATTCTGCCTTCGGGAAATGTTTTTTGACAATACCTTGGACTCCACCAGATAACCCAGCCATTATGGATGCACCATCGTAAGTCTGGGCAATCAGTTTTCCCGGTGTTTCGTTAATTTTATGATACTCAAGCTGTTCAATAAAGCAGGCTGCTAGAGTTTTGGCATCGTTTTTCTCAGGTGTGAAAAATTCCTAGAATCTTTCAACAGGTTTACCTTTTACAACATATCTGTAAACCATAGCCATCTGAAATATGTTAGCAATCTCATTGGTTTCATCTGCAGTTACTGCTAAAAAGTTAGTTTCTTTAATTTCCTGTGAGATTTTCTCACTACACACCTCTAACATTATTTTCAAAAGTTCATTCTGCATCGTTTTTGACGTGCCTTTAAATACAGTGGCACTTTTTAAATGAGTTTTTAAAGCAACATCGAGTTCTGCACTAAAATCAATTAAGCCGCGAAAAATTCCCGGATTACTCGACATGTCAGATTCGTCGTGTCCCCTTAAAGCTAACTCGAAAGATCCGCAAAAACGAACACAATTTATAATAATATTTAACACGTAGCTATTATGCCTCACCTTTTCTTTATGCAAGGCAATATTGCGTCTATTCTGTGAGTCAAACTGTTTTCTAATATTTACTGTTCCAACAAGTGTTTTTTAAAAGAGTTTTTTATATGTACGTTTGAAGCCTGATGTTTTTTCACTCGTTCACTTAAATGATTAATATCAGTCAAACCAGATTTAGTCCAGAGTTGTTCTCCACCAAACAACAAACAAGGAAAACAGAACCGCGCATTCTTTGTATCACAACCACACAGCCAGTTTTTGAATAATAATCAGACTTATATGTTCTACAAAATGGCCTAGTACCTGACTTAATATTTTGCTTTATTGTTAAATCTGGTAAAGGGCGTCCTAACCTTTTAATTTCAAGCTTTTCTTCGAGGCTGCGATGGGAAAACGGTTTATCTATTAGGTTCACAACAGAATTCATGTTTATAATCTTATCCCTAATTAATCCTATTACAACGCATACCAAACACTGACATTCACGATAACAAAACACGTGAACTTTAATAAACAGCCAATTTGTTAACGATAACCGAAAACAACAGTGTCATAAAGCACACACGCTGCCCATACTGGCGGGAACAGTTTGTTGGGCAGTGTGGAGAATGAGAGAGTAACGTTGGACTGGCTGCGCACGCACCTCACGTTGCAGCCCGGCGTGCAACCACCTTCCTTGTATAGCCGAGATATGAGATTGCGTTTAGCCTGCGTTTCGCATTTGAGCACTAGTACGCCGCTGCCATACAACTATCTTGTTGCAGAGGCCCAGTGCACCACCACGCTCGGCCGACAAAGCTCGCGTTGGTTTTTAAGTGTAAATGTTTCGTTTTCGAGCAGCGTATTGACTGATAATGTATTGGGCGTATAACTGGAATACGTGTACGCACACTAATGGAAATACTTGTTAACACTGTTGTTAATATATTAATAAAAACCGTCAATAAAACTGGTGGTTGTGCAACTTTGCAACCTGATCACGAGCCGCCCCTGATTATTATTACTCATACTACTACTACTAAGACAGAGATCGTTGTATTCAAAAGAAAAGGATCTCTACTATCCTAAGGTAGGAGAATAAGTGGTGGAGACAAAGCCAGCTGCTAAATACTTAGGCGGTTATGGTAGACAGTAAGTTCTGTTTCTGGGAACAGATTCTTCAGACTGCATACAAGGCTTCCCTGAACAGATATATAATTACCTTAATATCCACTTTAGTGATACACAGTTTCGTCACTGATGACGCGTTTCGGGACTAAGTCCCATCCTCAGATACACATAATTAATAAACTAAAATATTAAAATCACGACCATGATACTGGTCAAGTCAAAAATAAATAAAATAAATTACAAATCGCATGTAATAAGTTTTGCTAACCACGGCTGGAGCTCCCGCATGCGTTCACCCGCAACCGCGATCGTCACGCGACTGGTCAAAGATTAAGGCAAACTGATTGCAGTGTCGAACAGGTAATTTGACGCAAAATTTACCTGGTCATTTAATAAACTATTTTTGGTGTTACTATCTTTTAAAGTTTTATAAATTTCAAATTCCTCCAGACTATCCATCCGTCTACCCTTTTTACAAACATGCAACGCTGTTAAATTTTCTTCGAAGCTCGTATATTTATGTCCGCTTGATATTAAATGTTGTGCAAAGTTGGACTTAGTATTACTTGGCTTAGGAATATGTTCTAAAAATCTTTTATAAAAACATCTGCCAGATTGACCAATATAGAACGCATCACAATCATCACATTTTATTTTATATTTCTTTTTTAATGGTAATTTGTTTTTGTTTTTGAAATAATTTCCTAAATTATTATTTGTTTTAAATGATAAAATATAGTTATTATCTTTGAGAACGGGTCTTAAAATATTTGGCATAATACCTGTGAAATTAGCCGAAAGATATTTATAATTTTTGTTACTTGCTTTTATAGAGTTTGAATTTTTATTTTCTAAACGTTTCCTATGCCTATTTATTATTTTGTCAACTATTGTAGATTTATACCCATTATTTATTGCTATTTGTTTGATAGTGCTAACCTCATTTAAGTAGTCCTCCTTTTCGAGAGGAACATTTAAAAGTCTGTTGACAAGACTGTTAAACACTGCCATTTTTTGTGTAACGGGATATGAATCATAGTGTATTACTGTGTCAGTACTAGTGTGTTTTGTAAAGATTTTGTATTTTAAATTATTCCCGTTGTGTAATACAGTGAGGTCTAAAAAATTGATACTTTTGTTGTTTTCGATCTCCATAGTAAATTTTAATTGTTATGAATTTTGTTTAGGTAATTTTTAAATAATTCTATTTGTCTGGCGTTTCCGTTAAAAACAAATTTCCGCCGCCATGTTCCCTGAACAGACTTATGGCTCATCGGGCCAAAGTCTAGTAAGCTATGTGATCCAGACGATCCCTTTGTATACGGTAGAATTTCAGGAAAGGAGACTTACCGTAAACGGTTAGCTCAGGTACAGAGAAGAAGCGCGTCTGCATACCGTACTGTCTCCGAACCGGATTCTGTAGTTATTGCCGGAGTTATTCCTCGCTAGGGAGCGACGCGCTATACATAGAAGGAAAAGAGAAGTCGGCAATAAAAACAGCAATACAGTGGGAGATAAGATGCACTTGAAATATGGCAGATGTCTTGAGCGCAGGAGCCTCGAGGACGGTGGACAGCAAGGCTCATCCCGGAAATTAAAAAATGGATGAAGAGAAGGGAAGTAAGGTTAGTACCTTAGTTTCTGAGTGGGGTCGGACATTTCCGCGCCTATCTTCGTAGGACGGGTAAGGTACCGCCGGCCCAGTCTCTGTACTGCCCTGGGGTAAATGACGATGCCCACCACACACATTTCGTCTTCGGTAGGTGGGAACAAGACGGATAGATTTGGAAGCAGGGTTAGGTCGTCTAACACCGGAGACCATAGTTGATGCCATGCCCAGGCGGGAAAGTTCCTGGGGTCCAGGTGTCACATTACATCGAGGCAATCTTACGAGTGAAAAAGGCCGATTTAAAACGCACCGCGACATAGGCACATAAAAGAAAGATCCATCAGTAATATTCTTCTTCTTCTTCTTCTTCTTCTTCTTCTTCTTCTTCTTCTTCTTCTTCTTCTTCTTCTTCTTCTTCTTCTTCTTCTTCTTCTTCTTCTTCTTGTAGTAGTAGTAGTAGTAGTAGTAGTACCAGTAGTAGTAGTAGAGTAGTAGTAGTAGTACTCTTGCCTTTGTTGTTCTGAGTAAACAAATAATATTTTACTTTGATCTTGTTTATTTTGGATACAAATTAAGGTTAAAAAAGTTTCATTTTATTTGAAAAATTTCATTGCCTTATAATTTCTTTTCTTAAACTAAAACTATTGTAAGCCTTTGGTAGTTTTAATAAATGCTTTGGCATCCTTCTACGCATCTAGTGATCGGATTACAGATCTCTACATTGAAGACCAAGGTGATGGCTTTTCATGGAGCTGTTCCCATACGAGCGAAATTGTTATAGATAGTACTGTTCTGGAGCAGGTCAGTAATTTCGAATATCTGGGCTCTAATGTATCTTACGTTACAAACAATGATGTGGTGAAGAAGCTGCACAAGTTCAACCAAATGTGTGGCACCATCAGGAGAACTCTAAAGTCAACGAGTAAAGAAACACGCCTGAAGTTCTACAAGGCCCCCACCACACTTCTCTATGCGTCAGAGAATTAGACTTTAACGAAATTCCAGGCCAGTCGTATTCAAGCGACCTAAATCAGATTTTTCAGGCACGTGACAGGATATAATCTTCAGATCTCAAAATAAATGTCGATGTATGGCATGAACAGAATATTATGAGTATATAATAATAATAAACGAGTTGTACCCGTTTACGCCCAGCGGTGAACGCCAAATATAATAATATACTACGCTTAGCGTTCTGTAGCGCCAAATATAAAGATATTTTATGGTGCTTATTTTATTAGCATGAGTTGACTTACATATTTTAATTTATTTGCATTTATTTTAATTATTTATGTCTCGCTTGTTTTGTGGTGCCAAATATAACGATTTGAATTATACCACAAAAGTTGCAGCGTCAAATAACTTTCACTTAGATTGCCCGACGTCGTGTGCGTCTTATATAATAATACAACTACTGTTTTGATATATCTCAGGGTAAAATTCAATAAAATGTATTCTTCATTACTCTCTATTAGTTAATTTATTAACTAAACATCATTATATCATATTTCATGGTACACTTAATTCTTGCTATAAATATTAATAAATAGATAAAATTAACAAATAGCACATTTAACAAAGTTAATACTTCTTCAATCTTTACGAATTTACTTATTACTATAATTCATTGTTTTTTTTAGTTTATAATTGATCAACTTAAGTTTAGTACAAAATTTATATATAAACGGATTCATTTAAATCAAACGATTGTGAAATGTGGTATAGATATTTTATGAATATTAGATTCTCTACGATTTCTCTAATGGTTCAATATGACCTAACTTAAGATCAAGTCTCTAAATTATTACTTTAAATTAATTTCTTTCGTGAGTTCTTTTAGTGAACAGACAGTGGGTGTAACATTTAATTAGTACATATAAAATTTACTTGAGGTACGATTATCCAATTCTTGTAGAGGTCACCAGTGTAGAAAGCGATGCTCCTTAATCAGCATTGGAGTTTTTTGAAGATAAGTCATCTGATGAATCTCGAGTGGCATGCTTGAACTTCACAGTTGCACTTCACATATAGATATATAGCACTTTTCACAACGCGTGTTCGGATCGGCTTTATTTCGAGTCTAAATTATTATTGCGATAACTTCAGTTATTCACTGACATTTTGTAACGGTGTCATTAAATTTACTCGTGATATTGTTAAAGACGTATATTACACTCGGTTTATGTTGTTAACCGATACACTTGTCGGTAAATTACTGTTATTTGTTCATGACTAATTACTGTACAACATTCTTAGCATTTGAGTACCGCCGTTATATCACGTATCACTACCGTTTACTACGTATTATATGATCGCAAACTCGAACGCTAGGTTCGCAAATGTCATACAGTTCATAACATAGCGATATTTTTCTAAGTCGTTTTACGAACTCCGTAACACTTTCGTTCCGTCTCTTACTTCCGATACTCTCAAAAATTTAATAAAGACTCCCCCTTCGCGTCTCTGTCGCTTGCCTATATCAAACATGAGAATTTTCCCCACTAGACTTCTGGTTTTCGGCGATGCCGTTTCCTAATTGGTTCCTTTCTGTACAACCTACTCCAGAAACCACCTACTTTTTCCAAAGTAAGTTCTGATAGGCCTACCGCTTTCCCCCAAACTCCTCTCCTGGATACTTTACCCTTCGGTCAACGGCATTTCCGAATACTCTAGTAATAAATCTAGTTGTCGTATTTCTTATTCTTCACAAAGGACAACCCTTCGATTTCTCTTCCAAATCTGCCTGTCCAATTAGTTGCGCCTATGGTATTATCTTTTATTGTATAAAGGCCTCGCCAACTCTCTCCGTAAGTATTTCCTTTTTTTTTGTCTGGTTCTCAACAAAACCTATCCTTTTAGTTCCTTCGTTCCTCGGGTACGATTTCTTTCCTGGTATTTGAGTATTGTTCAGGCGTATCCTCTGTTTACGCGTCTCAGTCAAGGAACACCCTTCATTGTCTTCTGTCTGTTGTTGCCGTGTCGTGTAACCTTCCATCCTTTGTCCGGACGAAACATTTCTCATTTGATGAGTTTATTCACTCCCTCGCGCCTTTCATCGGATTGTAAACTATTAACCACTAGCGTCATTTCCAGATACACCCACCTCACAATAACCTTGTCCATCTAACATGTGGCCACCCGTTACACTAGATTTATGGCGTGTCAATTAGGCTTGCGTAGGGACAGCGGATGCCTTCACCTTTTTTTTTGTTCGCCACCCCTACAACTAACTCATACATCACTTGCCACAACGTCCAAATGACATTTACCTTAACTAAAAGAAAATTTATTTGATTCTATATATATTTATATTTTTTATTTATTTATTTTATTTTTTTTGAAATTAGGCATTATAAATATATTCGATAGGATTGCCCAATGTCGGCTAAAATCATTGGAGCATCTTAACCGAATGGATGACTGCCTCATCCCTGAACAACTATTGAATTGTAAGCCGGAAGAACGGAGAGGTATGGGACGATCGAAGAAGCGTTGGAGTGACCAGCTCTAGTCCGTCTGCTTGCGACCGGAATACCGGAACAAATCATTTTTGGTTTTAATTCCTGCTGAAGTTGATGATGATGAATTGTCTTCATCTTTATCGTTTGCTTCGTCAACTTCGTATTTAAAATGTTCGGACACTGAGCATAGCGTTAGGTTTCTAGGTGAAGCTCATACAACACTATCATCGTCGATGGAATTCCTGTGATTTACTTCGTCATCTTCTGTAAGGGATTTCTGTCATCTTCTGTAACTGTGATTTCAACTTTCAGGTTTTCTTTCTATTCTGTTTCTGCAGAACACTGACACGTCAGCGTTGCGTATTCTTAGAAAATGCTAACACCAATACACCTTATAACGTCGAATTCTGTTTATATTAGGAAATTACTTGTTACGTAAATACAGTATACACATTTATTAAAAAAAAATAATTTAGCAAACTGTGAGAAAATCTGAATCAATAAACTGCAAAATTAATTCACGTGTAATATAGTCTTCTAGATTCTTTTGCAATATATTGATTTATTTGTAATGTGGTCAGAGATCTGAGAATTTCATTCTATAGAACTGCTATTCACCTATTCAACTAGTGATTCAAATAAGCGAAAATAACTGTATGTTATCTGTACATCGGTGCGCGCGCGCGTGTGTGTGCGTGCGCGCGCGCGCGTGTTTGTCTATCTATTTGCCTATTTGTCTGTTTATTAAGTAGAAGAACGTCGTAAGCTAACGTTTTGTACTGTTACTTATGAAATAATTTAGAATTTAATTCCATTTAAAGTCAGAATAAAACTGAAATAGTATCACACTTATACAAATTCAAGCGTCATCTTATATAAGTATTAAATGGTTATCAAAGCATATAGCGCGGTTGTGAAGTGTCCGTAATGTGGTTCGATCCCCGTCGATTTACTCGTCTACGTCAAAGAACGAATACATCTTGTCCCTCTCTTAACTCACGGTGCGCTATATTAAAACGCCTCTTGTCCTAAATGAGTTCTTCACAGCACAAAGGGCCGTAATGGAGATGACTTTAACTAACAACTTTGTAATTAAGTTTAACAAACGCGGGCACTAACGAGTAGAGAGAACACCTCCCGGCAAAAACGTTAATGATACTGCCTTAATGACAGACAACATGAAGCTAACTACTGTGCCATGTCTAACAAGATTAGACACCTATCTCTCTCTCTACATTTGCAGTCACTGTTATTTCTCGTCATGCTGTAGGCCTATTTATTATCCATGGGTACTTAAATACCGGTATGAATATAAATAAATATAAATTATCGATCTCAGGAGCGTTTCCTTGCAGTCCGTGGATCGAAATTAAATACAATAATTAAAAATTATTTAAAGTTTCACTGAAACTTTAATGTTTCACTTTAATGAAAATCATTTAATGTTTCACTGAAACATTATTTACAGGTAACTTGGATTTATGGTACTTTCTGGATTATATGCGATGCGAAGTTCTATGCAGAATCAATTTTTACTCATTTATAATGTTCTCTACAGTTTCCTCTGAGTTATTAAATTTCCTATTCACTAACTAATAATAGTAAATCAATTACGTAAGTTACTGTTTACAGTTATTTATGATGTCAATTAAGTTATTATTTTATTAGTTATAGCAAAAAATATCGATATTTCAGAATATGTGGTAGGCCTACTGTATGAACGTATATATGAATATATTGAAAAATGAAAGAAGCAACGATACGCAGATTAAATTTGGAAAGTGATGATAGTCCCTGCTTTGCTCCATGGGCGTAGCGCACGGATATCAACATGAAGATTAGTCCCGTATATAAGCCGGTGAAATGAGTTTTTTGCGAGACGTGGCAGGCTATAAGCTCATAGACCATACTAAACTTGAGCCCATTCCACTCTGTACAAAGGGGGAGAAACAACAGAGTACTCTAGTTTGACAGGCCGACCCGAATAATTGCAAAACGCCTATTAAGCGAATCCACTTCACCCCGTATTAGCGAAGGCAAACAATAGCTTTATAGATATCACCTTTATTCCCGCAAAGAAAATCTACCTAACGAGCTTCGGTCAAAATAAGACTGCGGCTTCTACAGAAAGGATTAAGACTTGTCACAACAGGTTTGAACCTTTGAGTCAGATGTTTAGCGGTTTGTCACAGACATCAAAACGTACGACGAGAAAGGAGAGAAGATGTGGAAGAGCAGAGGTCTAGCTAATTGAATAAGTGAAATTTGTTGCGCATAATAAGTCGCTAATAAATATTTCACAGCTCGTATCTTGTTAGCGTTAATGAGTCAGTAATGTGCGAACCGAGACTTCAATTGTAAGTCCCAGAAAACTGGAGACGCTGACTAAGTGAAATGTGAACAAAACAGTGAAAGTAGGTTATAATATTTTACAAACGTGTATAACGATTAAGACAAACCCCCCTCTCTCTTAGTTCGTCATAAACCTCGGAGAGCTTGCACATCTCTCTCCGCCATTCATAAGTCACAAACCTTATGTTTGTGTGCTTAACATTTAATACTTCTGTGTTCATATTCTGTTCCTTATTCTCCTGTACTGTAATAAGAAATCGATTATATGTAAATGAGAGCATGTAAGTGATTTAAATTTAACTTCCCGGACACAATTATATGAATACTAATAATATTTTTATTAACTTATTTGCTTAAAAAACGCTTATAGAATTTTTTAATATTTAATAACAATACGAAATATTCATGAATAATCTGTCCACTTGTCTCTCTCTCTCTCTCTCTCTCTCTCTCTCTCTCTCTCTCTCCCTCTCTCTGTAGCGCTGTATATCGCTATAACTCTCTAACTCTCTTTCTCTTCTTCCAGCACTCCAAGTTCACCGAGTGTGTAACGTTTAAATTTCTATTATTTTTAATATTTTCACAAAAAATATAGTTACGACGGTCACACCCCGGGTCGTCGCGGATAGTGGGAACAGAATAACTGACACCAATGAAGTCTAATTACAAACTTAAATTAGACACAAACAGCAGTTATAAATCAACAATATTAGACACTCTTACGCAATAATTCTAGTTATATTTGTCCAACACACAATAATAAATGTCACCTTATTACAGTTCCCAACTAATCAGCTCAATAATCCCAATATTCCACAACAGTCACTTGATCCGCACTGAATAAATCGCCAGCTGTCACTAACTTCTAAGCCTGCCGCTGACGCTTATATACACCCCGCAGAGGTTTCAGAATAGTATTCCATTCTCCGGGCGGCGTGACGAGATATGATAATTTACGTAGTTATACTGGCGCTCAATCAATCTGGAGACTACGTCAATGCACAACCTTGACACAGTACAGACGCAACAGGTGCACAGCGTCTTGAAAACAGCCTCGAATGAGCAGTCTGCACGCGCTGGACTAGTCGAGAAACGCGTAGAACGACGAACTCGAATTTTCAAGAGCATTACATAATGTTCATTCATCTCAACGAAAGTAGGAATATTAATTTTTTGTTATTAATTTAGTTTACAGTAAATTAAAGTGTGTGTGTGTGTGTGTGTGTCCGCGCGCGCGCGCGTTCACAATAAATTAACGTGTGCGCGCGCGTGCGTGTTTTGTTTTGTTTTCACAAGAAAGGACGTACAGAAATCTTGAAGAATAAAGAAAATCAAGAGCCCGTATCCCCTTCCCCACGTAGAGTAGTTATTTGTACCTACTACATCTATAATTGCACTCAAGCATTATTTCACAGGCCAGGTTTTAGCTGTATCGATATTAGGTTATCCTGTGTCTTATCACACAGCCTTAGCACAATGAGATTACAGATTTTGTTGAGCCTTCTTTCTCGTCCGCTCTGAACACAACACGCCCACGCACGATATCACTTGAGACAGGACTCAAACACGCACCACATGCGTATATAACAGCGCTCGTACGGAATATGTTCTCCTCAATACAAGATAATACTTTTTTTTGTAGCTGGATATTTTAAAAGTAGTTACTATATAAAAGATCTTAGTTACTGATCTTAGTTATTGTCAAGAACAAGTAAGGTAGTAAACTTCTAATTTTCCATCTGTGTGAACATTAGCAGAATGTGTTTGTGTTGCGGGAGTCGTATTTGAACAATTTACCAAGTCTCGTTGTTAAAAGAAAGTTAATTTTTAAAGTAGAGATACGATAGAATAGAATGTTTTACAATAGAATCTATTGGAAACGTTCTTTGCGATAGATAATATTTTTCAATAGAAAATATAACATATTTCTTGACAATAGCTTATTTTTTATATTATTTTTTAAGAGAGGTTATCCCAAGTGGATTTTTTGGAAGTCGAAAATTAAACCAAACATGCCTGCGGCCAACAAAAAGTAAACAATTTTAATTGAAAAACAAAGTCACACATGTGAGAGAATAACACGCTTTGTACCGGCGAGGGAATATTTTTATTACATGTAACAAAAACCTTTACAGATACCTTTGATAAAAAAAAAGGTTTTAATACCAAAACTTATGTCAAAACGTATTGTTCGTGAAATATTTAAAGCAAGAAAAAATTGAATTAGTTTCAGATAGACAATAGGTTGAAAGGTTTTCTATTTTAAACCCAGATTCACTTGTGCACTGAAACAAGCGAATTTCCTACAATTTATTTTTACATACACGTTAAGACAGACAATAACAACATCGACATTGCAGAGACAAATCCATTGTTCTATACTATAACTAGCGGCATTCATTCGAAAGTGCCACAACGCGTACCCGGTACTGACCTAGGGAGAGTACCTTACCAAACGAGTCTGCCAGCCGATAATATTCTCAAGTTCGAAGACGTCTGAAATCAGTACTGACAACATGCCTTCGGTCTCCTACGTCGTTTTTCCTCTGAACTTCTCTTAAAATTAATTTCATTAAGTCATCTGTATCTACTCGATTCCCATTTTAGGTTGAAGTCTTCTTTAGTTGGATAAGTCACTGATAATATTTGTAAATTGCTCTGTTAGACCACTTTCTCCAATAGCATTTTCATTCACTAAGCCACATAAATTTTTCAGAATTTTGTTTCACAGAAATCAAAAGCAGCTGATTGTTTTCTCAATCTAAAAGCGCTTAAATAATGTTGGCCGTGTCCAAAGTTTTCTCCTTTTTATAATTCTTTTGTTATACAAATGGTGCTAAAATTAAAGTTACCAACGATCATCACGCAAAACACCGACCACGCTGCTTTATTTCAAGTGACCATTTCTCTCCTTAGAATTTACGCGTGACATGTATTATATAATCACTTTTTCACTCCTGCTGAGTTAGTCACATTATTATGGCGAAGCATGAGTTAGCGATTAGAAGTGGAATCGTTACTGCTTAGAATTTGTACGAACGTTTGAATGAGTCAGAGCAATACGCCAACAAAACAATTAATAATATGGGATTCTTACATCAATATTTAAAATATTTACCGTTCTTTTAATTAAAATATTACAGCTCCTCTTACTATTTCGAATTTGAAATATTTATTAGATTACATTATGTACAGTATTACAGTTTTTTAAAAGTCTTTATAAATATTATCGTTGTCCTGAGTGTCGTCACTACTACTATCTGATTTTTTTATTACCCGACTACTAATCTACATGCTCCGAGTTCGATTTCCATTTGCGACATATGATCGAGGTACATTTTTGACTCCCTAGGTCCACTCGGCTCAGCCTACCCGAGATAACATCCTGGGGTAATAATGAGTGGCTAAGGATAGTCCTGGCTACCTATCTCCTAAACTAATTCGACGGAACAAAAAATCCATTATTATTAAAAATAATTGTGTGTGTGTGTATGTGGGGGGGGGGTATTTGTTGTAGGTTTTTGGATTCACCCGTGCACGAAAGTCTCGTAGTGCCGACGTTTCGTTCCATAACCTCGGAACATTTTCAAGACGTGTTAATCTTGATTTAGCTACAGAGCGCGTTATATATCTTACTTCCCTTTGGGTTGTGACCGCGGGAGGGTTGGAGCGTAGGGGGTAGCGTGTTATTGGCCGTTTGTTGTGTTATTCTGACAACTGTCAGCCGGGAATTTCCTAGCTGACGCTAATTTACTACATTCATTTCTTCCGTTGACCGCTGACTGCCCTTACCGGACTATTTCAGTTACCTCTGTATTGTCTGATTTTTGCATTGTTTGTTCGTGCCAAGATTTTTGTACTTTAAAACAGAATCTGTGTCCTGTTTCTTTGGTGTATTTCGTAAGAAATGTGTTGTCTTCTTGTTCTGCTACTGACAGTTCGTGTTCGCGGACGCGTTGACGGATATTTCTTCCAGAGTGGCCGATATAAAATTGTTTTTGTGCATTTTTACACGTAATTTTTGCTACAACATATATTCACCGTGAAAGCCTTCGCACGAGCACACGCATGCACGCACACACACACACACACTGTATTCATGTACACAAAGTATATATACAGTCCTTCTCAAGAAGCAAAGGCAACATTTTTCCAATACCTTCACAAGGTTGTGGGAGTAGTATTTCATTCATCCCACACACACACACACACACACACACACACACACACACACACACACACACACACACATACATACACACATACACACACACACACACTGTATTTATGTATTTATATATAGTCCTATAGTCTTTCACAAGAAACAAAGGCAAATATTTACGAAATACCTTCACAAGGTTGTGGGAATAGCATTTCATTCGTCCCGGAAGAAATATTTGAGAGTATCATCAGATAAACAGGAAATACCTCTACTAACACGCTCTTGCAAAAATGAAATGCTCTTTGTACGTCAGAAAACAAACAGTTTTAGTCTGAATAATTAAAAACACCTACAACTAAAACGTTGGTTGAATTGGAGATTACAACTCACAAAAATGCACTAGAATGTAACAGATGTGAACACGTTAAACTACCCATTACAATCGGCTTTACACAAGGTTGCTGGAATCGGAGACTAAAAAACGCCAACACAGTGAACATAAGGGAAAGGCGGTTCAATAAAGCATTTTTCTGTCAACCAAACAAAGCTACCCTTTACACTAGGACCAATATTCGCTGCTTATGAGCAGAGGGCAACAGTCCTACTACCACTTACCCAAGTAGTTCATATGTGTCACACCTACCATGAAAATGTCAAAATATTTGTGACAACGAAACGTCGATGGGCAAACATTCAGCCACAAACTATAACGAGCAAGAACAAGAGTGCCAGTATATGTGTAAACCAAATAGCCTTAATGACAAGATAAAGGGTTGAGCTGGCAATGCTATCACTACAACCCTGAGCGGATCTTGGCCTGCTGAAGGAACCCACGCCGACGGTCTCCGACCGATGCAACCATCCTCCAATTGCGGATTCCTGCCCTTTCTGCATCCTGCTCCACTCTATCTCGCCACCTCAGCTTTGGTCTTCCCAATTTCCTTTTCTCATCTAGGTCATACACGAAGAGGCGCTTTACACGGTCCATCCTGACAACATGGCCTGACCATATAAGCCGTCCTACCTTTATATTTTTCATAATGGTCATGTCGTGTAGTAAGTTATATATTGGTTCGTTTCCTCCAGACTCCTCCCTCCTACACTGGCCCATATATTCGTGTCTGTCATTTCTGTTCCCAGCGCATTCTCAGTGCTTCTACTCAGAACTCACGTCTCCAATGTGTACAGCACTGGGAAACCAGCGCCTTGTGTAGGAGATCCTTTCTTGTTATCCGTGACAGCTACTTGGACACAAATTTTCTTTGTAAACTGAAGTAAGCACTGTTAGCAAGAATAAGTTTTCTTTGGATTTCCTCCTCCATAACATTTTCATTCGTCACAAGTAAACCCAGTTAAGTAAATGCTTTCACTATCTCAAAACTGTACCCAAAGCTGGTGTACTGGTCCTTTGAGCTTATAATGCTGATACAGTCATATTTTTTGTTTTGTTTTTATTTATTTTTAGGCCCATGCACTTTGCTACTGCTTCCAAATTAAGAAATACCTCCTAGACTCTAACAGATGGCCGTCCTAAAATAGCAATATCATCTGCACATGATAGTATATGGCTCGACGTATTTATGAGTGTTCCACGTAAGTCAATATCTGCTCTTCTAACTACCACATCTAGGGCTTCATTAAATAATAAGCAGGATACCGAGACATCCTGTCTAAGGCCGTTTTTTGATGAGAAGCTATTAGAAATATCACCTTGGATCTTTACCATAAATTGGGTATGCTTCATGGTCATTGCTGTTAGTCTAACTAGTTTCTCAGGGATTCCAAAATTCCTTAAAACCTTATACACTTGCTTCTCGGTAACGCTAACATATGCTGGTCGAAAGTCCACAAACAAGACGTGCACATGTGTTCCAAATTCCAGAACTACCAATGTCTTTGGTAAAAATAATCAGACAACCGTTGCTGCCGAGAGAGACCACAAGAGATTATCTGACTGGCTCACTAGCCTAACTGAGGAGGCAAGTTTCCTCAAGCATTCCTGTAGGTTACGAACAGCTGCGCTCTCTAGCTGTGGTACAACTCACACCACACCATCCTCACGTGCAGTGACGAGCTACTCGTTGGGGACGGGTGTTGTGTGTGATCACGTCTATCTGATACGTTGTTGCTGCCAAAGACACCCCTACCTTACACATATTGTCGTATTGTCCCGACGGCAGGTAGACGGGGTTGGATTTACTCTACCTTGAGCCGAACCCACACGAATAAACACCATACAAAGTGAGGGTCCTATCACTATGCTAACCCCACTCCCACCCTACATTATATATTTACATAATGTAGTAAAATACTTTTGATATGCATTAATTGAAGTGATAATATATGTATATTTTTACTATTAAATTATTTTCATTATAAGATAATGTTACTATCTTGATGATAGTAACTTTTTGATCATCTAGTTGAGAAAATAACGTAATAATTATGATAGGCCTGATGATGATGGTACGAATATGAAAAAATGTGTGTGTGTGTGTGTGTGTGTGTGTGTGTGTGTGTGTGTGTGTGTGTGTGTGTGTGTGTGTGTGTGTGTGTGTGTGTGTGTGTGTGTGTGTGTGTGTGTGTGTGTGTGTGTGTGCAATATGTTAACTTCATATACTGTATAATATATTATTTATACATAACCCACTGCTTTTATTTTATAGTTTTTTAAATATATTGTTATATATACCCTTTCTAATTAAATAGTTTCTAATTAAGTAGCTTTTATATTTATAAATTTATAATTAAAATTTCTTTTGAACAAGACATTTCCTTCTATCTCACGATCCGTTAGTGAACAGTGAAAACTTTCAATACAAATGTAAGTAAAAATAAAAATACCATTTAATACAGTGTCTACGCTTGTGGTCGAAAACAAATTCCTTTAACTATTAAATGTATACAGCATCTGCCGCCTAGCAGACTTCTTTGTAACTAACAATCAACTCCGGTATTATACAACTTAGAATTAGACTGATATTTTCAAAACGTTTCATTACTTCTGAGGTAAAGCGTGTCATAGATTTATTTATACATTTTATTTATAATTAAAAATTTTTCCTGAAGTGAAGTTTTAGTCCACCATTTTTTTTTTTTTATGAACAAAACACAAATACGAGGGCTATTTTTTTTTCAACCTCCGGTGAGCTGGCAAACCTGGTTCTGTTGTTAACTCGTTACAGCTTTTATCTTATAAAGAAATAAATTGTCAGGTCATATATTTGTGTAGTCATTAACTTTGTTTGACTTGAAGTTATGTAGTCCTTATACTTTTTAAATACTTTAGACTACGGCATTACCTATTTTCCTTATAATTTCCTGTAAAAAAAATAAAAGCTTATTTTTGTAAAGTGAAATTATTATATAATACTTCTTACTTCGCTATTCTTGTACCGGTTTTATTATTCCTCCCTCCTCCTTCTCCCACTCCTCTTTCTTCTTCTCTTCTTCTTCTTCTACTATTACTACTACCTACTACTACTACTACTACTACTACTACTACTACTACTACTACTACTACTACTACTACTACTACTATGTCTTTTAGATTGCGTTTCATCTTTATGATTTTTTTGTTCATTAAACATCCGTGATCATACATTTCATTTATTTATATCATCTTGTATTAAGCAAATTCACATTTCGTATGACTAACATCATACTAAGTTTTCATTCTGTTAAATCTAACTGACGTAAATATTATGGTATACTAAGTTTTATTATAGCATTACATCTGCATTTCTTGTTATTCATATAGTGGTTTATATTATCTTCTTCTTCTATGGCGTCACAGTTCGAAGTCGAACCTTAGCCTCCATAATCATCCGCCTTCATTTTTCCCTGTCCTTGGCGATCGATGTCCATCGTTTTACTTTAAATAGATTATCAGCATCCCTCGCCACTGCGTCAGTCCAGCGTGTCTTGGATCTTCCGACAGGCCTTCTACCCTCGATCTGACTGAACAGTACCTTCCTAGGTATTCGGTTGTCTTCCATCCTAATGATGTGTCCTCCCCATTGCAATCTATGCAGTCGGATGGTGGTGGCCAGATCATTGTCTTTATACAGCTTGTATAGCTCCTCATTGATTGTGACGCATTCTCCATATCCCGTTTACTTGGATTGGTCCACATATTCTCCTCAAAATTCTCCTTTCAAAAGTATTGACTATGTTAGCGGCTTGTTTGTTCAGAGTCCAAGTCTCGCTGCCATATGTTACCACCGGTTTAATCATAACTTTATATAATGTGACCTTGGCCTGATGGATGGAATATTTAAACTGATTCATTATTTCCAGGTTTAGTGGTTCAATTTCAAACTGCTCAGGTTTCCTAGTTTTCTTCCGAGTGGTGATCATAACATTTGTTTTATTTGTATTAACCTGCAATCCTATTTCTTCTGCTTCATCTTTGAGTTCCTGGAATGTCTCTTTTGCTCTTCTAGGGATCTTGCCATAATATTGATATCATCTGCATGATACGATCTGGACCATTTTATGTTCTAATTTTGAATTCCTATCAATTGACAATTTCCTAATCACATATTCAAGTGCTAAGTTTTGGTGCCAGCCCATCGCCCTGTTTTAACTCTCTCGTAACATTGAAAGGATCTGTCATACCCGTTAGCAATTTGACTTTGTCTGTTGTCTGTATCATTGTCAATCTTCTCAGTTGTACTAATTTAATAGGTATTTAAAAGTACAGCATAATTTCAAAAAGTTTATTTCTATCTATGCTGTCATACGCTTGCCTAGGTTCATATTATACTCCTCAATAATCAACGATATGGTTTCACTGACTAATTCCTTTTAGGTCCGCTATTACTTTGATATTTAAAATTGTTCCCTTGTAATTCTAAATATATTTAAGTCTTTTCCTTAATAATTTGCACTACACGCCACTACTTATTGATATTTTCTTCATCCAGTGCTACGATTAAAACAATGCCTAGACGGATTAAAACATTTTATCAACGCCTTTTTTATATACTGATATTTTTACAACAGCACACTATGTATATACCAAATACACATGTGTATAATCCTTAAAAATATGTCTGGAATAAACGCTCCATATGTCCGTATCTTATATTCCTCAGTAAACATACAAAACGTAGATCTTACATAAAGCAAATAAATACCTTATATGGAACATCTTTTTAACTTTAACACGTTTTGTTTCAATAACTTCGCCTATTCTAAGACGAGGTATCCTCAGTCGGTTAAGAAGAATGCTATGTCAAACGGACCAAATTTTTTGGTGCTATAAAAAAAACTTGTGTTACACCACGAATGGTTACCACTTATTTCGTGTTCATATTATGCCAAACAACAAACAGACTACTGAACTCGGGTAAGACGTATATTCTAACTACGTACAACAAGCTATAAAACAGTTCTCACAGTCGCGCTTGAATACAAACTCCTGTTCAAACAATGCTAAAAGTAATTACTGCTATAGAGTTAGGCTGTCAGACAAGGTGTTAAGCTTAGCTCCTCGTAACACTCAAAAATCCAATAATTATGAAAAAGGTACAATATTATTTGCAGAAGGTCGATAGGCTACTCATTGTGGGTTTTACTGCAGCTATTACATTATTCTAGTGCTCTCTCTTCTTTTTATGGCGCGGTACAACGGCGGGTTAAGTCCAGAAGTCATTGTCCCCTGCAGTATTCCAAAATTAAGCTGTACAATGTGAATATTATATATTAATAATGATATCAAATCGATATAATTGATTTAGAACGTCCTACGTACTTTGGGCGTCATTAATATAATGATATTTTATTACATTTATTTGCAATAGATAATATGTAGTTACTTGCATTAATTGATTACTTTCATGCCGCGCGTTATGCAGCCATTTAATACAATGTATAACTATTCTGATTATTCATAAACACATACTTGATATCATTTAATACATTAATGTTGTCAATTCATTTACTTTATTTGAGCAAAAGAAACTCTTAAAATTCTACTTTATATTTCCTTCAAATTTTAAGTTAATATCTGGGTTGTATTTGGTAATAATAAACGCATATATAGGATCAACTTAAATTACTAGTTTATTTATCATTCACAATAAATTATAATCGTACATATGATACGTCGCTGTACCTGAAATACATACATATTTTATAATAACAAATTCATGTTTTAATATATGCTGAAACAAAGAAAAACATACATACATATATAAATCAAATAATATAACAATTCATATTCTACTTATTAATGCGTTCATTAATCCCAGATAAGCTTTTGTTAATATATTTATTAATTACGTTTTAATTCTGATTTATTCATTGCGTTTATTAATAATTTCTCAGGGATGAATTCTTTGAAAGAATCAGGTCAGTAGAAGGAACTAAGTAGTAATGATTAAAATAATGGTTACTTGATTTATGAAATATCCATTAATCGTTGGTGAAGTCCAGTTCCAGTGATGAAGATGGCATGGAGACACATTTCGTTGAATGCTGTTGTTATCACAATCACTTACACACACTCTTCCGGTCACTCGCGTTGGCGTTGGTTTATGGGAATAATTGATGTTTAGTGTTCAATTAAATACTTCATCTTACGATGTATGTTGTGTGTTCCTTTTAACGTTAATGTACATGTCTAGTTCCACTTATATCGCTGCTTTATCAAATATTCATGTGATTTAATACTTAGTTTAATGTTTCATGTTCATTATGGTGTTAATAAGGTGTAGTAACACTGAATTAAGTTCAACTGTTTAGTATATTATCTATGTGGTGATATCTCTTCGTGTAACGATCTGATTGTTCACTTTGAATAATTCTTATCTAAGTCCGTTACATCGCACTTCGAAATTCACTCTTAAAAGTTTACTAAGTCTGACTATCGTGACATGAAGATATTACTAAGTCTTTTAAGTTACGAGTTAACGTACTACTTCCCGAACTCGAGTTAACTCTCCGCACGATTAATGTACTCTTGTGAACTTAGAGTAAAACTAACTCCGAACAATTAGAGTAAACTGTTTGAAAATTTAAAATATACTGGCTCCGAATAATTGTAATGAACTGTTTAAAAATTTGAGAAAAAACTCTCTCGTACTTAAAGTGTACTACTTGAAAAATTTGAGATAAGACTGCCTTTCCCCGTCTTGGACAGATAGTTTTATTAATTCGTCCCTACTCAAAATTTTGTCCCTGGCGCTGTTCACGCCTACTTCATTTCGTGATTGGTCAGTTTTGAGTTTTCTTGGAATATTTTGTCCCACTATGTCAAGATCCTACGTCATAGTTCTTCCGATAGGTTCTTCGTTTCTGTTGTTATGGAAACACTCCTCTCTACCAGTTTTCTCCCTGACTTTTGGCTTCTGATAGGTTCTTAGACATCCCCCGATTTTGCTCTGACGAACGTTGACCCTTTTCGTAGAAACTATGGCTATTAGACGCTTGTCCATCAACCTATTGTCTGAAGTAAACTCAGAGTTTCTCTAGATTGCCATTATCTGTACTTTCGGTTCTACCGGCGTATTGTTCTATGTTATACCCCTTTTTTGTAGCTATTAATAATCTTGGACAGCTGCTGGCTGGTGAAGTCACCCCAACTTTCCACTCGTAAATTCTGTCTGTCACTTAGACGATAACTCCAGCTGCGTAACATGACTTGAGTTTTTGTCTGATCTCGGCCTTCGTATTGTTTCTTAAGGAGCAGTGCATCCGTTCCATTGTAACATATAGTTTCACTCTTTTTGTCGTCGATCGTATACCGACGTAACCTAGTCGAACATCTGCCACGTTTCTCAGTACGAGTGTGAACGTCCTCGCCCACATTGTTACAGCGGTAGAGAGCAATAATTCTGAACTAAACTTTCCCTGTCATCTTGTGCAACCAATTTCTATAGTTGGTTTGAGCTTAACGTCTTTCTATTGTCAAGTTAGCGACGCTGCTCTGACATCTTCTCATTACGCTTTATTTATTGCGTCAACTATAAGTCGTTGACACCGCCTCGTGTGAACGCACTCCGTCGAGGTGAAAATTTAAAAAATTTTAAATTTTTTTGCTCGTTACAGCTGGGTGAACTCGTTTGCTATATGCCTTAACCAGACACTGATGGAAATATTCATCGCCCTACGGACCATTCTACGGATCTAGATCCGTACTGTTTTGTGCCATCAGCGTCGCCTCTCCTAGGAGGCATAGTTCTTCGCCGTGCACTACGGTCTTCTTAGAGAAAGGCTAGGAGCTCTCCAGAGGGAGCTAACATCATTTCATTCAACTCTGGAAACTTGTGAGGAACAGTGCCCAGTTAACCCGGAACAAAGGCATTACCTTACCTAGTTCCCCTGACTACTAGGAACATTAGTTTATTTACAGGAATAGAGGAGGCAGTGATGAAGAATTTAAGAGACGGATTTGAATGGTAAAATCAGCAATAATAAAATTAACAATAATATGGAAAGATCATCACGTTAGAAGAGAAATGAAAATGAGCCTACTCAAGGCACTTTTGTTTCCATTTCTGAGAATACAGATTAAAATCGTGGACTCTGAACGCTGTATACGGAAGTAGAATAGAAGTTTTTTAAATTGCCTGCTTCGGTAAAACGTTAATAATACACATGTCGTGCACACATAATACACATACGTGGACTGACCACAAAACGATTGCCTCAGTTCTCTGTAAACTCAGAACGGATGATAAGACCGGATGCTACCAAATATATAAAAGGTAATTCTTCAGCCACATCTTAAGAGTTGAGAGGCTGGTCGTCCGAGGCAAAGTAAAAGAGGAAAGAGGAATAGAAGTCGATAATCGGTTGATCCACCAGCAACAGAGAGTAGGACAAGACTAACTGCTCTATAAATACAATGGGTTTACTGGTTCGGAAATAAACAACGAGGAAGAAGAAGAAGAAGAAGAACAACAACAACAACAACAAGCTACGGTCGATTGCCGGAGAAAATGGAATGGCACCGAGCAGGGAAAACGCTCGCTCACATAAACACGTATCGGTATCATCACAGTTATTTCTGAATAATTTCGATAACGGATATATAGGCCTAGTATTACAAAATTGTTAAATTCCTTTAAAAAAATTCAAAAATTGGTTTTTCATCCCATACGAGCAAAAATTGTTGTATATGGTACTGTTCTGGAGCAGATCTGTAATTTTGAATATCTGGGTTGTAAAGTGTCTTACATTACAAACAATGATGAGGCGAAGAAGCTGCAAAAGTTCAACCATAAAAGTGCGACCATCAGGAGAACTCTAAAATCAACGAATAAAGAAATACGCCTGAAGTTCTACAAGGTAATGCCCCCACCCACACTTTTCTGTGGGTCTGAGAATTAACTTGAGGCCGAAATGAGATTTCTCGGGCACGTGGCAAGATATACTATTCAAGATCGCAAAGGAAATGTCGATGTACGGCAGGAGCTGAATATTTTGAGTATAGGCCTACTTGACAGGACTGCCCAAAATCAGCTAAAATGGTTGGAACACGTTAACCGAATGGATGGCTGTGCATACCCAAACAACTATGGAATTATAAGCCCAAAGGACAGAGAGGTGCAGGGCCTCCGAAGAAGCGTTAGAGTGACCAGCTCTAGTCTATCTGCTTGGGTCCGGAAAAAACTATTTTCTGCTTAATCCTTGCTGAATATGATGATGAGATGATTTTTGAAAAGCTCACTATTCTTTTCGTGCAAAATACTGGCGAGGGCTTTGACTTGTCCTCTTCTTAAGTGCTACTTAGGGCATGGGACACGGAAGCACTAGCGAAACATGAACAGTAAATACTTGTAAACTTTTTTTATTAATTAATGTGATAATTTAAACCAAGAGTGGCGAAAACGGAATGGAGACAATGTGTGAAATAAATGCGTGTGCTTGAAACAACATCGTGGTAAACTATTAAAACAAGTAAACTGTTTTTAAAAAAAAATTAACAAAAATTACGTTTATTAATAATCTGAAAATAATATTCAGCTCGAATAGGCTGTTTAATTGCCTAAATATAAATATGTCTCAAACACGGAAAATAAATGAACGAACAATCAAAGAGAATTTTCTACGATAAGGGTTCGCTGACAGCTTCTACCATTGGTCATCTTTTGAAAGGTCTCTTGGTGAGCTTTTATCTTATATACTTCTCTTTAAATTTTGATTTCAAGTTAAATCTCACTAACTGTTTGAAACTAGTGCAAGTCGTTGGGGGCGGGGGTACATAAATCGTTCTGCCTCCTGCCTTGCAGCGAGCGATTAATCATTTCTGACGTCATCTCTTACCCCCCCCCCCTTACACCCATAACCCCGTTTGTTCTCCTTGTCGCAGTTACCCAATATAGTCAACACAGTTTTTTGTTGCCTGCTGCTGGTTTTCCTTTCCCATCAATCCTTGTCATACGCCAAAGCCATTTCAACTCAATTTTCCTTTTTCAGCGTTTACTTGTCTTTAATTTCAGGTTATAATTCTTCCTATCATTACCCTACAAAAGGGCATTAATTAATTTATACCTAAAGCCAAGAGATAAAATTAAATCTTCTCGTTTTTTACAAGTGAATTATGAAAATTAAAAATTAATTCTGAAAAATTGTCTTTAATTATTCAGCCTAATCAAATTCGGTAGCAAGTGAGAAGAAGCGATTTTTCATCAACTTTGTTCGTCTTATCGCACTAATAAAAGATTGTTTGAAGCGGAATTTTACAGATCGCTTAATGCAGGCTAAACTTGTAATTAATAATTTCTTTTTAGCCAACAAAATGTTGATTAATCTAAAGCAGCTGCTTTTATCCTGCTGATCCATGTAAGCTGAACAACATTGTTTCCCAAAATATAAAGAGACTGATAATCCCAAAGCCAGTTCTGGTTCCCTGCAACAGAATCTAATAGCGTTAACCATTGTTGATGTTACTCTGTTTTTCGTCCTTTCAGGAGCATCATTAAACTTTTCTTTTCAATGAAGTTTATTAAGCAAATTTAATCATTAGCAAAATATCTTATGTCATTATAAGGCATTTTATTATTTATACGTAAAACATTTCGCGCTTATAGGCAGTGATCGGTCGTTTTCAAACATTTCTGCTACATACAGGATAGCCATCTTCAATAATAAACGACGTAGTGGGGCCCGTTACGCCGTTTAAAATGGTTACCATGTGCGTAACTGAAATATTCTCCTGAGGATTTGGAAACGCCGACAACAGCCTGTAGGCCCAAAATATTTTACGATTCTGCCCATGAAAACCTTCGATTAATATTTTATTATTTGAAAATCGTTAATCTAAGCTTATTTTTCTCTCATAATCTGGTTTACTGAACTCAATTCCTCCGTATTTCCTCTGAACCATGAACATTTGTCTCCTCTGTTGCCCATTTTTGTCTTCTTTTTTATGTTATTTTGTATTATTTCTACATGCAAAACGATTAGTCGCTGCCAAACGAAATCTTTCCTGCAATCGTACAAGAACTCACGAATTCCAGCAAACATTTATACATACACCTTACTTATTTCTCGAATACGCTCATTGGAACATTAAATAAATCTAATTAAAATTTTGACAATCGGTCTGAACCCCGTTGATTCCATTCAGCGGGATCAACAAGCAGCCCGAAGAATCGTTTCGAAAATTGCCTCCCATAAACAAGCATTGAGCTAAAAAGAAAACAAAACAATTAGATACTAAAAAATTGGATTAAGGTACTAAGGTTACTATGTTATCTTACAGATTATTTAAAAGGGCCCGACGTATTCAAGTAGTCTATGTACTCCAAAAAACAGTCATTTTCAAACCTTCTGTCATGAAACAGCTCCACTTCACGCATCCCAAGCGCCCTTCACATTTCTTATAAAGCTTCCTCCTTGCTATTTCAATAATTCTTGAACTTTGTCTTGCCCTTTCTCTTTTACTCTAGCCTTCTTGAATATTTCCAATATAATTAATATATAATCTTTCTTCAACTGCGTTTTGTGACGTCTTCAAGTAACTTTGTTACTCTTTTAAGAACGATTGTTCCATCTTCAGACATAAATATTGTAATGGCCACTTAGGCCGTTACGCAAAATTTAATAACTAGACTACTTGGCCTAGAGGAAGCGAAAAGTGTGCTGGAGCCCAGAGTGACAGGATTTGCAATCAACACTCTTGTAACCAGTAACAATTTTTTATTAGTGCCATTTTCTTTAAGAACATCAATTTAAGTTCTCACAAAATATTTAGTTACAAGTCTTTTAAACAGTTGGATTCTAGTATCATTTTTCTTTAAGAACATCAATTTAAGTTATCACAAAATATTTAGTTACAATTTTATTTGAAACAGCTGGAGTTCTTGTACCATTTTCTTTAAGAGTATTAACAAGATGTTTAACCTGAATACCAGGGGGCCAGTCTATTGAGTTGTTATTGACTGAAGTTTAATCATTAGAACGCTCCCACCTGTACTTTTTTTTGTTGAAGAACTCAAATGGTACCATGTTGACCAGTGTGCCATGAGTGCTGCAGATGATCCTTAGAGTGTGGTGAATTTCCAGCGAGTCTCATTCCGGGCAGATGTCCTTCGGTGTTCTGTAGCAGGAGTATTTCTGGGCTTGACGGCTTCGGGGAGCATCCTGGTGCACTGCTCTGCGGATAGTGACCGGTGTTGATGTTACTACCTCTGCTTTCCCTTTCTCCCGGCTGGTGAGGGGACCCTATAACATTTTCATTTGGAGATCAGCCGTCAGTCAATACACCCACCCATACACTCTCTCGCCTCGGAACACAGACACCACACACACTGTCAGAGTTTCTATCAACATTCTATCTGCTCTTATTAATTTAGCATGGTTTATTTTATCCAGTTATAGTCATTAATTTTGATTAAATTTACAATTTGATTAAATTAAATAGGCTATACAATTAAATACAATGTCACCACGTGTTTCCAGACCGGAAGTAACGTGTCAGTCAATTTTACAATACAAAGATTTTACAATGAAATAGCCTTTACAGATGTCGAGGCCACACACACACATACACAAACATAACACATAACCCATCACTAAATGAATATACTGTAGAATAATATAGTTGAGCCTCACCTGAAAACCCTTTACTGGCTTACGAAGTCATATTGAAAGATCTACGAAGTACTTAACCCAGGGCCGTCAGACCATCGAACACTCTATTGGAAGGTTGGCGAAGAAATGAGAGTGATGCCTGAATTCTTCGGTCCCACTATGCTACATAAAATCGACTTGTTTCGATTTGCCGATCATAATCTTTAGTAACCTGTTTACTAATCGTACAACGAACAGATGACACGATTGACCAGGCCTGCTAGATTGCGTTGCCAGTCTTGGCAATCACATCTGGTGATGATTACAGCAACAATGATTATGGTTTCTGTTGTTGTTTTCTTAGCTACTTACGATGTTTTCATATTAATCCTGATCTGTTTACACAAGAATATTATTTCACTTTTCGCTACTTTATTCAGTTTGTGAGTTATCCTCTTTTTACGTTTGTGGTCGGTTTCCCTGAAGTGAATCGGTAATCACAATTTTGATAAACAGATCAACAAAACAAATCGAACAAATCATCGTTCTCACAGTGAGTCTTCGAGCAAATTTAATATACGTGTTGCTGTGTGTATAGATACGTTGTGTATGCTTAATGTTGGATTAAATAACATGGTAATAAGTTTGCAGATTTCACTCATGATTACTTACCGGAGAAAGTTTGCGGTATAGAACATCACAAAGGCTGCTGTTAATCATAAAATTACGTACATCATGTGCTGATATTAATGTACAGCTGTTGCCACTTTATTCATTGGTTTTGTGTTTATCGCCTGCGTTGTAAATCACCTTCTTTGTACCGTCTGGTGAGTTCCAGGCTGCGTGTAGACCAAAAGAAGAACACTGTGAAGAAGTAATTGAACCGTTGTACTATACATTGATAGCAATCCCAACGCTTCCAGTTGACCTAACAGAGAGTTGCGAAGATGAATTAAATCACGAAGAAAACTGTACCAGAAATTAATGAGTTAAGATAAGAATACACGGGCCGACACACTGGTTTCGATTGCGACTACAACATTACCCCCTGTATAGACAAGAAGATCCCGTCGGTAATGCTACGGTGTGGAATCCGGTCAAGGTCACGGTTCGGTCTTCCTGCCTACCCCTATTGATGTGGACAAATGATAAAGCGGTCTTGTTTGGCATGCCTGGGCTACATGAGTAACAAAGGCGTACTTACACTACACGCGCGCGCGCGCACACACACCGTCTGGAAACCACGTGACGCTGGTGGAAAGTGAGTTGTATCACGTCCAAGGAGTTCAGCAGGTCGCAGCAGACGAGAAGATAAAAATCTGGCTTGAAAATCAGCCACGTGTAATGAAAATCTCGCTACTAATTCGCAGAAAGGTCGGTCGATAATTGGGGAATATAATGTGCGCGCGCGTGTGTGTAAACAGCGGTGTAACCTAAAATTATATGCCGATGAGGAGAATAATAAACATCAATCAATGTACTTACCACACCGTAACATAAATATTCCAGTTTTCGAAGTCTCCTTTCGAGTGTTTTCCAACGTCTATTTGAAAGATCTGGAACTCATTGTTGGCACCTACGAAGAATAACCGCATTCAAGGTCTGTACAACGCCCTGCTCTGGTGCTATGTGAGTCCTGGGTTCCTTGCCTCCATTGGTCGCGGTCCCGTGCTGTGCCAACGCTCAGCTTCCTCAGATCGTCTTCGATCCCATCTGTTTATCATAGTTTTGGTTAGCGTCTTTACCTTCACCCATCTGGGTGTCCGTCATGACTTTCCTTTCGTATTCGCTCTTCTGCATGAGGACGATGCCCTGGCCACTTAATCACCATTCTGTAAGATAACTGGAGAAGTCTGTTTATTCTACAGCGACATGAAAATGGCCGCACAAGAATCCAGTAGGGCCTTGGATTGGACCACGAGCCAAAAACCGTGTTCTAACGATGATAAACGCAAACACATAGAAACAACACAAGTTCGTAAGCATTTGTGTGTACACGATGTAGGCCTACTACCCGGCTGTACTCATACAATCTAGCGAAATGAACAATTCGAAAATATTAGATTTAAAGCAACACGGCTCCAGATGAATTAGAGTCTTGTACTTTACACAGAGTATTGTACGTCGCTTACAATTAATCAAACAGTTACAAAGCATTTCATTGGAAGACAAAATTCAGGAGAAATTGTTAAGACACACGTATATAATAAGCATATACATGTACACTTCGAGGTAACAGTAATGATAATAATATAATTTGCAAAATAAGGAGGTTTGACTAACGGCTGAATACTTAATAATATAGGCGCAAGTAATTGGCCGGGCGGTTGACAGTGTCCTTGAAACAAAACCTGAAACTCCGTTTACAGACATTTCTGAAATTGACCTCGTAAAACTTCTTTTACTTTTTTTTTCCTGTGAAAGTTTTAACGGCACTTTCTACTTGTTACGTGCAGTAAAACACCTTTCGGTCGGTGGAATCGATTACAGGAGAGAGAAGTTTTGAACGAAAACAAAAAACTTGTGCCTTTCCTGTTAGACTTCGACAAATTGTTTAACTGTGCTATTCACTTCATAGTGATATTGGTAATACGTATTTTTTTATAGTTACTCTAGTCTGTTTACGAATAAAATATTTAGGCTATTCTTCATTTTGTTTTCATTTTCTGGGTTTGTGTTTAGCCTAGGTATATATTGCAACTTACATAACACGACATAGGTCATACATCCCTGTACATTACAAGTTATAGTTTAGTATAGTGAGCGTAAATTAACAATCGATGAAAGGTTTTGTGAGGTTCGATCATTAACTAGACACAACTTTAAAAATTATCGGAATCAGATGTGATCATCTTAGATTTTTAAATATCTTGAAATTTAAGATCTCTTTCTTAAAATTTAGTCTCTTAAAATTTTAAATTTGCATATATCAAAATTGTTATGTAAAATATAACAGAGGGATCCTTTGTGTCATTGGTGTATATGCTTCAGAAAATAATAAGGAGGAAGAGTCATATTTACTTTATGATGAGTTCAGAACCAATTAGATATGTAGGTACAGTAACATGGATCATGTAATTATAGCTTGTGATTTTAACAGTGGAGATGGTGACCAAGCTATTGAAAATGTGTTTGGTCTTTAAACTTGTAATTAAAAAAACTTCTATTTAAACGTGGTCTTTAATACTTAATACAAGTAAATCAAGCTTGTACGTATGATGACTCGTATCCACCATTATTAATAATTGTGATCAGACATTCCCTCCTGTACATTTCTGTCACCCATAAGTCATACTTAGCATGACTGTACATTGACTACAATCAACTTTTGGTCCAGTGCAGCAAACTTCTGAAACATTAACACCTATTTATTATTAGAAATCAATAATAATCTTATGATTATATATAGGCTTATCATACGTCCCGGTTTGACCGGGATTGTCCCGGTTTGACGACCTGATCCCGGGGTCCCGGCCAGTTTGTCAATTGTCCCGGTTTGAAAAGTTATTCCATATAAAAAAATTGAATTACCGCATAATAAATGGAACGGTCCGCTGGCCTCAGTGTTGCCAATTTGACTTTTTTGTGGCAACATGTAGATGTAGCCTAATAAGTTGTCATCATGGTGGCCGTGACTTAAAGACTCTTCCACAAATTCGGTTGGCAACCATGACTGGCATCGTTTGAATTCTAACGAACATTTTGTTGGTTGTATTTAGTGTTAGCTTGATGCCGTGATTACCATAACGTGATAGTGCTCACTGCTAGATTGTGTCTAAAGTCTGATATAAATAGTTACAAGAGTGTGTCATTTCAAGAACATCAAGATGCCGAAAAGGAACAGCATATTTACTGATGCTTTAAAGCAAGATTAACCATTTTTGAAAAAAGTGTGTGGTTATGAGGACAGAGTAAAGTGTGAACATTGTTTGTCTGAGTTTTCAGTTTCTCACGGCGGGCGTTCAGACATAAAAGAACATTTGAAAAGTACAAAGCATAAAGCTACTTTAACTGCAATTGCTGGTTCCTCAACAATTTCGTCATTTTTTAAAAGTGCCGATCCCGTCGACAAAGATCTTTTAATTGCTACTAAGGAAGCTACTTTTGCTTTCCACACTGCTGCTCATGATTTAAGTTTCAAAACTGCAGATTGTTCTTCAAAATTAATATCTAAGGTCTTTGAACCTAAGTTTGGTCTCGCCCGAACGAAATGTGAGACTATCATTATAAACATGATTGCACCAATGGCAGTTAAAGAACTCAACGACGATTTGAGTACATCAAATTTTGTGACACTAACAATCGATGCTTCTAATAGAAAAGCAATTAAGATTGTCCCCTGTATTGTGCGGTGCTTTGTGCCAGAACAAGGAGTGAAAGTTAAACTTCTAGAATTTCAGTCAGTTCCTGGTGAAACTTCCGAGATATTGGCAAACTATTTAGTGTCAGTTATAAAGAAAAATGACTTAGTACAGAAGGTCGTTGGATTTTGTGGTGATAATTGCAACACAAATTTTGGAGGCGTAAAACGCAAATGAGTAAATAATGTTTATGTTCGACTGAAGAAAGAATTGGCAAGAAATATTGTGGGTATTGGTTGTGGTGCTCATATAGTCCACAACTGCGTGCAAACTGCAGTAGATGTGCTACCTATTGAAGTAGAAGCTCTTGTAGTAAAAATATACAAATATTTCTACATTTATACTGTGCGAGTGACTGAATTAAAAGAGTTCTGCGACTTTGTACACATTGAGTACAAAAACGTTCTACAACATGGTACCAGCCGTTCCTTTCCCTGCTTCCAGCAATTGAGAGATTACTTCTCATGTATGAAGGACTTAAGTCTTACTTTTTATCCCAAGAACAGTGCCCGAAAATGATAAAAGAGTTCTTTGAGAGTGATAGTGGAGCAATGTATTTGTGGTTTGTTCGTGGACAGCTTACCTTGTTTAATAAAACAATCTTGGCTATGGAGAAAACTGCAGCTTGTGCAACTGATATTGTAATTGAACTGGAAAATCTGAAACACAATCTTCAAGAAAGGCGCGACAATAAATTTGTACCACAAGAAGCTAATAAACTATTGAAGAAACTTTAGGATGAGGATTGTGGTATCAATTCTGTTAATATAATAAGAGTTTACAGATTTTTATAACCGATGTCTCTCCTATATTGAGCTGTGGGAAAATAGTTTTGGTGGAGGAGAATCATTTACGTGGATAAACAACAATGGCATTACATGGCCCGAAATTGAGATAGCTGGTGAAAAAATCAACGAAACACTTGGAAAACCAGCCATAATAATGGATGAACTGTTTGATGAAGTGGTGGTTGCCAAAGCATTTTGGTCTTCAAACTGTGACAACTGGAAAACCAATAACTTGAACTGTCAAGATAAACGAGTTCAACTGTTCCGGCATTTCAAGAATCGAAATATTTCTGTGGATAATCTCAGCCGCGTTGTCGAGTACATTTACTGCCTGCCAGGCTCTTCTGCTCCTGTTGAAAGGGCATTTTCAATTATGAACAATATATGGTCTGAAGAAAGAGGTAAAATGGCGGTATCCACAGCGAAAGGTCTAATGATTTGTAAATTAAATATTGAACTCAGCTGTAGTGAATTTTATGACAAAATTAAGAATGATAAACCGTTTCTAAAAAAGGTCCACACCAGTAACAAATATGAATGGTTTCAACCAGCTGATAACTAGGTTTTTGCAGTAAGAACGTAAGGTAGTTTTGTTCCTCATATAGTAAAATATGTATCTATTTTGTAATTGTAATTCTATGTGATTGTGAACGCGTGAACACACTTTTAGTATTCTGTAATATGTACCCAAGTTGGCCTAATTGTGTAATTGAGGCGTAGAAAGCTCAAAGTTATGTAATAATTAAGACTTGATATTTTCAAAATTGCATGACAAATTATTTTACAAGTGTCCCGGTTTGAGAAGAAAAAATTATGGTAAGCCTAATTATATATAAAGTATTATTATTATAATATATTATTATAAATATAAGTATATCACTACCGACTCGGAACACAATGTTTTTCATTGGTAAAAACGTAAAAGCTTTACCTTACAGCTTGAACCACTTTTCGCTTATTATAAGCTTCGTCAAAGGCTCCCACTGGGAGCACTGTAAGTCTTGTTGTTGCCGACGGTGTCGAATTTCGAAGGATCGATGTTGTGTTTGTGGGGTGTGATATTTTTGAATAATGCGTGCGATTTAAATTGTGTCTGTTCGTTTAGGATGTCGTTTTTGTGTGTTTGTAAATTTCCAATTGCTCAAGCGTGTCTAGTTTTCAGCCTTTTGTGTCTACGTATAGAATATCCATGTTGTTGTCGATGTTTGTGTTGGGGCTTCCGAAGTGATAGGTTTTATATTCTGAATGCAAGCCTTTTTATCTGAAAACATCTCTCTTATTGGTGGGGGCTGCAATACATAGTTTACATTCTGTACCACTTTTCAGCCTGCTGAAGGTCAAGAAATTTTGAAAATTATAAAATGTTTAGGTTTACACTCTTTATAGAGATGCTACTTAGCAAACATTCCAGAAAGATAAACATAACTTTTATTTCTAGGTAATGGTTCACCTCAGTATTTTTGCAATTCAAAGATTAATCAAATTTTTAAAATTCTTATTTTCATATATAAACCAAATTATTTTTAAGTTAATAATTTTGTTTTTGTCTTTGTTTTTTTACAGATTCACTAAGGTTTTCTTTGCCTAATAATAGGTTGTGCTTTGTGTGGAATCTTAATCACCATGTAAAAATGTCACCAATGTTAAACATGAGGATGGTCTACATTTCCATCACACAACATTAATATCAATATTTCTGTAACAAATATTGAAGGTTATGAAAATGTTTAATTACAGTGGAATTTTAAACAAAAAATATATTTATACAGTAATCAGTATATAATACAAATGTAAATTAATAAGTAGTTAAAGTTGATGCGTCAGTTTCTGCTTTTTAATGCATCTCACAATTCTGCATTTCAATATAGTCTTATTGAATTAATTCATCTACCAAATTAATGTACCAAAGTAAATACAATAAAAATATATAAAGTTAGATGTACTGAATAGCAATACTAGTACTGTTTAAAATTATATTATAGTACAATATATAAGTTAATTGTATTAAGTTTATCTAAAATTGTAGATGTTTGTAAAAGCCACATAACGTTAACATCTTACAATGAATAATCTGATATCTATCTGCACCTCCTTTCAAAAGTAAAATTTTAATTTATGATTTGAATAATCTTAACTTCACATAAAATAATGTCAATTTAACATTTTTTCTTAATCAAATTATATAGATATTATTATATGCTGTGTGAAATTTAATGCTGCCAAAATAAAATAGTCAATTTTTGTTATTAATATACCCCACACAAAAAACTTAATTAACGATAGCTTAATTAACTTATATTATAATTAGCTTAATAATTTATAATTAGCTTAATAACTGAGAATCAATTTTAAAAAAAACTGTAACTGCAAAACAATTTATGAAATACTTTCAATCACAAATTGATATTCTGTGAGTCCTTTGTTAATTTTAAATTTTTCATTTAAAAAACTACTAAAATAGTTATTTTATTGTGTGTGTGTGTGTGTGTGTGTGTGTGCGTGTGTGAACTTATATCTTCAATTTCAAAATGTTGAGTATATAAGTTGTAAATATATTTTAAACCATAAATGAAAAATTCAAAGTTTCTTTGAAAAAGCATTATCTACTGCTTCCACTATGTATATTTGTTTTTGTAAACTATCACCAAAATTATTTCAGTGAAGTCAATCCAAACGATTATCAGAGACCTTGAAAGAACATAGCTCTGACTTTATGTTAGTCTAGTCCTGATAATGTATCACAGAAACAGATTTCTTATTTATGTTTGGTGTTAGTTCCTTATCAGGTACTTCAATTAATATTTGTTTTTTTTTTTTGTATAATCACAAACACTAATTTTTCTACTGAATTTAATATTTCGTTTTATAAAAAAAATATTTACTATGTTTTAAATTTTATGATAACAACATTTTGAATGTGGACACCAGTCACCTCAATGTCATTGTTCAGAATAGATAATGTATAGAACAGAAACCAAGTATCATGTGCTGGGTCAGTTCAGTTGGGAAAAATATTTAATTTGATCATATTATCCATCGAAGGAGGTGAATGTTATACTAATAGTTACAGAAATTAAGTATTTTACATATTGTTATATTTTCTTGTCTCTGCACGTCTTACTGTTAGTACATCATATTTCTAAGATGCTGAAAGCATAATATTGTTAGTTCTTTATTATGTTCTTATGTTCTTTTCATGTATGCAACTAACACTCAGTTAGGTTTTAAGTAAAACAATAAACTGAAAATGTTATCAATTTTATAAATTATATATTATTTAGATAATTTTATAATTATTATAAACCAAACTGCCCTAAATTACAAACAAACAATTAAAAAGTATAGTTCTATTTAAAAATAAATTACAAAAAACCAGATAATGAATAACTGGTTTATCCTTTTACACATTTATTATATGTAGGCTATGTATATCCTCTATTCTGGTTTGTTGTTAATGTAACATATTAGTATTAAAATACTAAAAAGAGTTTATATAACTTTTGGATTTTTGATTGTGTATTGGTCTGATTTTAGACCGCCCTGATTTATTAATTCAGAAACACATGCTTCTCCCAACACACTGGTAGTTACAGGTACTCATAACGTTGAAACCAAATACAGTACTTTGTATAATCTGTCATGTAACATCTTCATTGCCACAAGTAAATTAAATAGTACTTTCTTTAAAGTGTTGACTGAACATCAGCAGCTATCATTAATTAGCTCCCAAAGCACCAGTACAGTATGTAATTGGAGAAAGCAATTTGATTTAATTTTTTTTTATTTTTTAATATTAGCAGTAAAGATAATGTACAATTGTACAACCATAACTTCTCCACCAGTGTAGCAACATTCAGAAACACCCATGAAGATATTACACAAATCATTCATCTTTCAAGTAAACAGCACATAAAAGAAGTTTCTGTGTGGAACTTGAAACTTAGTATATTATAAATATCATGCAGAATATGGTAATATAATATTTCTAAAAATGAGTTTTAAGAAACTAAATTTTCTGCTCTTACAGTACTATTGTACCTGAATCTCCAGCAGTAAGAATTCATGGGTCAAAGAGCAACAGATGCACATAAAAATGTTTAAATTCAAATACTGACCATGTAAACAAGTACCTGGAGGCCAAACACTACTCCATGTCTGGAGTGTGTGGGGGAATGTGCAATATTTACAATGCTTGATATTTATTGTTTTTAATTATTTTTCTTGTTTTTGTGATTTTCTTATAATTAATACATATTTCATGTTTTTATTTATAAACATGTTATGTTGTTTAGTTTTTTTTTATTATTCTAATAAAATGCTTCGGTATTACAGTTTGTGTCAGATTCTTATAAACCTATTAAACCCATTAATTAATATCCTTGTCTCATATATGAAGTATGATTACGATACAAGACCTATCCAAATATTAAATTCCGATTGCTTAACATAACAAACTGGTTGTTAGAGTAACATGGCAATCCACAGTAGTAACCAGCATTCTTTTACATAGTCTCCATTTCCTACAAGGATGAAAACAAAAATGGTTTGTTCCAGTCTCAACCAGATAGACTAGAGCTGGTCACTCCAGCACTTCTTCATATGTCCCATACCTGTTCATGCCTTCATCTTCTAATCCAATAGACGTTTGGAGATGAGGAAACTCATCCATTCAGTTAAAATGTTCCAACCATTTTAGCCAATACTGGATAATCTTATTGAGTGTATTCATAATATTCAGTTCCTGGTATATAACTAATTTTTTCCTACGATCTTGGAGATACCAGTATACCCTGTCACATGCCTGAGAAATCTCATTTCAGCCGCTTGAATACAACTGGCCTGGGATTTCATTAAAGTTCAATTCTCAGACCCATAAACAAGTTTGGGGAATCCCATCACCTTGTAAAACTTTAGGTGTTTCCTTACTCATTGATTTTAGAGTTCTCCTGATGGTCCCTTACATATGATTTAACTTATGTAGCTAATTCACCACATCACTGTTTGTAATATAAGACACACTACAATAAAACAGTACCATTAACAAGAATTTTTGCTCATATGGATCAGCTCCATGAAAAATCATCACAAAAGTCTCCACATCAGTCTTGAATGTGGAGACATGTAATTCGAAATCCTTACAAATTCAGTGTAATAAACATACAGTTCACGTAAATGAGTGCAAGCTGCTTTCCAAGTTTGACAGGATAGTGGGCACAGTGCCGGATTTAAGCATAGGCTACACAGGCTGCAGGCTAGGGCCTGCACCACAAACAAAAAGATAAAAAGAACAGTCGACTTGGACAAAAATCATTTGGTTATTGTTTCAGAGAACAGTAGAAGTTATTAGAGGAAAAGGTGGTACTATGAGCCATGTATAAGATAGAGTGGGCAAGAGCACGCACTTAAATTTTAAATTCATCTCAAACTGCACTCATTGCACTGAGACTCGTTATATTTTGACAGAAATATCATTAATACCTTAGGGTTCCATTAAGATCCCCTTTTTATAATTTCAACTACTGCAACACATGTAAATAAATGTATTTCCAAAACGTGTCAAACGCACGCAATTTACACATGGAGGTTACTATGATTGGAAGAACACTACAAGCCATCTAGTGGTGCAAGAAACTACTAAAAACCATCTGAATGCTATAATTGGTTTTGCCAGATGCTCAAAAGAAATAGGAAGTATTGATAAAGAACTTATTTTATGGAAAATTAACAAGAGTGTATGGAGCAGTCCCAAAATACGACTTAGTTATCATTCTGGGGGACTTTAATGCTAAGATTGGAAAAGAGAATTTTCTGAAGGGCGTTGCTGGGAAATTCTCCCTGCACAATGAATCCAGTGACAATGGAAGAATGCTTGCAGAGTTCGCTACAGCGTGCGGAATGATTATAAAAAGCACCAGTTTTGATCATAAAAGAATCCACTTAGGGACATGGAGAGCCCCTGGGACTGATCTAATGAATCAAATTGATCATGTCCTTGTTAGCAAAAGACATGCAACCTCTGTAGTAGACACTAGAGCAATGAGAGGTCCAAACTGTGATACTGATCACTATCTGGTGAGAGCAGTGGTCAGAGAAAAGCTAGCTATGATCCAAAGAGATAAAGGAGAGAAAAGAATGAAATGGGATGTCGATAAACTTAAAGATGGTCATTGTTGTGGTCAAAACCAACTAATGATAACTAACAAACTTGATGAGGAAATCAATAATATTGAAGAAAAGTGGACAAACATGAAAGAATCTGTTATAGAAGCGGCTAGAGAGATAGTAGGTGTGAAAAGGAGAAAACAGTCCGAATGGTTTGATGACGAGTGCAGAGAAGCTATACAGAAAAAGAATGAATGCAGAAGGAAAATGTTGGAGAGAAACACTAGACAGAATAGTGACCGATATAGAGCTAGCAGACGCGAGGCAAACCATTTATGTAAGAAGAAAAAAAGATAATACATGAAGGAGAAGGTGCGTATAATAGAGGAATTACCAGAACAGAAGAAAACAAAAAACCTGTAAATGAGGTAAGAAGTATAAACAGAAGTTACCAACCAAAGCTAAATATCTGCAAAGACAAAGATGGAAAACTAATAGCAGAAGACAGGCTGATCCTCAACAGATGGGCTGAATATTTTGAAGAAATATTATATAAGCCTGACACAATGGAGACTGTAGAAGAGAATGTAAGAATAGGTCCAGAACCATATGTAGAAATTCCCTCAGTTGAGGAAGTGAGAAGAGCAATTAATCGACTGAAGAATGGGAAAGCCCCTGGCAAAGATCAGCTTAGCCCTGAACTGATCAAAAAAGGCGGTGGAGCACTAACTGCACAAATTCATGATATAGTATGTAGTGTATGGGAGGAAGAGACAATGCCAAATGACTGGAAGACTGGAGTAATATGCCCAGTTTTTAAAAAAGGAGATAAAACTGTATGCAGTAATTATAGGGGCATAACACTGCTAAGCTGTGTCTATAAGATATTTTCCATGATTCTCCTTGATAGGCTAAATGTTTATGCAGAGGAAATCCTAGGTGAACATCAAAGTGGATTTAGAGCCGACCGGAGCACAATCGATCAAATTTTCATCATGAGGCAGTCACTCGAAAGATGTTTCGAATATGGTATTGACCTCCATATACTGTTTATAGATTTCAGCCAAGCCTTCGATAGTGTAAATCGAAAAATGTTGTGAATAGCATTGGAAGAATTGGGAGTACCTCAAAAGATTGTGAGACTGGTACTGCTCAGTCTGAAAGATTTCAAAGGAACAGTAGTTCTGGGAAGAAACAAAAGCCGAGATTTTACGGTTGGTACTGGAGTAAAGCAGGGTGATGCACTATCTGCAACCCTCTTCAACTTGGTACTACATTATGCTATAAACAAGATAGACTTCAGAGGACACATCTTCAAAAGGATAAGGCAACTAGGAGCATATGCGGATGATATTGTGCTGGTAGCCAGGAACAAAAATGTATTAAAAGTTACCTTTATTGAAATGGAGAGGGAAGTAAGCAAAATTGGTTTGGAAGTCAATGAGGCTAAAACAAAATACATGAAAGTGTCTGCGAAGGAAAATAGAGAACTGCTAGACCTTCACACAGGCCATTACTGTTTCCAAGGAGTTACAGAATTTAAGTACCTAGGTGTTATTCTGAATAATGAAAACCGAGTGAGCAGCGAAATAGTAAATAGAATCATAACCATAATAGAGCCTACTACGCAAACCAATCATTACTGAAATCAAAGCTTCTAACTCCAAGAACCAAACTGATGTTATATAAAACGCTGAACAGACCTGTTGTTGCTTATGCATCCAAGACATGGACTCTCATAAATAAGGATGTAAGCCCTCTAAGAATTTTTGAAAGAAGAATATTGAGACAGATATTTGGACTGGTGAAGGAAGGGAATATGTATAGGATCCGAAATAACAGTGAGATAAATGAGTTGATTGGTGGACAAGACCTGGTGAGGCACATAAAATCAGCTAGAATTAGATGGCTGGGACACGTATCCCATATGAATGTTACGAGGATGCCCAAAACTATATTAAGTGGAACGATATTGGGCAAAAGAAGAAGAGGCAGGCCTCGAATAAGATGGCAGCAGGATGTGGAAGAAGATCTGAGAAAGATGGGCATTAGGAACTGGAAACTGAGGGCAATGGACAGGGATGAGTGGAGACAGGTCATAGCGGAACCCAGGGCTCACCATGGGCTGTAGTGTGCTGGAGAGTAGTAGAAGTAGTGATAAAGAACTTATTCAGCAAGTCAAAGATGTAGCGAGATACTCACAGGAAGTGCTGAAAAGATTGACAAGTGTCATAATTCATCAGTGAAAGAGGATTAAGAAAATGATGGGCAAAAATGAGACACTGGGATCACCAAGAAATGGAAATTACGGATTACTAGAATAACTAATAGCAGAATATGACAACTTTATAAGTAATCATATTAAGAACCATGGTAATTGTGAAAGTGGTCATCTATCAGGATGATTGCGCTTCCTATGGGAAGGCTGTCTAAAATAGTTCTGAGAAGAACTGTTGGATGTGTCTGTTTGCATCACACAAATACAACGGACTTCTAAAAGAAGCGACTGCTGATTTGGTTCACAACTGTGTTGCTATCCAGGGTCACCACGGGGAGGTATCAGCTTGACCCCATAATCATGGGGAGGTATCACGAAACCCTAAATCACATTCTCTTGGATTGCCCGGCAACGCTACCAGCGAGGGAAAATCTTAAACGCAAAATGGCCGGAGAAAAAACTCTTGGATAAAATACTATCTGAGAGTTGTTGGTGGCCGCTAGCAGCGGACACTTACAGGAGACATCGAGCCATCGAAGCAGCCAGCCTCGGATGCTCATATTAAGAAGTAGAAGTAAGTAAGTGAACGTGGTCATTTAAACTAAATTTTATTGACAATTTGTGAGGAAGTTGTGGAACTAATCGGCATATGAGTTTTCAGTGACATAATATCTAACATCAAAAAGTCTAAGAACTATTCTGTATCACTCACATCGAATAGCTTACTTTAATTTTCAGATATTTAAAAGACTGCACTCTGGTTGAGAGATTTGTAATGTTCATGCCTAACCAGAGCCACAAAGCTAAAGAAATTTTCAACAGTTTGATCAAAAAGAATGAAAGAGAATGATATAGACATCAAAGACTGCCATGGTCAGTCTTATGACAACAGTTCTTCAATGAGCTGCAAGTATAGTATAGAAAAATTGAAAGTTAACGGCAAGAAAATGCGCGAAACGTTTACACTCAGATGTGAAATGCGATGTGGGAAATTCTTGGATTTGGTTGTCCATGACGTGTCCGTTACTTAACTAAATATCACTATAATATTGACGACTCGGAACACTAAGTTTTTTATAAGTAAAAACGTAAAGTTTTACCTTACAGCCTAAACCGGCTTTCACCTACAGAAGGCTTCATCAGAGGCTGTCGTCGTAGGTAGCGTTGTTCGTCTTGTTGTTGGCGACGAGATAGTTTTTCGAAAGATCAAAGCTGTGTATATAGAAATTCGAAATAGATCTTTTGAAAAACTATCTCGTCACCAACAATAAGACGAACAACGCTACCTACAACAGCCTCTGATGAAGCCTTCTACAGGTGAAAGCCGGTTTAGGCTGTAAGGTAAAACTTTACGTTTTTACTTATAAAAAAACTTAGTGTTCCGAGTCGTCAATATTATGGTGATATTTAGCGATGTGGGAGTGCTGTTATCAGAGACGGTGCTACCAACCTATGAACATTATTTCTAATAGTAACAAAAACTCGTGACTGTTAAGGTTTTTTTGTAAATATCGCGAGTTTGTCTAAACAAAGAGTTTTATATTCAAAGTCGACTATGCTGAAATAACGTAAATAAAAGAGTAAAGTCTTTCAGAGCGTAACAGGTATACTATAAGTCTGCATCGTAATACATAAATGGAAAAAAGGAGCAGAGATTGCAGTTATTTTTATTCGTAAGGACATAATAAGATTTTTAAATAGGTCCAATCGACATAATAATAAGTTTATGTTTGTTTGTCACCACAAATCTCTATCTGTGTGTGTGTGTGTGTGTGTGTGTGTGTGTGTGTGTGTGTGTGTGTGTGTGTGTGTGTGTGTGTGTGTGTGTGTGTGTGTGTGTGTGTGTGTGTGTGTGTGTGTGTGTGTGTGTGTGTGTGTGTGTGTGCCTACAGTCACACAGCTGGCTTTCAAAAAAGAATTATACGTTTATTGTTTCCGATGTAAATCAAATAGTAATAATAATAATATTGTAATTGTATTACTATACAAATCAAGCAAATGATGTGTACTGTTCACAAGGAAGATATTTTACATACCTCTTAAGCAACACCTTGCTTATGCACATTCCTAGGCCTGAGCTGCGTTTTAGAACGTATCTCCAAGCACGGGCTATAGGTTCAACAATAGTTTTAAAACAAATCTCCTGCGACACACTACACATGATAAACACCAATCTACACATTAAATTCACATAAAACTATAAATTATTTTAATTTAAAAAAGTTTGCTTCCACATGGTTAGATGTGGAACTTTAACTCTCACCGCACATTTTGTCTTCTTCACTACTGTCATTGGATTCTAAATTTATAACAAATTCACTTTGTAATTCGTCAGTCAGTACCTCTTGTCTTACATAGTCTTCTTCAATCCTTTTAGCTTTCGCACAAGCACTCTCCCACTCACTTCCGCCTATATTAGCACACTTTTCTTCTACCAAATGTTTCACATCATCTAACTTAAAACTAACATTGCGAGTTGCAACCCAGTTTTTTTAAAGTCCCCATATATTTTCAATTGGGTTTAGTTCGGGATGATAAGGTGGCAGCCTTATTGCACTATGTCCGTGTTCACTTAAAAGTGTGTCCACTACGTAACTACTTGTTTTGGGCCTTACTTCCTTAAGTTTCTCATAGAGTTCTATTTTTGTATCACTTAAGGAGTAAGGAACACCTTTGCTGTCCAGCCACTGCTTCATTATTTCCTTTCGGGAGTTGCTGGTGGGCGGTTTGTCACTTTCCATATTATGGTACGATGCATTTGTCCATTATGGCGACTGAACGTAACGGTAAATTTGGTATCAACTGAGTTTTGATCCACTTTATATAAACTTGTCAGAATTCATCTCACCATGGTAGTCCCCTGTTCGTAGGCCTGACTTGAACACAAGAAGAGATTGCAGGACAAATCCCTTCTCTCCACCTAAGACCAAATAATCATGTCAGTAGGTTACCACTTATTAATGTATTTGTCAATGATGGTTACCAACAGTAGTGGAGACCAGTGGCGAAGCTAGTAGTTAATGAATGAGTAGGCAAAAATCTTATCTTAAATTTTTTTTTTTAAGGAACCACTAAAAGGGTTGTAGTTCAAATCGGACGCTGAGGTAGAGTTTGGTGTAAGCGAATGGTTCCACAAACAGCCGTAAGAATTTTACTAGCAGGGAATCAACAGGTTGGTGCAACAGTGGAACTCATGTCTTAATGTTAATGGAGACTTCTTTTAAAATCGTTGAATAAAAAATGCTTTACAGCTCTATACGTGTTTCTATTGAACAATCCTTGTATTAGTCATACACAATAATACAACTGATTGAACTTCAAATTTTTAAACTTGATTAGTTTCTATATATATGTTTAATGTTACAAATAATTCAAATAACAATCTTGATCATCTGTTAGTTCAGCGGAATAACAGGGACACTTTTAATAACCGCAGAAAATAAACACACTTAGAAACAACACAGCACGCTTTAACTTGAATGTTTGGACCACAGAACTGAGGCATGTCTCAACGCTCTATGTGTACAGCACGGGACAATCCCCCCTCCCTTCACTTCCCTATCACTCCGGCACATTGCTTACATACGATGTATACAAAAAACGCTGAGACAAGTTCAGGTTGCCTCATTCGCTTTAAACTAGCTATGGTGAGTCCCACCTGTCACAATCTAGCGGTCTCTCAGTAAAGCACGTTTTGGCCTAATAAATTCGACAGTCGCAGTAACAATGTATAATCTTTACGTTATGTAGTTCATACGTATTTATAATTTTTATTCTACAGAATTTTTTAGGGTAGGCATTGCCTCAATTGCCTCCATGTAACTTCGCCACTGGTGGAGACAGATCATTTTCAAAGTTGAAACTTACTAAGAATAGGCTCCGGATAACAACGTCAGAAGATAAGCTGAACTTTTTATCTATTATGAGCCTAGAGAGTGATATTTTGAAACAGTTATCTTATAAAGACGTAATAACTAAATTTGTTAATATTAAGTGTAGGGGAGTGCTAATAAATCAAACCAAATCCTAATTAATGCAGTATACTACAATCTTTTTGTGATGCTGAAAAATGATGATTCTTTACTTACAGATTGGTGCAATCTAAATATACCCTTATACTTTAGTGTCCTTTTTTAAAAATATACTTAATTTGTGATAATTACAATGACAGTGTTTTATTTACCTTTGGAAATCAGTTTTTTTTTCATATCGGCCATCTAAGGACCACATGCCAATTTCAGTTCTTTACTCTTTGTTCTTTTCTTTTGTTTCCAATATTCTTTCATCTTCTCACTGTGTCTCTTCTTCCTGTCTACAGTCCACTTTGAACCTGCGTTTTTATCTCTCCTACCCTGGACTCCCTCCACTTTCAACATTTTTGCCCAAAAAAATTTTGTTTTTATTTTTCCTACATTCTTATTCTGTCTAGGGTCTTTTGAGTGAAATACAAAAATTAGTGCAATCTTTTATTATTATTTTCATAGATTTCAGAATGCCACTGTACATCGAGATACCCTGAAACAATTAAACTCTTTAACATAGTATTGAAAATTTACAAAAATCAGTGTGTCCCAATTTAATTTGTACACTTAATAATGATTTTATTTGCAGTTCTGGAAGACACATTTCTAAAACTTTCCGAGGGAGGGACCCAGACCACCGTTTTACTGCATACCCCCTAATTGGATAATACATTGATCTGCAAAGTAGATTCCTAGTGCGACACTGTTTGGCAGAGCATACAGAACTAGTTATTATAATGTTTATGTTTACAGTAGTTATATTGTACACTTGGTATCATGTATACATAAGGTTTTTATTCTGGCCTATATTCAGACGCACAGAACTTGATCTTTGTAATACATGGATAATTATGCTCTTGCAAGCCTCTTTTGTTCTCCTAAATATAATTACTTTTTGATGTTGTCATTCCTTTCAGAATCCTGAATGTCTTCTACGCAGTGGTAAAGCTAAAAATTTTCTACGGCGGGGGGGGGGGATTATTGACCAAGATCTTTTATGAGGTTATACATCAGGATTTTTCTGTGGTATCACGATTATAATGATAAGGGAGAGAGAGTTGTTGGTAGTAGTAAAAAATACACCTTATGTGTATACTATATTATGGCTGCTAGTAAGCTGGTACTGTCTGCCTGCAGGTTTTATATATAATACCTTATTGGCAACCAACCCAAAAAAGAGGGGTATTGTAACCCCTTAGCTATGTCACTGATTCTCATTGACTAGCAGTTGCCAGCATTAGCATTCGCCTGCATGGCAAAAGAATTAGCACTCGGCCACAAATACTGGTATACTAGTGAAAATACGTTTACTGACCTTCAACCCATTTTATTTATTTTAAAACATTTACAATATTTTTGAAACGTGGTGGAATAGATTCAGGGTACATTTCAGAAATCTACATCAAAATTATGAAAATCTAAATAATCACTATTGTTTGATGACTCGGAACACTAAGTTTTTTATAAGTAAAATCGTAAAGATTTACCTTACAGCCTAAACCGGCTTTCACCTTTAGAAGGCTTCATCAGAGGCTGCCGTAGGTAGTGCTGTCCGTCTTGTTGTTGGCGACGGGATAGTTTTTCGAAAGATCGATGCTGTGTGTGTGTTCGAATAATGCGTGCAATTTGAATTGTGTCTGTTCGTTTAGGATGTCGTTTTTATTTGTTTTTGTGTGTTTGTATATTTCTAATTGTTCTAGAGTGTCTAGTTTTCGGCCTTTTGTGTGTACGTGTAGAATGTTCATGTTATTGTCGATGTTTTTATATGTGCGGTTTGCTTCAATGAGGTGGTTTGCAAAGGTGGATTCTGTAGTGGTGTGGAGTGCCTTTGTGTGTTCAATGTATATCTGTTTGAAGCTACATCCTGTCTGGCCTATGTAGAATTTATTGCAATTTGACCAATTTAGCTTGTATACACTGGGTAGATCGAATTTGTTTTGTGTTTTGTGCATGCGTTTTGATAGTGTGTGTTCTGTTTTGTTAGTAGTTTTGTAAGCGATTCTGTATCCTGCTTTTTTGAATTTGTGGGTAATTTTTTCAGTTTGTTTGTTGATGTATGTTAGTGTTATGAATTTGTTGTTTTCTGTCTTTGTCTGTTGTTTGTTTTGTGTAGGAGTTTACTGACTATTGTTCTGTCATATCCATTAGATTCTGCTAGATATTTTATCGTGTTTAGTTCGTCTTTGTAGTCTTTTTCATCTAAGGGGATGTTGTTAAGTCTATGTATCATGGTTCTAAAAGCAGCTAGTTTGTGTTATGTTGGGTGATTGGAGGTGTTGTGTATTAGTGTGTCAGTTGTAGTTGGTTTTCTGTATATACTGAATTTGTGCTTGTGTTCTAGTTTTGTGATGGAGAGGTCTAAGAAGTTTATGGTATTGTTGTGTTCGTATTCGGCAGTGAAGGTCATGTTTTTATGTATTTTGTTTATGTGCGTAAGTAACTGTTCACATTGTCTTTTGTTCCCCCTGTATAGTATTAGAATGTCATCAACGTATCTATGCCAACAATGACAGACACTCACATAAAATACTATATTGGCACAGATACGTTGATGACATTCTAATACTATACAGGGGGAACAAAAGACAATGTGAACAGTTACTTACGCACATAAACAAAATACATAAAAACATAACCTTCACTGCCGAATACGAACACAACAATAGGCCTACCATAAACGTCTTAGACCTCTCCATCACAAAACTAGAACACAAGCACAAATTCAGTATATACAGAAAACCAACTACAACTGACACACTAATACACAACACCTCCAATCACCCAACACAACACAAACTAGCTGCTTTTAGAACCATGATACATAGACTTAACAACATCCCCTTAGATGAAAAAGACTACAAAGACGAACTAAACACGATAAAATATCTAGCGGAATCTAACGGATATGACAGAACAATAGTCAGTAAACTCCTACACAAAACAAACAACAGACAAAGACAGAAAACAACAAATTCATAACACTAACATACATCAACAAACAAACTGAAAAAATTGCCCACAAATTCAAAAAACCAGGATACAGAATCGCTTACAAAACTACTAACAAAACAGAACACACACTATCAAAACGCACGCACAAAACACAAAACAAATTCGATCTACCCGGTGTATAGAAGCTAAACTGCTCAAATTGCAATAAATTCTACATAGGCTAGACAGGACATAGCTTCAAACAGAGATACATTGAACACACAAAGGCACTTCACACCACTACAGAATCCATCTTTGCAAACCACCTCATTGAAGCAAACCACACATATAAAAACATCGACAATAACATGAAAATTCTACACATACACACAAAAGGCCGAAAACTAGACACTCTAGAACAATTAGAAATATACAAACACACAAAAACAAATAAAAACGACATCCTAAACGAACAGACACAATTCAAATCGCACGCATTATTCGAACACATCTCACCACACACACACAGCATCGATCTTTCAAAAAACTATCCTGTCGCCAACAACAAGACGGACAGCGCTACCTACGGCAGCCTCTGATGAAGCCTTCTATAGGTGAAAGCCAGTTTAGGCTGTAAGGTAAATCTTTACGATTTTACTTATAAAAAACTTAGTGTTCCGAGTCGTCAAACAATAGTGCTATTTAGTTGAGTAACGGACACGTCATGGACAACGAAATCCAAGAATCTAAATAATCATTTTCATCAAATGATGAAAATCTATTACCATCATTATTTTAAAGGGGCCCTTCTTGGAATTTAAAGAGATTCTTAGCTGGCCATGCTGTTTCCAGAGTACACCATGGGGAGGTGATCTCTTATTGTACTCCATATGTTTTTTTAATTTAATTTTCAAAATTATTTTTAATGTTTAAATATTTCTTTTACTTTAACAAGATTTAATTTTGTCATCATTTCTACATGATTTGTTATTTGCTTTGAACTTTTTTTAAATTTAAATATACTAAAGTTTTCATGATACAATTTTTTACTAAAGTTTTTGAAGTAAGCCAGATTCTGAAGACGTTTCTTTTAGGTTACTAGTCTCATGAACATCCTTCATGCATTTAGATCTCCAGGCATTAGATCAACATTTTTCTTCTGTTGATCTTAATTGTAGGGGTTTTTTGCTCTCCAAGTTAAGCTCCACCCTATCAAAAAGAAATTCTTGGTAATCCCCATTATCTTTCAACATTCAGTTTAAGACATAAATATTAGGATCTGATTTTTTGTCATTTTTTAAGGTGATGATTCAAATTGTTGACAGCATTGTTTGTCCTGTGATACTTTCCATGACAATTCCACACATCTTTAGAAACAATGGAATTTTCCAACCACTGCTTGTCAAAATAGTTGTAAAACTTACCAAATTTTTCATGATGTGGAGAGTTCTCTTGAATGTTAGGCCAACCTTCATCGACCTTGTCGAGCAGCAAGCAGGCTAAGGCAGAGTATATCCTTATGTGAAGTCAAACTTCATCATCATGCGTGTAGTCAGTCACCATTCCTATTTCTTGCACTGTTTGCCATATGCATTGATTAAAGTGATAATTACACCCACTTATCTTAATCATCAGAAATGAAAACTTTAAAGCCTGAATGGCTACAACTTCAAAATTCACTACGTTTTCATGATTCTAGTCTGGGATCTCATCCCTTGTAACTTTAAAGAACCTACTATAGTTCTCTTTTTTCTTATCTGGGAGAAGAGCATGCAACACCAGTATAATGTTCATTTCTTGAATCAAAGAATCACACCTTCAAGATCAACATGGATTGCATACAATTAGCCATTCGCTGCCATTTGTATTGTTTGCTGCAACTTTAAAATGGTCCATCCATAAGTAATGTTTTCTTCTCACTGAGTGCAGCAATTTCTTTGCTGCTAGAAAAGATCAAGATCCTTTTCTGTAGCACAAAATAATCATCAGCTTGAAGAAATACACTTCTGTTGTTCATTTTCAACAATTCAGATAGCAAACTGATGTCTTCAGGTCTTGTTGGTTCTTGTTGTATATCCTGAGTCTACCTCTGAATTCGATGTAAATTAATTTTTGAAACTACTTAAGAAGGCATTTCTGTTTTTAGTTCATAGCCTTGGTTGAATAATGGCCGTACTTCTTCCATATAAACAAATTTATTGGAGTGTTTTCTTTCTCTTGCTTTCTTCTTTGCATTAGATAAGTGCTTCTGAACTTTGTTGGCAGCAAAATCTGGTACACATGAATGTGTAACTTCACTAAGAATAGTGTTATTCTTGCTGGATATCCATCCATTATGTTTCAATTTTTTTAGAGTTTACACATCACCACAAGGTCATGTTTTCTTTGTAACTATATAATGGTATTATGGTACACTCTGTAAAGTGCATAAGGCTTCCACTTGTTTATTTTGGTAATTTTCATGTCTGTATAGGTAGGAAAATTACAATTTATAAACTGTCCCATAATGTAACAGAATGTTAAAAAAACTTTACTCAAGTAAATCACACAAAACTGAACTAAATCATATCAGCCTTTCACATTGAAGTTAACTAGCTGATACAACTGATGTAAGTGCTGAATTTACTGTAAACACTTGGTAATAGAACAGCACTTTGTCTATCAGCGTAACAATGTAAATAACCATTATTTACAATGACATCATAAATATGGTGGAGGAGGAAGAAGTCATCCCTTTTGCTTAGGTAGTTCTTACTTCAGGTATCTCTCCCCTCCATGAAATTGAGTTATATCTTGAGGGTAACTGCATCTGACCACAGCCCCCTGTTGGTCCATGTCACTACCCAGCACGCTATCGTACAAAACAAGAGGAAAGTCGTCACTGGGCACACTACGGCCTGATTTTTTTGTCATCGAGTGCTTCCAGCTGGCCCACTCAAAACTGTCTGCTTAGTCAACAAAGAAGTTGCTCGATTCAACAAGGCAAACAACTCAGTGGTAGACGTGTCTTTCATACACAGTCATGCAGCCAGTCTCACGCCTGACTATCAACGTAACCCAGAGGAAGTATCTCTTCTTGCTCGCGAGCGGAACTACTTCTGGAAACATTGGCACAAAACTCGTGATTCGACAGACAAGGCAGTTTACAACTGGTTCCCTGGACAGCTGCGTGGCAGTGTGAAAGTGTTTCACCAAAACTATTGAGAACTTGCTGTGTGTCCTGAATGGGAGATGCAGATTCGCAGAGTTACCCATACAGAATACCTAGCACAATGACAGAACAGAGGTGATGACCTCCTATCCCCACCACCATTGGACCATTTGGGCCACCCAGAGGAGAAGACCAAGTACTTGGCATTGTGTTTCAAGCGACAGTCACTCCCTACCCACCCATAGACTGGGATTTCAATGAACAAGATGAGGACATGGAAGACTTTCTGTCTCCTCCTAACACTGCAGTTTGTTACTTTTATTTACAATTACTTTTATATATTAATAATATTTTTACTTGTACTTACCGTGTAATTCAATACAAACATCCGGTCTGCACACGTGGCGTTATAACCACCATTACTTTGCTTACTCGGGTCCAAGGTTCGTTGTTAAGCGAGCACAGAAACAGTTTGGGAATTCGAAATAATAAGTCTAACAACATTTATCGTGAAATAAGACTTTTGGTTTAATATTTCTGAATTGCCATTATTATCATCTACAAAACCCAAAATGGACTCATATACACAAAATAAAATGGCGGCTATGTACTTCCGCCCCAACTAATTACACATCAATTTTAATTATTAATTTCTTGTATTTAATTTGCAACAAGAGCATTTTTTATTTAACTGCAGTTATCTTTGAATTTACGTATTACGTTTCAGATCATATTACTACATAAACCAATGCCTCATGGTTTTGCTTTGAGAGGCTGGCACTCATTCGCACGCACACAATCTCTCTCCATACATTAATTTATTTGTACATATTTTTATTGGAATTTTGAGCTCAGATTATCGAATTGATATGATTATAAAATTTTAACTTTCCTGGATTTGCTGTCGCAGTTTCCCTTCAGACGTTCTCCATCTCAAGCAGGTGGTCAGCGAACTTTACGTTTTGCGTCTGTCCTTTCGCTGCACTGAATTTAATCTACATTGTCTTTTACTTGTTACATACTGGTATTGCTACCTGTTAATTACATTTTCACTGTTCAAAACACTTTGGCTGGCAATACTTGGCCAGCAAATTTTGTAGCGTGCCAACGCTCTGAATGTAGGTTGAAGACTGAGACAGACATCTTAGTGCAAATTACCCAAGTGGAAGGGGATTATTCGTCATCACTCTTTTGTTATAAGCTGATGACGGTATTGTTTGACATCTCAGTTGTTACGTCCGTCGTATTTATTATGACATGTTAGCATAGGTCGATCAGTGCTTTGTCTGAATATGTGTCGTTTTGCACGTACGCCTGTGACCTTGGCGTCAAGTTGCTCTGGTAAACTGCGTTGTATAAACATATTGGGAAAATTTAACCTAACCACTTTTAATACATTAAATCACAATAAAACTATTTTTGCCTGTACTGACAAATCCTTACATAGACTTATGTACCGTTACAAAACCCCCTCAATGAGAGGTTTTATGTCGAAACATAAAAACTGTCATTGACTCATTCACACTTTCTAAAGGGATCAGCCCAGATATGTCGCCACAAACCCCTGTAGTGTTTATATAAAATAAAATATCAATAACTTACCCTTGGTCCAAGTGATGATGACAGTACCTGCCTGACCTTACTGGACTTCTCAGGTGAGATCCCAACACCGCAAGGCAATCCAGGCACTTGACGTTCCTGCTCTGATGTGCTGGCCAGCTCAGGACCGCCGTCACAGCATCACTAAACTCTGAAACATCAAATACAAAATTTTAAATAGTGGCCTGGTATAATCCCATATCCACAACTGATATGTCTCCCCTTAGCTGCATTGGTTTACGTTAAGAGGCATTGGTTTTCTTAATTCCTAAGTTTTCAAAAGCAACAAAACAAGATTTATGACAGAATGTCTCTTTCTCCTTTTTGCATTCCTACATTTATCGAAAACTTGACTCCAGTCAATAATATTTTACTCTTTTCACCACAAGAAAATATACTCTTATATTAAGATAATAACACATAAAATAACTCCTTAAGTTTTCAAAAAGCAACAACAACTCATCTATATCTCTATCATATAGAATTCAAAACACAACTTTATTATGGCAAACCATCTAACTATTTAAACTTCATTGATCAGTTTTCCTGATACTAATATTTCTTTAAAACAGAATCAGAACTATTTTTTACGTTCAACATCAATGTCAACATCATATACTTAATACTTAATAATTATTACCGTTGCTACCCCTGTAGCAACCTCCTAGCCACACACACTATGACCCCCCCGCCCGGACTGTGGCGTCCGCGTCCAGTTGCTTTCACAAGGACTGAATTGGTGGAGGAATTTTAGCATCTCCTTGTCCCTGCTTCAGCTTTACATTTTTTTAAATTGCCAGATATCATCATATCTGAAAGTTACATAATTATACCCTTAAAACGGGTCTATCACCTGTTTTGCTGTTCCTACTGGAACAAGGTGATAGCCGCTGTTCCATAGTTCCGGGGATTTCCCCTAAGTGGCCCCCCGTTAATTTCAACTTTCACCAATTTTCAGGACAACCAACCATGGTCAGTGTTACAATTGCTGCCCACAGCTGGCTGTCATCCAAACCCATGATTAGTGCTGGTAAGACAGTAATCCCCCGAAAAGGCGGGGAAATCATCTTCATTAGCATGTTTACACTTTAACATCAATTATACACTGTACGGTTAAGAATCATATATAATATAAAATTATATCAAAGTTGTACAGTGTATGTACGCCGACTTCGGCCTCCGATGATGGCAACGTATTTGTGCGTTACTCATCAACCCATAACACTATCTACAGTGGCACATGCCACCACTGCAATAGCCTACTTATATCTAAACTTTCTACTTTTGCAGTCTCTACATTCCACAATTGCTTTACACTTCTTATAACACCACACAACCCCCAAAATCACCCTTTAATCTTGTATAATAACAAGTTCTTTTATTTTATTCAAAAATTTTCACATAGACACTTTTGTAAGTTCAAGCTTTCACTTTTCACTAACATTTTCTTTATGACAAAATAATAAGTATAACAATGGGACATCTTACAAGTCTATATTAAAATAAAATACATTTCTGTTGTTTTCTGAGGGAAAACAATTCCTTGAAAAGTTAAGTATTTAAGTTACATAATTTTGGTCGTTTCATTTCACAATTTCTAAAACAAAACTACGGTAGTTCGTGGAAAAATATACTACCATCAAAAATTCTCTCCTTCTCCTTTTTACATCATGTTTTACATTATATCTCCCTTCATATATTGTAATAAAATATAATAATATTAGATAGTGGTGATGATGCTCTGATGTAATCAAGCCCCACTGTTTGGGCTCGCCAATTTGTAATAAAATAAAAAAAATTAGATATTGAGTCTGTGTGTTCTTAATTGGTGTGGCTCTCGACGTCTTACTGGCCTGAAACACTTCCTTAAGTTTCCCAGCTGGTCGAGTCCCAATGGTAGCAAGACCGGTTGAGTAGCGTAATGTTGATGAAGAAATATATGTTCAGCTTCACAAAAAGTTTCAAAACAAAAATTGTTGTTTTGAAGAAAAATAAAAAAAAATATGTTTAAAAAAAAATTATAATTTTATTAATTAATTAATTATAATCAATTAATTAATAGAGTGCTGCGAAGTTTTAAAAAGTGTAACACTCTTCTGAAAAATTTTATTGAAGTTCTGGTATATTTTAAATAAACTACCACCACTCATAAGATTGTCTCCAGGACAGTCGATACTTGTTTACCTTTTATGTTTTTTAGGTTATCTTCACTTATAGGTGGTAAAGTCCTGGTAGATTGTTAATTAGAATTATATTAGTGGTAATTAGTAATATTTATGAAATAAAGAACTATTTAGTGTTGAAAAGTATTAATGTTTTATTAGTTAATGGCAATATTGACTCTTATCGATTAATATCGACTCTCAGGATATCGAAAAAGTTACAAAGTATATTATATAAAATTCATACAGGGTTCTTTAAACAGCCAATTATTATCAAAGTCAGAGAAATCGGGCTAATATTTAAAAAGTATAACGTTACAACAAATTAATAATTATTACTAATTACAAACATTGAATAATAAATTTGAAAATCATATAATTGTTTTCACCAACAGCTGACGTTGATCACAGAAGCATTGAGGTTGACAAAAGCAAATGGCTGCCATCCAGATGATCAAAATGTCGCTCGATTCTGCTATGTTCTGAATAATGTATTTTCTGGCAGTATTCCTGTTCTGGTGTCTGCAAATCTCTTGTTAAATGTTGTGTAGTGCCTGGTGTAATGTTTCTGGTTTGTATTTTGTGTATCCGTGTAAATATAAGTTCAAACACTTTTCCCTATTCCGACACTAATACGGTTATTGTATTATACAGTTTTCTGGTGTTTTGTGGTGTTTTTCGGAGTAGATATGTATTGTTCAGTATTATTTAGTGTTTCTTGATTGTTTCTGTCATAATGTGAGAGTTCTAGAAGTATTTTATAAGTCACTCGCGATTTCACAAAAAACGTACTATTCACTCGTTTGACATTACCGTTGTAAGTTAGGTTAGATTCGATACAAAACGCTCGTCATATTAACCGTTCAAATACCAATAATCAACTATCTTATTTCCTTCAGTTTCAATTAAACTCTTAGCCAATATAATATTATTCTTAACATTGTTCAAATATATTTTCATATCCTGTGCATATATAATAATTCACTATATGATTGCCTAAACTTTGGTTATTTATCAATTTTATTCACTAGATGTTATTTAAATTAATCTTTCAGTTCATTCGGCTTATTTTCAGATTAAATAATGCCGTTTTATAGCGTTTTCTGTCCAAAATTAGTAATTTTACTTTCATTTCGGTATTCTCTGAAAAGTCAAAACATCTCCAAAACTTACTTCCTGTTATTATGTAAATTCAGCCATTTTATCAGTTATATTTAATATTAATAATCTTATATTGTATTAAAAAGGTTTATATTCCCTTATTTTCTTGTAATTAACTGAATTAGTTGTATTCTGAAACATTATTCTGGAATATATGACTCCCATGTCTAAATTTCTGAGTTTAGTCATTTTCAATTTTATTTATAATTCTGAACATAATTTATTAAAATCTTTCTAAATGGTATGTGCAATTATATGGCTTGATCTCAAGTTTATTTTTTCTAAATCCCTTTTGTTTATTTGCATTTAAATGAGTAATTTCTCTGTTTTAATGAAATTTGGTTTTCTTTCTCTGGCCTATGATTTTTTAAACAATTTTTTCTTACAAAATATTTTACAAACAATATATGATGTGTGATACCCTCTCTGACTTTTAAATATAGTCTTATAAACTAAACATTTTTCCAAATTACACAATAACAATGAGTATTGGTTACAATACCAATAACAGTTAAACAAATAAAGAATATTTTTTAAATAAATGGTTGTCTTCAACCTTCAGACATTTTACAACAAAATCCTTATTTCTAACATGAAAATACGGTTCACAAAAAAGGTTTTTTTTTTTTTACTAACTCAAGTCTTAATTACTTCCTACTATTTACAAGTAGTAATTATTTTTATAGTTCTGATGTTAGTTGTATCAGACCCAAACAAATGGTCTTATATCTAACACATTTTTAAACATTCTTATACTATATACATAAAAACCTTATATCTATATTCTTGTTGCTAACTATTATTATAAGTGGGATTCTACAGTTTTTATACCGTCTTTTACACATTGTCTTTGGGGAATTGTACCCTGTCATCAATAAATAAATAGCATAAATTGTTCAAAAAGTATTATGAAATCTGTTTTTCTTTTTGCATATAAAACAAAATGTTATTTTAAACAGATTTATGTCTTATAAGTAACATATTCTCACAGTACACATTTCAAGTCATTGAAAATTGCATATTTCATGGTATTCAATGTTTGTGATTGCCAAGAATGAAACACAAGGTTTATTTTCTATAATACCCAAAACTATCACTGGTTCACTTTGCACTTTTGTATTATGTTATCGCTAAATGGTCGTATAGTCTTATTAACATAATAAATTGGTTAGTGTTTTACAATGGAGATTTGTTCCATGGGTACTATATTATTGTTTCATCTTAGTTCACAGGCAACTTTTACTTTATACACTTCTCTCTCTTAAATTTATATACATGTGGTTTTCATTTCGTTATACTTTTATTGGTTAATGATTTATTTTGGGAGGTATGGGGATTTGGGTGTCTTTTATAAGAGCATGACATCTTCTTCAGGATGCTGCCTTCTTCTTCTTTCATCAGTCTTCTTTTCTCCTGCCTTCTGGGACTGGTATCTTCTCCATCTTCTTCTTGATGCCATCAGGTTTCTTGGGATCTTCTCCATCTTCTTCTTTATTTTAGAAATACACCACCTGTATTGGTTGATCTTGGCTTATTTTAGGGTTTCTATTCTATTTATTCTTCCTCGTTGTTGGTTTGGTCATATTCTGTACTGCTTGGTTATTCACTTTCTTACCTTCCTGGGTTATACCTTGAAAACCTTTGGTTATGAGACTGGTTTTGGATGACTCATCACTAGTAACTCATTTTATTTGAACTTGTATTTTCTTTATAATAATGATTTCTTTCCACAGTTGCTATGAATTAATCTATTTATATTAAACTTAATGCTTTCTTCCAAATTTAAATGTTATAACTTTATTATTCTAATGATCAATTGCCATTCAATATTATGCATACATCTGTCATGCTACAATATATATATATATATATATTTTTTTTATGTGAATCTACCTTACCTTTCCACAAAACTATGGGTCCCCCTCCCCATTCTTGTAAGTAAAGAATTTCTACTGACACCTTTTTGTGGAGTAAGACCATCGTTGCTTTCACCCCGTTGCTGAGGCTACCGCCAACCATGGTCCGCCTCCAGATTGCCAAAAACCAGGATCAGAGGTGGTGAGTCTGTGATCGCCCGAAAATGGGGAGAATCCCTTCTGGAAACATAAATATCAAATTAAAATCCATACATACATTAATATAAAATAAACCTTATTTAAACTCCTATGATGACCAGTACAACTTTAAATTTGTAGCATTGTGTGTTCCTACTATCTCCTTTGTCTCCCTGTTCTGCAATACATATGAATTTTTCATCTTAACTTCTATTACTTCATAAGGTCCTTCATAGAGTAAGAAGAATTTCTTGATCTCCTTATCCTGAGCACTCGACAAGTCATGTCTCCTCACCAATACCAACTGTGCTACTTCGTACTTCATCCACTTACCTTTTGCGTCGTGTCTACGTTTTCTCCGTTCACCCTTGCTTAATAAATTCTCATTAGCCAACCTGATCTTAATGCTCACCTCCGTTTGCTCGCTCTCAGGTGGATAGTCAAATAATTGTTCTAAAATCCTCGGGGGGCGTGTTCCCTTAATCAATTCGTGAGGCGTATACCCTGTGGACTCGTGGGTGGTACTGTTCAGCCAATTCTCTACCCTTCTGATGTATAACGGCCACTCGCTGTGTTTGGCGTGACAATAGGCTCTAAAAATCCTGCCTATCTCTCTCATGACACGCTCTGCCTGATTGGACTGAGGATGGTACACAGCTGTATGCTTCGTGATGATTCCTTCCCATCCTAGGGTCTGGCGCCATTTCCCACTGATGAACTGTGACCCATGGTCTGATTAAATTACCTTCGGCTTACCCACGTGAATCATGTAGTCCTTCGTCACCTTTTCACTCAATACCTGACTGGTAGCTCTCTTTACATTATATAATCTCACATACTTAGAAAAAGTGTCTAACATTACAAAAATATACATCACTCCGCCTCTACCCTTCGGCAATGGTCCAAACAAATCTACCACAACTAAATCAAATGGTCCTTCCACTTTTATAAAATTCATCTCCCCTTCAACCCTATAATTCACTACCTTCGATTTCTGACACAAATCACAACCCCTTAACAATTTTCTAACCCGTCTTTCCATATTCTTGAAAATACATGACTCTTTTAAAACACTAACACACTTTTTCGCTCCAAAATGACCATATCTTAAATGACAATCCCAAATGATCTTATCTGCTAACCCATCTGGCACAACTAATTTCCAATCACGCTCACCCCCTACTACTTTCTTAAATAACAACCCTTTATAAATCTGAAAATGTTGACTATACCCTGATTCAGCTAACTCAGTTTCTAAACTATCTATGATCTTACCTGACTTACCATCTGCTCTTTGCATGGTTCTAATGTCCTTTAGCTCTTCTCCAAAAATTCTGTCCCCCCGGCTTATCTGAAAAATCTCAATCTCCTTCAAATCTCTACCAGTTTTATTGTCCAACATGTCTACCCTAGAAAGAGTGTCAGATATCTTATTGTCTGTCCCCTTGATGTATTCCCAATCAAAATTATATTCCTGTAAGACGAGTACGCACCTGATCAGATGGCTGTGAGCGAGCTTACATGTATTTAAGAAGGATAACGCCTTGTGATCAGTGCGGATCACCGTTCTGTTTCCCAAGATGTAGGTTCTGAACTTCCCGACGGCGAACACAATGCTTAACAGTTCCTTTTCGGTGGTCGTATAATTTTTCTCTGCCAACAGCAATGATCTACTTGCAAATGCGATGGTCAGATGTTCCTTCTCGTCATCTTCTTGGTAGAGCTCCGCCCCTACTGCTATATTGCTAGCATCCGTCTGTAAGTAAAATGTCTTATTAAAATCGGGATGGTTCATCATTATCAGGCGGCTAAATTTTCTTTTAATTTGATTGAAAGCTTCACATTCTACCTCTCCCCATCACCACTGCTTATTTTTCAGGAGCACTGCACTCAATTCTGCTGTTGTATGTGCATAGTTTTTCTGAAATTTGCGATAAAAATTACATAGTCCTAGGAAACTTTGTAGTTGTTTGATGTTCTTCGGTTCAGAGAAGCCCATAATGGAGCCCACCTTGTCTGGATTCGCTGAGATTCCCTCTGGTGTAATGATAAATCCTAAGAAATTTATTTTCGTTTGTAAAAATTTGATTTGTCCCAATTTATGGTTAGTCCTCCTTCCTCTAATTTGGCTAAAACATATCCCAAATGATCTAGGTGTTCCTCAAAAGTTCTAGACCCAATCAATATATCGTCGACGTACACTGTCAAAAAATCTAAGTCTTTAGGTTTCAAAATTTGGTCCAAACATTTTATAAAGCTGGCTACACTGGTATTCAATCCAAATGGTAAACGTTGAAACTGATAATTTTTTCCGTTAAACAAAAACGCTGTGTATTTCCTGCTTACCTCCGCCAATGGTACTTGCCAATATCCGGCTGTTAAATCAAGTGATGTCATGTATTTCACTCCACTAAATTTCTGAAATATCTCGTTGATCGACTCCAGTGATTCACGGTCTGGTATTATAATCTGGTTGATCCTCCTCGCATCTAAACATAAACTCACCCTACCATCCTTTTTTATGACTACAACCAATGGGTTTGAATGTGACACTGACCTCTCTATTATACCTCCTTCCATCATCCTGTCCAGCTCCTCTTGCACCGTTCGTCTCTTGGAATAAGGCACGGGATAACTTCGCTGCATGAAAGGTGTGTGTTCCCGTATCTGCAATATACATTCGTAACCTTTTGCCCTTCCTGGAACATCGGCAAAACACTCCCTTAAACTGCTCAATCACTTGCCACAACGACGCACGTTGATCATCCCTTACCACCTCACCTCCACTACAAAATTCACCCGCCCTTATCTCCCATACTGCTTCATTAATATTACCCATTTCGTTTTCAAAACTCACCATATACTCTCCCTCTCTACATGAATTTATTCTAGCATCTGTATCACTCTTGCCTACTCGTTTCTGTAGTATTTTCACCCCTGTTATCAGTGGCGGCGATAAGGCCCCCGCAGACCCCGCGCTGCGGGGGGCCCCGACCCTCTGGGGGGCCCGCCCCCTGGACCCTAGAAAAAAATATGAAATGAGCTATAATAGGAAAAAAAGTTTTAATGGGATCCGACTACCGGCAAATTTGTATTTAAAATACGAAATATACGTTTTATTTAAGTGTATAGACATGCAAAAAACTACGTTTTCCGAAATAACATTACTGTTTGTAGTTTGTAAGCGAAGCTTATCTTATCTCTTGTGGTGCCCGTACGTCCAGTGCGATGAGTCACTCGGCACTGAGGAGACGTAAACAACACAACACAATGTAGTTCAGTACTCAGTAGTGCGTCGCATCTCCTGCGCGATAGTACTGTATTGCATTCATTTTGTAATTTAGTGCCGTTTAAGTTTAATGACTTAACATTTGATTTTAGTTTTTGTATTTTGTGTAGAGTTAGAGTGTTAGAGACAGAGTTTATAAAATGGAAAGTAAGCGTGAATATTTAAGTGGTGCTAAGAAAAGGAAACTGCAAAAACAATGAGAAGAATCTAAAAGTAAACTTTCAAAACTCGACCAGTTTTTAAAAAAAATCATCAAAATGTGAAGTTGAACAACCCAAACCCGGGCCAAGTGCAAGTAATGAAAAAGAAACAAAAATCGGACTTGAAGTTGATTGTGACAGTGACAATAAACCTGATTTAAACATTAGTCCGTCGGATACAAGTGATACAACTACGGAAACAAATAAGCAACTGCAACATGAACAAGAAGAACAACTACTAGGCATTGAATGTGTTCGCCAGTCCGAAGACATACCTGGACCAGAAAATCAGTTTGAACCAACTGAAGTTGCAAGTAATCACGCAAATAAAACTAGTTTGGCAGGCCCTTCCGATCCAAACTGCCAAAGTTTTGAGACAGATATTGCATTCTATAAAAATCAAGCTACAATGACAGACAAGGTGAAAAAGTTAATAACGTTAAGTGAACCTTGTCAACCAAAGGGTCCTTTCCCGAAGGATTCCGTTTCTAAGCGGTCTTTCAGTACAGCATATTATTCTTTCAAAACTGCAGCAGGCCAAATTGTTCACAGGTTTTGGCTTTGTTACTCTTGTAATCTAGATGGAGTCTATTGTTTACCATGTTGGCTTTTCAGCCAAAGTGCTGATGCCCAAAGCTGGCGTGAAAGTGATATTAGAGATTGAAAAGGTCTCAGTTAAAAAATTAAAGTTCATGAAAGTAGCAATGCTCATTTACAATCTTGTCTCACGTATGCCACTTGGAAAAAGAGTAAAACGGTAGCTGATCAAATTTCCGATGAGCGGAAAAAATGGAAAGATATTTTCATACGGATTGTGGATGTCATTCGAACCATGGCACTGTGTTCATTGCCGTTTCGTGGCCACAGAGAATCATTACATGAAATAAATCCTGAAAGTGGAAATTTTTTGAACATACTATCTTTAGTTTCTCGCTACGATTCTCTCCTTAGTCCACACTTAGAAAATGAAAAAACCAGATCAAAATACCTCCACCATGACATTCAAAATGAAATCATTAACTTGCTAGGAAAATCAGTATTGACTGCCTTACTAAAACAGATTCACTCGTCTCCTTTTTTTTCTATAATTGTTGATAGCACACAAGACATTTCTAAGATTGACCAAATGAGTGTTGTAATCAGATACATTAACATAGTAGAAGAATCTCCTGGCAATTATAAAACTGTGATTAGTGAGACCTTTTTGGGATTTCAAGAAATAAACGATCCCAACAGTGAGGGGTTTCAAAGTAAGATTTTAGACTTTTTGAAAACAAATTAAATTGACATTAGTAAGTGTAGAGGTCAAGGTTATGACGGTGCAGCAACAATGAGCGGGAAATACTCTGGGTAAAAAAGAATTATGGATATAGTACCAAACGCGGATTACGTACATTGCGCTGCACATAAACTGAACTTGGTGATCAATGATTCAGTATCAAATATTTCTGAAATAAGACAATTTTATGACATAGTTCAGAAAACTTATGTTTTTCAGTGAAAGCTTACATAGATGGCAAGAACTTAACACTGCCGTTAAAGAAGACAGCTCTGCCAAAAATCTAACTTTAAAAAAGCTATGTCCAACAAGGTGGTCTTCTAGACACGACTGTCTGTTAGCTTTAAGAAATGATTTCAAAAATGTGATTAACTGTTTGACAGAAATTATTCTGTGCAGCTCAAAAAACCCCGAGGCAGAAGAAACATTAGCAATTAGAAACCACCTGGAAAACTTTGAATTTATTCTTGTGCTCTGCCTTGAAACTAAGATTTTAGAGAATGTAAATATAACTTCAAAAGCACTACAGAGGCCAGCTGTTGACCTAGGCAGAGTGTGGCAGTTTCTAAGCCGCGCTTGTGATGAGTTAAAAGTTTTAAGAAAGGACTTTTCCGGCTTTCTTGCTGGTGCTAAACAGTTGGCCCAGTCATGGGACATAACTTGTAACATGAAAAATAAGCATAAGTGAGTTGTAAAACGCTTCTTTGTTGAATTATCAGTTGACCATAGAATTGACGACCCAGTGAAATCATTTGAAGTAAAAGTTTTCAATGCAACACTAGATAGTGTAATAGCTCAGCTACAAATGAGACTCGAAGGATTGTGTTGCATTGATGATAGGTTTTCATTCCTGATGCCTCAGAATTTAGTAAACTTCTCACAAGAGACAATAGTGGAGAAAAGTAAGGCTCTGGTAAATGTGTATCCTGGTGACCTTTCCACATCACTGCCTGACAAAGTAATATCCTTCAAAGCTCTGATGGCCAAAGAAATTGTACACAAGAAAAGCATTCGAGAAATGATGAATTTACTGGTTGAAGAAAACAGCTGCCTTATGAGTTGCCTCCCAGACTTAACTACAGCTTTGCAGCTTTATTTTACCATACCTGTCACAACAACTACAGCGGAAAGAAGCTTTTCAAAACTTAAATTAATTAAGTCATACTTAAGAAGTACCATGGCCCAAACTCGGTTGAGTGACTTGGCACTGTTAAGCATTGAGCATGAAGAGACACAGAAAACTAATATCAACGAAGTGGTTGAAAAGTTCTTAGCTATTAAAAAAAGAAGACTAAGCTTAGGAAAACAGTGAACTTTGGTTGATCCCCATCTGTAAATATTGTACATTACTTGAGTTCGAGTGTTATTGAATTGGATTAGACTTAAGGACAACTTGTATAGAGTATATTCAAGAATTTTACAAATTTAGTTGCAAACTAATTTAAATGTTTGAAAAAAGCTAGAATGTTACTTTGATATTCGTTTTAAATAATAAATTTTTAACACTCTGTGTGCGGTACTGTTTCATAGTCTGAATTTAGATCTTTGACGTAAAAATAAATCATTCTTTTTATTTTGGTTTTTTTATAGTTTGTATAGAACTTTGTCTATTTAGCAACAATGAATTTTAAGAGTTTGTACACGTGTAAAACTTCCTTTGCAAATTGCAAACGCTTTGTGATAGACGAGAAAGTATTCACAAACCATTGTTGTGAAACACACGTAAATAGAAACTCATTTGAGTATTTTCCCCTATTACGTATACAAAATTTAGCCATTTTTATAGGGCCCCCAAATTAGTTTTGTGGGGGGGGACCCCCGTTTTGTTAGCGCTGCCACTGCCTGTTATTGTAATTTTATCTAATACTTGTTCAAAACTAACCCTTATAGACCGATCACCCCCGTCTAACTCTACTACCCTCTCCCTAAAATTTATAACAGCTTTGCTTCTTTGAAGAAAATCATTACCCAATATAATGTCTAGACTTAACCCTTTTACTACTAAAAATGTGTTCTCAAACTCTGTGTCATTTATCAAAAACTTAAGTATATTTGTTTTGTTATTCTCTTACTGCGTACCCCCATAACACCTACTACTGTAACCCCTGCTACTGGTAAAATTGGAATATTCTTTTTAGTCTCCCTTAACACTCCCAAAATGTTCTCTGCCATTACGGAAATCTCGCTACCTGTGTCTACAAGTGTTCTATAATTCTTATTTTCTATATTTACCTGTATCTCGGTTAGTCCAGCTCTCACCTCAATCGTGGTGTTGTTCTCTTCCTCCAAAAGATCTGCAACTATGTCTGTTTTAATCACGTTGCTCTGGACATCCTCCAATGGTTGGACCTCATGTGCTTCCCTGGACAGTGGTCTGGTCCGTGCTACCACTGTCTGATCTAGTTTTCCGTCTGTTGTCTGTTGTTGCTTGTGGTTGGTCCCTGGTGACCCCTCGGCAATCCCTGGTTATGACTGTTTGTTCCCCTGGTGTTCGGTGCTCCTCTATTTTGCTGGCCAAACTGTTTTGGTTCGTCTCTCCTCCTCTGGTCTTCTCTTGGTAGACTGCATTTAAAACATTGTTGCCTGTTGGCGTAATTCTCACATCTGCACCTGGAACATCTCCACTCACCTCATTTGTTGAAACCATTTCTATGCATATTATTATGCCCATTATAATTATTTCTCTGGTGACTAAATTCAGAGTTATTATTATTATTATGTTGTGGGGTTCGCCTACCCACTTCGCGATCTCTAATACTTTGTAATATGTCTAGGATTCTTTCTAGCTCATTCATATCTTCAATTTCTTTTGTCATTAGGGTTATCTGCAATTCTCGCGGTAAATGTTTACTTACATACCTCACAAAAGATTTAAATGGTATTTGCGGCTCTAGGTATTTGGCTTCATTGTATAGCTTAGTTACGTATATCGTTATATTATTATTAGGGTGTCCTATAAAATTGCCGGTTCCCATTATATGGCTTCTTAGGATCTCCTGTTCGTCTTCTGTCCAATATTTCCCTTTGAATGCTCTTTCAAATGCCTCGTAACAATCCCACTCTAATCCCGATGTGCTTCCGCCCATATAATGGAACTTCCCTTAAAACATTTAATTATTTTTGTTAGCTGTACCTCCCAACTACTATTGCTAAAACGGTTGTATTCCTGGGTTTGGTTTATAAATCTCATTGGGTGTATTGCCCTGTTCTCGTAGCTGAAAGTCTCTAACTCAATTTCATTGTGTAGGTCTCTAGTTATTATCACTCTCTCGGTAACCCCGGTAAATGTTTTGTTAATTTCCCCCCGTAATTCATTTTTCACACTGGTTAAATTATTTTCGATTAAAGTACATTTGTCATATATATCATTACTAGTTTGTATATTGTACTAATCTATTTCTCTAAGCTTACTTTGTATGGTACTTATTTTATAGTTGGTACTAGTTGCATGCTCTGAAATGGCTTTATCTACTGTTTCTATATTTTCTGTTATACTTGTTACATTTGACTCAAAATTTGCTAACTGATTTTGTAAAACATTTGTTTTAATGTCTATTTGTTTGTTTATTTCAAAATTGGTTTTCATCTCTATCTGCTTATCTATTGTAGCTAAATATTTATTTTCTATCTCTTTACTTTGTGTCTCTATTTGGTTTTGAACTTTCTCAATTACTGTTTCATTGATTTTATTGATTCTGTCATCTAGATCATTTATTTTAGTATTGAATTTCTCACTAACTGCTTCTACTACTTGTTTTTGAATATTCTCACAATGTACATTCATTTCATTAATTTGTTTATCAAAATTAAAATTTTGTCTTTTGATTTCACTTTTCACTTCATTGAACTTCTCATCGAATTTGTCAAACTTTTCATCAAAATTATCGAATCTTACATTCTGTTCATGAAATTTATCGTTAAAATTATTTTTGATTTCTTTGATTTCACTTTTTTGCTCGTTAAATTTTTCATCAAATTTTACACTCTGTTCATGAAATTTATCGTTAAAATTATTATTTATACTTTCAGACATTGTTTTTATTAAGTTGCATATATCATCCACCGACAACTCTTTTATTCTAGTTGTCATTGGAGTAGACTGTACTTCCACACTGCTCATTATCATTGACTCTGTTTCTGTGTCATTCAAACTGACAGTTTCATTATTGTCTGCCATTTTAAGGAAAAAAAATTGTTTAAATATCTTTTGTTTCAAATCGTTGCTTTATGTCTCTAACCTACCAACAACATAACCTAATAATCACAATATAACCTCTTACTCACGTGTTACGTTATATATTAATTCGATACCCAATCTGCTTCTGTTTTCTGGCTTATTTATATAAGTAGAACTTTATATAAAGTCCCTGTTCTGGGCGGCATTTGTTACTTTTATTTACAATTACTTTTATATATTAATAATATTTTTACTTGTACTTACCGTGTAATTCAATACAAACATCCGGTCTGCACACGTGGCGTTATAACCACCATTACTTTGCTTACTCGGGTCCAAGGTTCGTTGTTAAGCGAGCACAGAAACAGTTTGGGAATTCGAAATAATAAGTCTAACAACATTTATCGTGAAATAAGACTTTTGGTTTAATATTTCTGAATTGCCATTATTATCATCTACAAAACCCAAAATGGAGTCATATACACAAAACAAAATGGCGGCTATGTACTTCCGCCCCAACTAATTAGGCCTACACATCAATTTTAATTATTCATTTCTTGTATTTAATTTGCAACAAGAGCATTTTTTATTTAACTGCAGTTATCTTTGAATTTACGTATTACGTTTCAGATCATATTACTACATAAACCAATGCCTCATGGTTTTGCTTTGAGAGGGCGGCACTCATTTGCACGCACACATTCTCTCTCCATACATTAATTTATTTGTACATATTTTAATTGGAATTTTGAGCTCAGATTATCGAATTGATATGATTATAAAATTTTAACTTTCCTGGATTTGCTGTCGCAGTTTCCCTTCAGACGTTCTCCATCTCAAGCAGGTGGTCGGCGAACTTTACGTTTTGCGTCTATCCTTTCGCTGCACTGAATTTAATCTACATTGTCTTTTACTTGTTACATACTGGTATTGCTACCTGTTAATTACATTTTCACTGTTCAAAACACTTTGGCTGGCAATACTTGGCCAGCAAATTTTGTAGCGTGCCAACGCTCTGAATGTAGGTTGAAGACTGAGACAGACATCTTAGTGCAAATTACCCAAGTGGAAGGGATTATTCATCATCACTCTTTTGTTATAAGCTGATGACGGTATTGTTTGACGTCTCAGGTGTTACGCCCGTCGTATTTATTATGACGTGTTAGCATAGTTCGATCAGTGCTTTGTCTGAATATGTGTCGTTTTGCACGTACGCCTGTGACCTTAGCGTCAAGTTGCTCTGGTAAACTGCGTTGTATAAACATATTGGGAAAATTTAACCTAACCACTTTTAATACATGAAATCACAATAAAATTATTTTTGCCTGTTCCGACAAATCCTTACACAGACTTATGTACCGTTACAAGTTCCCAAACCCATCAAAGAGGTCACAGATTGGCTCACTGGACTAGCCAAGAAAGGCTCCAGGCCCGTACAGTGTTTCAAACACTCCTCTTTGTCTTCTTCTGGAGCCTGGAATCCTGATCTTGATTTATTTGTTCAATACATGTCTCAGACTGGCCTACTTTCCCAAGGAATGGTGAAAGGCTACCATCATAATGATACCGAAGCAGGGAAAGGATGCTTCCAGTGCCGACAACCTCCAGCCCATCAGTCTTCTATCCATTACGTCAATGGTGCTCCAGCGACTCATACAATGCCATGTATGAGATCATTTACAAAACTTTGACTTTCTGGTTCCTGAACATTTCGGTTTTCATATAGGGCATTCCACCACTCTTCAACTGATGAGACTGGTGGAACACATCACGGACGCTGGGTGTTGGAAAGAGCAGACTGTACGCTGTTTCTTAAATGTAGAGAACACCTTTGACTGTGTATGCCATGATGGGCTCTTATACAAACGGAGTCCAGCTCCCAGACTGCTATCTTCATCCGATTGCTTGTTTTCTGATGGAAAGAACCTTCTGTGTGAGAGTAGACGATTCTGTCTCTTCCAAGAGATGTATCACTGCCCTCAAGGAAGTGTTCTTGGCATCCTCCTGTTTTCAGTCTACATCAACAATGTACCGAGATGGCTTGCAGTCCAACTAGCCACGTTTGCTGACAACATGGCTATATTTATTGCCAATCGTCATGCTGAGCCGTCCTACGACTATAGCACCAGCTCAATTCGCTTGGGGACTGGATTGATAGCTGGAATGTGGCCTTAAACACAAACAAGAATATAGGCGTCCTATTCTCTAACCACCAGAAAGATCCACAGAGGCAACTTCGCATCAGCAAAACAAACTTGCGCTTGCCCAAAGAAATGAAGTACCTCAGTGTACACCTTGACTGTTGGCATGTCTGCTGCTGGTCATTACTTACACTGCCACGGTCTAGATACCTGGCCGCAATGCATAAAAAGAAGTTGCAAAGCATCTTTGACAGGGATCTTTGGCTACTGGTTAAACTCCCCTTTCGATTCCCTTCTAACTTTCTGAGAAGTGAACTCGGTGTCCACTCCTTGGATAACATTATGCGGCATCTTGCATGCAAGTTTTATGTATGTATGGCAAGGAACACAGACAATCCTCTTATAACCGGGCTTCACTAGCAATGTATATATCCAGGTGATACGTGGAAATGACCTTGGTGCATAGTGAGCAGTCAGCCGTTGTAGGTCTGCTAAAGAGCAAACTCAGAACTCAGTTTCCTCAGTGGTACAGCTCTCCCACACATAACCATGCAGCCCAGAGTCAGCAGTCAACAGAGCTAATACGGGCACATGCTAATGCGGCGCTTCTGCAAATAATCTCCGATTCTATATCCTGTTATTAATAGCCTGCTTACTGATCAGAATCTATTCTACAGAAAGGCAGATACTGGTGGTACCAGCAGAAAACTTCTTCAGCTGAAAAGAAATGGATATTTAAATTCTTATTGATCAATCTGTTTCTACTAAATGAAACAGAGCTCAAATTTTGAGTCAGCCCAGATAGTACGTCCCACTTTCAATGTTTTAACATTCCAGTAGTTCCTCATTTGCTGTATTAACTACCATGGAAAAAATGTGCAAATACCATGAAGGACAGAATGTGCAAAAAAACATAGCAGACTCTCTGCCAGACTCAGAAATACTTTCTAATTCTTAGCTCACACTTGCTTAAAACAATTTGGCATGTGGCATGTGGTATCTTCTGTTCAAGAACCACGCCAATCAATAAATAATGAATCAAACGTCTGGATGAAACATTACTCGTCTAGTTTCCTGAGTATTATATGTTCTGGCCTTCAGTTAGAATTTTAAAGTAAATTACAATTCATGAATTGCTTTACAGTGATAAAGTAATGATAGCAGCAAAGAAAGTTACATAGATAATTAATTTTTTCCTAATACATACCTATTTTTTTTCATTTCCTACTCCAATGATGTACAACCTGGATATTTGTACATCTTGCTACTGTGCATCCTACTATCTTCACAAATTGAAGATTACGCACAATGAATAAGTCTTGCTTCAGTTGTATTGTTATTAATGAATCATATAAGTTTCAAGTTAATTATGTGCATTTACAGCAGCCCAGATGTTCAAAATAACTGTAAGTATTTTAAACGACTAAATTATTCCTCCAATAAAACTCACTACATGTTCTCCAAAAATCACAACTACTTGTCAAATAGTGTGCCCATCCAGTAAAATTACCTACCCTAAATATTTCTTCACTTTCCTGTCCATAATAGCCAAGGAGGTAGCTGATAACACTGAACAAATTTATCTTTCAGGTTTTTAAACATACCATAATCTGTTCCGGCATATAGAATAATGACCAGATTTCCACTTTTATTTTAATTCTTCCATTTATATATCTCTTTGCAGAAAATTACAGTTTGTATTGAATAAGACTACATGGGGCATCTTCATAAAAATTCTTAGAACCAGGGCCGGCCATAAGGATGGGCCAACGGGGCTGTGGCCTGAGCGCAGATTTTTAGAGGGTGCCAAAATAATGGAATTAAAAAAAATCAAGTTTTTCTTTCCTTTATGATTGGTAATAAATGAAGTTGTTCTCTCAAGCAGGTTAAACAGTTTACTCTATTATCAATGAATGCCACTGTTTGGTACATAATAAGACAATCAATATAAATTTTCACAAATCGGTAATATTTAACGAATTTTGACATTCACGCTCAGCCACAAAACAGCAACAAGATAGGCAAGACAGCGCTTTGCTCACTGACACATACAACGCCTCGAAACAGATCGTATTAAGATCAGTAATCTTCGGCAGCTCCCCCGCCTCCTCCACGCGAACATCGTACCCTTCATGCTTCATCCTTCTTTTGTTTCATTTGTTTCTTTTGTTGTGACTTGTCACCGTGCAACTGCCAATGGTGCGAATAACAGTGTAAAGTATTTTTAAGTGCACGTTAAGTGTTTGATTTTCCTTATCTTATCTAGGTATGCTCTTTATTGTTTTCATTTTGTTAGTAAGCTGCCTAGTTTAAATAATTAGAAATTCAAAGCAAGAAGAGAAAACATTTTTAAATGGCAGGCAGTGAAAGTCAACTTATTTAATGATTTTAAACAAACTTTAAAATTTTATACAGTTTAATTATTAGTATGTACAACATTCAGGATGGCCATTCGATCGATGGTTTGGTTTAGGTCTTTCGCCTTTTAAATCGAAAAAAAAAATAGAAATAGAAACTGATCAAAATAGTCCAAAAGAAGATGTAACCAAAATTGATTTTTCAAATCCTAGAGAGTCAGAACAAGTTTTTGATGACAATGTTCAAGACACTAATGACAAGACTGAGATGAAGGAAACTGAACAACCTAGAACAAGATGCCAAGGAAACAATTTTTCCCTTGACAAAGATGTTATGATTAATTCATCAAACCCTATAACGGACGGACATGAAGATGAAGTTCACCCTTTATCCCACAGTGACGTTACCTCGTGTAATTTGGACGATATTGTCGAATGGCCTACATTGACTCGTCACATAAGGGATCAAATAATTAAAAATGGCCCAAAAAAATTAAGGGTCTGGATTCAAGATTTCCTCTTGACTTAACAAAATCCGATTCAAAAGGATCGAGAAACAGAAAATTCTCACTGTTTCACTGCAATAGGAAACTGCCCAATAATGAAAAATTGTATCGGAGATATTTCCAATATTTTGAGTCAAAGAACAGAGTCTATTGTTGTAGTTCTAAGTTGTTTGGGAATACCCGCTCTCAATAAGGGCAGAATGGTATCAACAACTGGAAACATAAAGGGGATTATTTAAAAGATAATGAAACTTCAAGTGAGCACTACACATGTTACAGCAAATGGGTTGATGCCGAAAAAAATATTCGTTGTCAAATGGGTATTGATAGTGAAGTTGAAAAATTGTTACAAAAAGAGGTAGATCACTGGAAAAAAGTTTTAGAATGTCTAATTGCAATAATAGTATTTTTATCTGAACATAACCCAGCATTCCGAAGAAGTAATGACCAGTTATTTGCAAAAAGTAATGGAAACTTTTTGGGACTTGTTGAGTTACTTGTAGTTATGGCTGAACACATTAGAAAAATTAAATCTAATGAAATCCATGATCATTACTTGGGTAAAACAATCCAAAATGATTGATTAGTTTGCTTGGGTCTGAAATAAAAATATCATTGTAAGAGAAAAGCAAGCCAAGTACTTTTCACTAATATTAGACTGTACGCCCAATATCAGCCACCAAGAACAATTGTCATTTACAATTCGTTTTGTTGAATGTACTGAAACAGATGTTCAAGTAAAAGAGCATTACTTGTCATTTTTTCCTATTGGTAACACTACTGGAGAAGGTTTGACAATGGCCCTTTTGAAAGAAATTGAAGGAACCTGTGGGTTAGACATGAAAAATTGTAGGGGTCAAGGTTACAATAATGGAGGCAACATGACTGGAAAATATAAAGGAGTGCAGTCAAGAATTTTGTCAATGTTTCCTAAAGTTTTTTTCAATCCTTGTGGCTGTCATTCACTTAACCTAGTAATTGGAGATGCTGTTGCTTCATCTGTAAAAAATGTTTCTTTGTTTGGAGTTTTACAATGTCTTTACGTCCTGTTTTTATCATCTACTAAAAGATGGAAGATACTCAAGGAAAGTCAGTTGACTCTTACTGTCAAAGAAGTCTGTGAAACTAGATGGGAGTGTAGAATTAACAGCGTAAAGGCAGTCAGGAATCAAATGTTAAAGTTTGTGAAGCGCTACAGGCAATGCAAGAGGAACTCATTGATCCAAAATGACATCTGAAGCCAAATCATTGGAAAACAATTTTAACATCTTTTGACTTCATTGTCTACCTTGTTGTTTGGCATGCTATATTGTTTCAAGTAAACTTGGTCAGCAATCCCATGCAAAACTCCAACAGTGACTTATCAACAGTCACACATCTTCTTGGAAAGTGCCAAACATTTTTAAAAGAATATCGTGAAACTGGATACGCAGGTGCTGTAGCAACAGCCAAAGACATAGCTGAAGAATAGGAAATTAAAGATGTTTACAAGAAGCAGCCTGAGAGAAAGAATAAACGGCAATTTGATTATGAGTCCCGAGACGAAGCCCCAACAGATCCAGAGCAGTTGTTTAAAACAGTCGTCTTTTACCTCCTTATAGATCAGGCTCTGACACCCATTGAACAGCGCTTTACATACGAGGGGTAACCCAAAAATAAGGTCTCCATATTTTTTAAAAATAGAAAAAAAATTTATTATCAAAACTTTTTACATGGTTGTGAAGCATAAGAACACACTATTTTTCAACATAATCGCCGTTACGTTCAATGCATTTTTCAAGCCGCTGTGGCAGTTTTAGTATGCCAGTGTCATTGAGATAGCGTTTGACCTTGTCTTTCACCTCGTCATCGTCGTCGAATCGCATTCCACCCAAATTTTCTTTCAAATGTGTAAACAAATGATAGTCACAAGCTGCCAAGTCCGGACTATAGAGGGGGGGTGATTATGTCCCATCCAAATTGGTTCAGAAGATCGGCGGTTGCATCGGCGACATGAGGGCGAGCACTGTCGTGAAGAATGGACATGCCCTTGGTGAGCATTCCTCTTCTCCGGTTCTGAATCGCCCGTTTAAGTTTTTTGAGTGTCTCACAATATGCGTTTGCGTTTATTGTGGTCCCAGTAGGCATGAAATTGATCAACAATACACCTTTCTGATCCCAAAACACAGTCGCCATGATCTTGCCGGCAGACTGTTTGTTTGAATTTTCGCCGCCACTCAAGTGATTGTCGTTTGGATTCAGGTGTGAAGTGGTGAACCCACGTTTCGTCACCTGTGACAATGGAATTCAAAAAGTCGTCTCTTTCGTCTGCATAGCGCTCAAGAAATTCGCGGGCAGCTTCAACGCGTTGCCGTTTGTGGTCTTCTGTGAGCATTCGCGGAACCCACCTTGCGCACACCTTCCGATATTTCAACTTTTCAGTCACAATCCTCTGAATGGTGGATTTTGAAACTTCAGGAAGGAAACAAGAGAGCTCGTGGATAGTGATCCTCCGATCTTCACGCACGACTTCGTCAAGTTTCCTGATCGTCTCGTCTGACACTGACGGTCTCCCGCTTCTTTCGTCATCATGAATTTCTGTACGACCAGCTTTAAACTCTCTACACCACTTGCGGACGTTTTTGACATCCATACACCCTGCACCATACACTTCAATCAACTGTCTATGGATTTCAATAGGCTGAACACCTTTTGCATTAAGAAATCGAATGACTTCGCGAAGTCCGCACTTGGCGGGAACAGTGATTGGGAGCTCCATTCTTAACGGCTGCCAAGCCAAGACTAATCGACCGAGCGAGCTCAGCGACCACTTGTTTGAAAGAGGGGAGATGGCCGCACACAGCAGTGCTGCCAACTGCCGCCCAAAATATTTCCCTGCGACTCTAGTCCTTTGGAGACCTTACTTTTGGGTTACCCCTCGTAACTTGAGACTCATAACCAGGATTGGGGTTTTTTGTACAGCGTGCAAACTCTTCCAGAATCCGAAATCTTGAAACAAAAATATTTTAATCTTCAAAAAGTTCTTCAAGATGAAGATAAATTAGGAGAAAGTGGCATCGATGGGAACCACCTTTTTGAGGAGCTTAAACATCTGTGTGTATTTCTGAAGAAATACGAGATAAAAACTCCTATTCAAACTTTGCAACTTATTGTATAATGTATATTATATTATAATAATGTATTTAATGTGGCAGGCTTCAGGTTCTTGAGAAATTCAGCATGCACTCTATCTGGTCCAGGTTGTTTGCCATTTTTAGGCAATGAAAAAGCTTAAAAATGGCAAACAACCTGGACCAGATAGAGTGCATCCTGAATTTCTCAAGAACCTGAAGCCTGCCACATTAAATACATTATTAGCAATATATAACAAAATATGGAACTCAACAGAATCTCTCCCTTCAGAGTGGACAAAAGCAACAATTGTTCCCATAATCAAGCATGGCAAACCAGCAGACTCAATAACATCTTACAGACCCATTGCCCTTACATCACAATTGGCAAAGGTGCAGGAACGAATGATAGCAACTAGATTGAACTATTACTTGGAAAGAGAAGGACTGCTTGCCCCAGAACAGGCAGGCTTCAGAACAAATCGATCAACATCACACCAAATAGCCCGTTTAACACAAGACATTAAAAGTGCATTCAACAGAAAGGAAAGTGTCCTAGCGGTCTTCGTAGACTTTAAGGGCGCATATGATACGGTATGGAGGGACACTGATAAATAAAATAAGGCACCTTAACATCACAGAAAACATGTTTAATTGGTTGAAGAGATTTTTGAAACAGCGCTGGATTTCAACAAGCTACAATGACAGCCATTCCAAGTACAAACAAGTAAAAATCGGCCTACCACAAGGAGCTGTGAATAGTACAATCCTCTTTAACATCTATATAAATGACTTGGTCAAACGAGTGAAAGTGGTTGAAGGAATACAGATGTGTATGTTTGCCGATGACGTGCTCATCTGGGCCAGGGGATCAAACAAGAAAGGACAGGACATCACTCTACAAAAGAACATGAACAAAGCCCTCCTTGGCCTGCAAAGGTGGGCAGAAGAAAACAACATGCAGATTAATGCAGAAAAGTCCGTTTACCAGTACTTCTCATTGAAACATAGAAACCCTGACTTTTCACTAAAAGTAGGCGAGAACTTCCTACAGAAATCTGAAAATACTCGTTACCTGGGTGTTAACCTGGATAATAAGCTTAACTGGACACATTACATTGACAGCATAACTAAAAAGGTAAACAAACGAACAAACCTTATAAAACGTCTCACCGGAGTATCATGGGGATGTTCACAAGAAGTTCTAAACATGACGTATAGAACATACATCAAGCCAGCCAGTAATAACTTATGGCAGTGAAGGAACCATCACAAGCACTACTGCAAATGAAGGCAGACTAGAACGTTTGCAGACCAACATCCTAAGACTCATCACAGGTGGCGTCAAATCAACTCCAGTTACAGCATTACAACTATATACAGGCAACAAACCAATAACAGAGGAAATTAAGCAACAGGCAGCACTGCTAAACCTCAGAATTAAATCACTACCTGAGAAGTCATGGGTTCATGAGAGGATGGAACCACAGAGACTCAAAACGCAAAAGATCTGGCTAAACCAAAGTAGCGACTACCTTCAATACCACAGCATACCAACAGCAGTTAATAAAGTGATCCCCTTGGAAAATCCACTAGACTTTCATAGGTATGAAGTACATCTCGGTCTGATAGAGGATGTTGACAAGAAGACAAGATCTCCAGAAGAACTAAAACAGATAACACTAACAACCATCAACGAGAGATTTCCGGAGGAAACCTGGCTACGTGTATACACTGATGGATCCTTGCTGGATAAAGTGGATTGTGCTGGAGCAGGAGTGTTCTCCTCATTGTTTTCTCACTACATTGCAGTGGGACAAAATAAATCAAGTTATGATGCTGAGGTGGAGGCTATCAAAGTGGCATTGCAAAACCTCATTTGGAGGTCAAATTCCTTTTCAAACGCTGTCCTTTTGGTGGACTCTAAGTCTGCCATCCAGGCAACATTCTCTAATACAGGAGCATACTGGAAGCAAGACGACTCACCAGGCAACTTACAGCACTTAACAAGGAGATAGTTATTCAGTGGATCCCATCTCACATAGGTATCTCGGGAAATGAGACAGCGGACACCTTGGCAAAGCGAGGGACAATGCTCTACCACCGAGAAAGTACCCATAACTTCAGCACCCTAAAAAGACTAATGACAAGGAAAACAAACTCTCGCTTCCTGGAAGAAGCAAGAAACATATCAGAAAGAAAAACATGGTCAGGGATTGAACAGTTATGGAATAACAACTGTAGAAAACCCAGGAAGGAAGCAGTCGCCAACTTTAGACTGGAAACTGGCCATGACTGTCTCTCAGCGCATCTCTACAAATTAAAAATTTCCACCACAGAAGAATGTGTATTGTGCAGGAGAGAATACTCAAAAATGAACAAAAATCATCTATTGGAGTGTGTGAAGCTGAACCGGGTAATGCAAGAACTCAGAAATTACAGTGGTCTTTATTGGGAAGCTCGGTACCAAATGGGTTAAATGTACCAAGGGGGAGCCATTGGAAGAAAACAACAACAACTTTGCAACTTATTTCAAAAAGTAACATGATTGACTGTTTTCCTAATATATGGATTACATTAATGGTGCTTTTAACAATTTCTGTCACGATTGCTGGTGGAGAACGTAGTTTCAGTAAGCTCAAATTAATTAAAACTTACTTACGCTCTACAATGACACAAGACCACCTATCATCTCTAGCAACAATTTCTATTGAAAATGACATTGCAAACCAGTTAGATTTAACAAAAATTCTTAAAAGGTTTGCTGAAGCAAAAGCAAGAAGAAAGAAATTTAACTAAACTTTCAAAAACAAAAATAACTTTTTTTTATTTTTAAAGAAAAACTTTAATGCAATAAATCTTGATGTGACATTTTTAGTAAAAATAAACTTTATATGTAAAAAAACATTTGTGTTTTGATAATATCTGTACATATATTTATAATAAGAAGAAATGTACACTGACTGAATTAAAATTATAGGAAACTGTTTGAAATTGATTCTTTTTATTTGATGTTTTCCACTCGTATTGAGCGTCCATGTGAGACACTTGGTGAGTCTAGTTACAGCTTTATTAAGTTAAATTTTAAAAACAGGCCTTAGTGATAGTTAATGGATTTCAAGAAAAATAAAAAAATATTTGTTAACATTTGAAAAGTTATATAGTATAAACTTAAAATTTTTTAAATAATTACATGTAGACCTACAGAATAGTTTCTTTATGTGTAGGGCTTAACCGCCGCCACTAGTATAAAATAGTCACGATAAAAATTTTAAAGTATAATGTTATTAAATTAACACTGATAAGAAAATAAGCATCACAATTTGGGGGGGGGGAGCAAAATTGTCTCGGCCCGGTCGGACCTAAAGGTTTGGGCCGGCCCTGCTTACAACAATAATGCTCCATTGCTTTAAAATGTCTACCAAGTGATTTGTAACTCTTATTAATGCTTGTATAGCAAAAGTGAAAGTTAAGGGCATGAGAATGCGCGAAACCCTTATGGTCAGAGGGGAATGGTGATGTGGTGGAAGTTGCTTCGAGATGCGAGAAGAGAATTGTTGTTATGAGCATCAATGCAGCCAACGTATGAATGTTATTTTGAATAGTAACCAAAACTCGCGTGCAAGGTTTGTAAGTAATCTGTGTTTTGCTCACCACTGATGTCTCACTCACTCACTCTCTCTGTTAAATATAAAATTTGTATACACCTATCTCGTTTTTTTAGTCCTGAAATTGTCTGCTGTTGAGACATACTACCAGCTCTTATCAGAATGGAATGGAATGTGCAAACTATGCACTTGTGCACTTCCACTCCTTAATTACACTTGACTATCTCTGCAGTTTATCATAAAGAGACGACCTTCTTCGTACCGGTATTAGCTTACTTGCAAAAATCTTTTAATCCTAGACGACACAAATCTGTTTCAAGCAGAAGGAAAAATCATGTTATTTTAATACAGTATTTTAGGTAAATAATATCTTTTAAGAACATCTTTTAGCCCCACAAATGTTACAACTCGTAAAAGTAACAGATGAACGACAGGGAGATCATTTGTGTTTTACCAGCTTGCAAAACAATCTTTTATTGTAGATAAAGCAAAAAGTTAAAGTTGCAACATGTTATAATCAAAATTTTAATAATTTCTTTCACTTCCACATTCCACTTCATTATATTATTAGTCAAAACGAAAACACGCACGCTCACACACACAAACATACATACATTTTATATCATAATAGAACTAATGTGCTACTATTATTTCTGCACTGTTTGTTTTATACTTATTTATTTTTACTGTAAAGATAAGCAAAACATTAATAAAAAACCTTCAGGCTCCCTCAAGTATGTGCTAAAGCTAGCACAAATAGATCCGTTTAAACGATTAAAATGAACTGTAAAACGACACAATTAATAATAAACTGAGGTGATAATACATAGACTGAAGTAGTACATAACACAGTAATTAACAGTGTAACTAAAACGTGACACGCATGTTGGCAACACCTCCGTTTCCATAGCAGCTGATTCTCCGTTACCCTCCCGCTAATCACAATTTCAAAGTGGACTTGTCCATGAAGAAACTGGTTTCTGCGCATATGCCTTTAGCTTTCAATTTTGCTGTACATAGAGGCATAACTACATAGTCGCTATACTCCCAAATGTCGCAACAGCACAATAAGAGTCAAAGCTTTGAACTCTACCTACCCCATTCCAACTAAAATAAATAATAAAAGACCAAGACGTACACAGTAATATAATGTCAGAGCTTTGTAAACTTATTGACTCCCCTTACAGAGATGCTATTGCAAAAAGTATTGTCGACACTTGTGAATAATATGTCAGTTTAACGTGGCAATCTTCTTGAGATTTTGCTTTATTGTGTACGTTTTTCAAGTATTATGATGTCCTCAAAAAATGAGTGTAAATGGTAATGAGAAACACAGTGAAATGGGAGAAGGAAGGAACGTATTCTAAATTCCTGAAAATCAGCAAGTTCTTTTGCCAGTTACAACTGTTGACAAAACAGCAAAAGAAAGAAAACCTCTGTTAAAAAAATAATAATAAGAAGAAGAAACTAAAAATGTTAGTTCAGAAGATGGTTTATAGGAAACATAATAGAAAGTCTGTGATGAACTTTAAGCTTAGCTGATGAGAAACCATTGGTGGAAATAAGTTTCATTTCAATTTGGAGTGGTTTGAGAGTTCATTTAAGACAGACAAAATAAATTTTAAAGAAGTAGACTTATTATAGAAAACGGGTGCTGTAAGCCAAAGGCCAATCTGATATGAGACAGTAATGGAAAAGTTTTTCATAAGGTGTTTTTAAAAAACTTCAAAATTAGAATTAAAAATCAAAGATTTTTGCTATGCTATTAGCATATTCTTAAGACGACATACTGCGAACCATGGTAGCTTTTTTGAAATAGTAGCTTCTGGCAGTATCCACAAACTGGCTTTCAATTCTTTCTTTGATAATTTTTCCACACAATCTTGAGATGGAGTTGGTTTCACTTAGTCCTCTGTAAGTTGATATTAATTTCCTCTGCCTTTTTGTGGAGGTTGGAAATATATGCAGTCTTCCTTTCAAGAGGGAGCTCTTCACCTTTTAAAAAGCAAATGAAGACATATCCTGATACGTCCCATTTGGAGACCTCTATCGAGAGTCAATTTGGAGCTGGTGTCCATCCATTTTTCATGGTTTTCAGAGCATTCTTTACCTTGATAACAAAAATTTCATCTTCCTCAGACAATGATACATCAGAGCTCAATTCCATCATCATTTCTGAAAGAAATTTTGGATAATATTCTTTTTAGCAATTCTTGATATTCTTTCCACTGTCTCAAGGATATTATATTAATGGTAGCCAACTCTTTTCTGTCCACTCTTAATCATTTTCATGTTTGCCGTGCTTCTGTGGCTCTACTGCATCTGATATACTGTACAACTGATCTCCATTTATTATCCCATGCTTCATTTTTTGCTTATATCCTTACAGCAGCGCATATAGTCTTTGCAATCAACTCTTCATTAGTTGATAACCATTTCTCATAGGGTCCTTTTTACCATGTTACTTATTCCATCATCCCACTATCTTTTTCTATATTTGTTGCTATTTTCTATCAATTCCCCTAATGCTTCTTTTTATAGCTTCTGTACACATTCAACTATGTTGTAATACATGTTTAATCCACTTGAATATGTTATGTTACCTACTTTCAAATTAAGTCTAAGTTTATACAGTGTATATAGCCATTTTTTAAGCTTTGTAAATTAAATTTTATAACGTGCATTTGCCTAGTAGTGACATGAAGAGTAATCCATGGAAAAAATTCTTTGCTCTTAAAAGAGTGGTTAGTATTCTGCTCAAGAGGGCATTCTGCTCCTCCATTAACCCTAAAGTACTGTAAACATGTGTGTTGTTTACTAACAATAAAGTCAATTATTGATTTTCTTTTGAGAGTTTGTTGTACCAGGTATATTTATGGATATATTTGTGTTCAAAAAATCCATTCCTGCCTTGAGCAAAACGTTGCTGGCATATTTCTATGAATCTCTCTCCATTATTATTAACTACAAAAGACCCTACAAATGCCTGATTTCTTTTTGGTTCCACACACACATTAAAATCACCTAACATCATTATTTCCTTCCTGTTACTAACTGTATCTAAAAGTTGACTTAATCTGTCATCATGCTCATCTTTAAAATCAACTGTATCTAACTTTACTGTATCTAAAAAAAGTTATACTTAACAAAACTCTATTAGAAATCAATGATATTAGGGATGTTCATTTTATATATGAATATTATTACAATTGTTACACATATGTCATATGCCTTGTACATATCCTCACCTGGCAGCATATTTCATTACCTTGGTGCTCTATCTCTGAACCTGGCCACTGGCTGGAAACAGGGCAATAGATTGAGACAGTACAGAAATTATTCTCCCATTTTATAAAAACATTTTGAAGGATGACACTGCTTGTACATGACAACATGCTATCTAATCTATAAATAATTTTCATGATATAGGTAATATTCATCAGACATATAGAAAATTGTATAGTAAAAAGGAACTGGATTCACTTAATATGGTGTCAACAGGCATTACACCATGGTAACTTGTATTTGCAGATACACCCACAAAATTTATAATAAATATCACATTATTTATTTATACATAATGTACAACAATATTTTGAGAAATAAGAAAAATCACAAATAACATAAAAAGCTACTGTACATTTACAACCTAACAACGACAATAAAAACTGACTAAAATATATTTATTTATACATATTTGTTTTTAATTTAACCTGAATACAATAAAATACATTTTCTTCTTTTTTATGCCTTATTCACATTCAGTTTTCTTGAGATCTTATTTACACACACCTTAAATTACAATATATTTTAAATACATATGAAAGTATCCTCTGTGTAACAAAAGAAAATATGGATCACTTATTATTATATACAATTAGATGGAAATATATATCTCAATATATCGCACATACTATTTTTACATGACAACCACTTGAATTCAAAATTTTCGAAGACATTAATTAATTCTTTGTCTAAATCATAATCAGGAATCATTACCACATTAACAACTATTACTTTAATTAGAGTAAATAATTGCATAATATACACATTAATGATCAATAAAAATAATTTTAATATGTCAACTTATTACTACCTTCACCTTTTTTTTTTTAATTAATATTAGTTTTGAAGCATTCATGTGCATAATGAATATTATACGTACATAAGTATATCCTGTTATAAAGGGAGCATTAATATTTTGATTAAAGAGCTATACGTTATGTTATGACAAATCACATACACGCGAAATAAAGCCTTACAATATAAATTGTCTTACAATTGTCTTTGTTCATATCTTAGTAACCTAAAGGAAAATCAAGAAAAATCATTTATTATTAACCTCAGGGCTTATACATATTATGTACACACTGCCATTAATTATATTAACTGCAAATTTAATAAACAAATATTCTGATTAATTAGAAACAGTGAATATTGTGGTTCATCACAAATAGCTACTATGTATGTTTTGTGTAAGTCAACTGCTTATTTTATGATTATAATAAACATGATTATTTTATGAGAGACAGCTTTCACTGTTTTCAAACAACCTTCCGGAGGTTGCTTTTCAGTTAGGACCAGCCTGCCAGAAACTTCAGTTTTAGCTTCCTGGAAAACTGTCCCACACAAATATGTATACTACTATTAGTAATTATCCACTCTAATTCAGAACTTACAATCAAATCAATATACTGTTCATAAGCACAGTGACTTTACTATAATCAGCCATGGATTTTATCCAGCCTAATCGCAACAACTGCAAGAAGGTGTTTGTTGAAAAATTCCCTAAAGGAAGAGCACATCAAGAGTAGGTTTGTATAAATTTTATAAAAAAGCAATTTCTTTTCAATGGCCATTTACTACGTTAGACCAGGATACTACCACTAATAATAATAATGATGTACAAACAGCAGGCTATTAGACTGTGTACAATTTAAGAAACAAGTATATTAAGTATATGGAATGGGGTGTATGGATGTCAAAAACGTCCGCAAGTGGTGTAGAGAGTTTAAAGCTGGTCGTACAGAAATTCATGACGAAGAAAGAAGCGGGAGACCGTCAGTGTCAGACGAGACGATCAGGAAAGTTGAAGTCATGAGTGAAGATCAGAAGATCACTATCCACGAGCTCTCTTGTTTGCTTCATGAAGTTTCAAAATCCACCATTCAGAGGATTTTGTCTCGAAAATTGGGATATCGGAAGGTGCGCACAAGGTAGGTCCTGTGAATGCTCACAGAAGACCACAAACGGAACACGTTGAACCTGCCCATGAATTTCTTGAGTACTAAGTGGATGAAAGAGATGATTTTTTGAATTCCATTGTCACAGGTGATGAAACGTGGGTTCACCACTTCACACCTGAATCCAAATGACAATCACTTAAGTCGAGGCATTCAACTTCGCCAATAGCCACGAAAATTCAAACAACACAGTCTGTCGGCAAGATCATGGCGACTGTGTTTTGGGATTGGAAAGGGTATTGTTGATCGATTTCATGCCTACTGGGACCACAATAAACGCAGACGCATATTGTGAGACACTCAAAACACTTACACGGGCGATTCAGAACCGGAGAAGAGGAATGCTCACCAAGGGCGTGTCCATGCTTCACTACAATGCTCACCCTCATGTCGCCTGCGCAACTGTCGACCTTCTGAACCAACCAATTGGATGGGACATTATCACCCCCCGCCCCCTATAGTCCGGACTTAGCACCCAGTGACTATCATTTGTTTACACATCAGAAAGAACATATGGGTGGAATGCGATTCGACGACGATGACGGGGTGAAAAAAGAGGTCAAACGCTATCTCAATGAATTGGCGGAAAGCTTCAATACACTGGCATACTAAAACTGCCACAGCAGCTAGAAAAATTCATCGAACGTAACGGCAATTGTGTTTGTGTTCTTATGTTTCACAATCATGTAAAAAGCTTTAAAAATAAATGTTTTTCCTATTTTCAAAAAATATGGAGACCTTATTTTTGGGTTACCCCTTATATCTGCAAAGCTGCTGCCTGAAAACCATATTCCTCTCAAATTAGCCCTCCCCTCACTTGAAAAACATATCCAGTCCAAGAAAGTAGAGGCAATCTGTCATAGACAATAGCTGAATAAAATCATTCAAATACAAAAAAAAAAGAAGGCAACTACTAAAAAGGTGTGCAGTTAAAAGAACTAAGTTAAGTTTATCTCTACTAATTTTATTAAAACTGTATTCTAAATATACTAATAACCAGTACCACTACATAATGTACACTATTTTCTTGCCAGAATCTAAAAGTATTCACTTCTTATATACTCTTCAAAAACCAAATTACATGACTATAAATTTAAGTGGTAAAAAATCTGAATTTTAAAAATTTGTTATACTACAAATGGTAAATATTTTTTGTTTATTTATGAGTACATAAAACACACACACACACTTATATGGCTATATATACATTCATTTGTTCTTAAGCTTTAGAGATATGAGTTTAGGCTTATTTAAATCACTTAACTATGTAAAAACCATGAATTCAGTTTTCTTTTTAACTGACAGATAAACAGTGTGACGGTACATAAATCCGTATAAGGATTTATCGGTACAGGAAAAATAATTTTATTGTGTTTTCATGTGTTGAAAATGGTTAGGTTAACTTTTCCAATATTTTACATACAACGCAGTACGCCAGAGTAACTTGACGCCAAGGTCATGGGCGTACGTGACTTTCGACACATATTTGGACAAAGCAGGTTACGAACTATGTTAAAACGTCACAACAAATACGAAAATCGTAACAACCGAGACATAAGACAATGTCGTCATCAGCTTTAAACAAAAGAATGATGACGGAATAACCCCTTCCAATTGGGTAATTTCCACTAAGATGTCTGCCCAGTCTTCAATATACACTCAAGAGCGTTAGCACGCTAAAAATTTGCTGGTACCTTTTTTGCCAGCCAAAGTGTTTTGAACAATACCAAAATGTAATTAACAAGTAACCAGTAACTTTGAACGCGACAAGCAACATAAAATGTAAATTCAGTGCAGTGAAAGGACAGACAAAAGCGTAAAGTACGCCGACCACCTGCTTGAGATGGAGAACGTCTGAGGAGAGACTGCGGCACTCATTATCAGGAAAGTTCAAAAATTTTTAACCATATTCATTTGATCAAATTGAGCTCAAAATTCTAATTAAAAAATGTACCGCTGATTAATGTATGGGGAAAGATAGAGAGTGTGTGAGTGAGAGAGAGAGAATGCCGGCATTTATAAGAAAATGAGGCATTGGTTTATGTTTTAAGAATATAATCTGAAACTTAGTAAATAAAATAAACCATACTGCAGTTTAATAAAAATGCGTTTGTCAAGAATTAAATACAAGAGCTGAGTAATTAACATTGATGAATAATTAGTTGAGCGGAAGTGCATATCCGCCATTTTGTTTAGGGTGTATAAGACTCCATTTTGATTTTGTAAACGTTAATAATGGCAACTCAGAAATATTAAAACAAAAGTTTTATTTCACATACATGGTGTTAGCCTCATTATTTCGAAAAATCCCAAACTGTTTCTGTTTCTCGCTTAGTAAAGAACCCTGGACCCAGATGAGAAAGTAATGGTTATAACGCCACGTGCACAGACCGGATGTGTTGTGAATTATACGGTAAGTACAATAATAAAATTATTATTATTATTATAAAAAAAAATATATAAGTGAAAGTTACAACACGTACTGATAAAAACATTTCATTATTTTCACATGTTTGCTGAAGGTAAGTCTCAGTTACTATTATAATCTTCTAATCTTTTCTACAAACGCATGAAAAACCATAAAATCGATACTTCTGATATCTTCTGCTCTTCACAATGACATGTACTATGAATCAGCTACTTTCAGAATGAACCTGATAATCTACATTGGTGAGTACAAAATCTGGTACTGTCCCAATAACCATACCCACACTCATATTTCAATATTTTCGATATTTCAATTATACGATTATTGGCATCGGTATGTAGTGAATATACCACATAATTTTAGTTAGATAATAGAAATAGTGAAAATTTATATGTGTATGTTATAAAATAGTTTGCTGATAACTGCAATTGTGTTTCCATTGTCATAATTTTTAGAAAAAATATTTCTACCAATAACTCTGTTATATGCCTGTGACATCAAAAGTTGGCATTGTTAGACTAACATGCAAACTAAATCACACTCAGAACCAATATACCTTTAAAATAATACTCAGTTTTTGTGAAATCCACGTAAAAAAAAAACAACTTGAAGTAAGGCAAGTTACTATACATGCCTATTACTATACATATCTCTTTTCTGTGACAGAACTCGTTTCCCACTATTACTCGGTTTTTGTGCAGATCATTGGAAAAGCAACCATTGGAAAAGTAAGGTGGGCTACTATCTCCCACTGTCTCCCATTTTTGTTTTGCACAAAATTCGCTTTCAGTGAAATTTCTGAGATTTTAATGAATAACATAAAAGAATATTGACACCTAACAAATAACAAATCTTGTTTTCATTTGTTAAGACACTGTTTTTTGTTTTAATCTTACTAGTTAGAAATAATTATCAAATTTTTCATAACTATGGCTCTTATTTCTTTAAACAGTAAGCTAAAAACCTAAAACCATTATTACTTGACAAATGAAAACAACACATATTTTCACTTTATATTAAGAAATAGAATAATTTACAATTAGTAGATTTCCTCTCCTGCATATCGTACTATATCGATACAATCGCATATTCAAAACATCGAAAATGTAGTGTGGGTACGGATAGATACTGGGTAAGTACCCAAAATCTATACGATGTGAATTTCTACACTTGATAATAACTATGTGATACTAACATATTTGTTGTAATGGGTTTGGCCATGAAGGATTATGGTGGCATTAAAGTATATACACATCATTTAACAGTCTGCTAGTGACTGAAACATTAACAGCTATATTTTCCAGACTGAGCATTTGAGGCAACTGACTATATAAACAAATTTATTCATGTAATAGATGTAACTAAACAATATCATGTATTAATATACATGTAATGTATCATGTATTATATCATGTAATAATAGATATACCAAACAATATACTTTTCATGTGTTCTAGCTTTACACATTCCTTGTTATGGGTGAGAGCAGAAATATATCAATATAGTAACAGACATTGAAGTGGATGAAATGAAACCATAGCTTAGTCACAACTAATAAAAACTTACTTTTTTAATAGGTTCAGTTAAACTAATCATAAAATGTTTCTTACAGCTTACTGCATTTTAAGTAAGTTTTAGATTCCTAAATACATTCATTTTAATTATCTCTTCCCTTCCCTTTCCTAACAAAGAGAATTAACTTCACTAATTTTTGTTAGCCCCCCCCCACATCAGAAACTACATTTTTGGTGAAAAACATCTTACGCCACGGGTTCCGTGTGGGGGGAACACTATGCAAAAGTAGATGTTACGATTTGTGTATACCAGACAAATTTTAATATCTTTAAAACTCTAACACATATTTATATAAGCAATACATGATTAAAAATAGCAAGGATGAAAGAATGTCATGCGATATTAACCTTAACGCTTAACATCACACGCCATCACAAGATGGCCATAAGTTGGAGTGGAAAACCACCGGTTCGCTGCGCAGAAAAATGAGTATAGCTTGGGAACGCGTATGTGTAGGACGTTATTTGAGGTGCCGTTTTATAAAGCTCTAAGAGTACTATAAAACAAAATACTAGTAGTGATAATAGTGAAAGAACTTAATAAATAATACAGTGACAGTGTTGAATTTCGGTAAATTTTCCTTAAAATTTCAAAATTTCTTCACAACAAGACATAAATGCCGATCATAAATGCTTACAAAGTAAGAGAAGAATGAATGAGGAATCCAAAAAGGCTCCTATGACAGCAGCAGAACGAATGCAGAGGATGAGGTACCATCGAAAAGTCAAGGCAAGCACCAGCTGTGCAGGCGCTGCAATGGCTAACGCCACTTCACAAACAATGAATGTCGACAGTGAGATAGAACTGATGGAATGCAACAAAATACACGCAGATGGACGTTTGAGAATCAAAATTTAGCATTTATATCCATTGGCATCTGGCGACAGAGCACTTTGAAAAGTTATTCTATGCCAACAAGATAGGTTTTGTTGGTGATCATATATGTTCCAAAATTATTTAAAACGACCCAATGCAGATAAGCTGGAATTCTTATAACAAGAACTCACAGATGAAGACGTTCAACAGTTTAAGTTGTGCTCAAACTGTTGGACATCCGTAAAACAAGGAAAGGTCCCAACACTGAGTAAGAGTAACAGCTTCATGTATCCACCAAAACCAACACACTTGCCACCATTAGAACCACTCAGCAAATGTCTAATATCTCTGCGACTACCGTTATTTTGGTAGCTAAACGACAAGTTCAGATTGGTGTTGGCCACGGATCCAACTGATTTCACAACTTTACAAAATACCACGATAGACTTAACGTTCTTTAGAGATATAAATGTAGCATGTAAGCCTTGCATCGTACTACTCGTACTGTTGTCCTGTATTTAACAAAATTTTACAAATTAGTCATTACTGTGTGAAACAAATAAAAGAAAAGACATGCAAGTTCATTCATTTATTTTTTACCAAACCTACAAACACCCCTTCCAGCAACACCACCAGGGTAAGACGTTTTTCGCCAAAAACCTCAGCGGTAGTGACCCTGACACTACCTACCCCCTTTTTTTAACATTTACAGTAACATTAATTTACATCAAGCATGAAGCACATACACAAACCAAAAGGCCACATAAGTCTGGTGACTTATTTGACTATTCCTGTACTCGAGAATAGAAAGATAACTCTTAAAAACAGATAGGTTACTACATTTGTTGTCTGAGGACTAACAAAACTCCTTTTTCAAAGGCTCCATAAATAATAACAATAAATAATACCTAAAACAATGAAAAAGACTGTGCTCCTTCCATGTGACAATTTTCTCAATTTTTATTGTTTTATTGTGCATTGAGCACCAGGAGTGTGCATCATTTAACCAAAGAAATTGCAAGGCTGGATGAGATTTCCTGACCGTTTTGAAAGAAAGTAAGCCTTAAAACAAAGAGATAACGTGATTCTCTATTATTCACAAGTTACATGAATGAAATATGTAAGAGGCAGACACACATCCCCACATTGAACATTGGAGGTTGAGGCCAGTTCTGGCCCAGGCACTGCTTATGCTGATGTGCTCATAAAAGACTGAAGGTATATTCAAGATGTAGTAGTTGAATTGTAGGAAGAATTGGAAAGAAAGGGCACAGAGCTGAATATTAAGGAAGTAAAGTTTTGCGTGTTGGAAAGAAATAAGAATAGCCCTTGAGAATAATTACTTGTAACGGATAATAAATGTCTCACATCAAGGAGTATGACTATATTTGGGTATGATATTTGATGTGGATGAGAAAATAGATAAGGAAATTTCAAATTGTCTGAACAAAGCAAACTCCATACATATGCGTGTACTTGTCCTTCACTGCTCTGATGTAGTATTTGGGTATACCTGAAAATTATAAGTACCTTCATATTTACTTTAGGGGGGAACTAACCAAACAAAATAGAACGTTTAAACATTCTACTGCTCAGAAACCATTAAAAACAGAATTAACTTTGATAATAGTAAATGGCTAAACAATTGTTTTTAAAGTGACACACGCCTAGCACACACACACTGACAGAGCAAGCTACCAGACTGGTTGTAATAGTAAACATATGAATATACTGCATATTTCCATTAACTAAAAAGTTTTATAGTAAATAACTGTATAGAACTTTATTAATCATGTATTAATGCATTATTCTTAATGTTTAACAAACTAATCAAACCACTCAAGTTGTTAATGTTCAAGAAATAGGTGTCACAGGAATGACAAAATTCTCTTGATTTATAAAACGCCCTGCAATTATGTATCACTGATACAATGGATAACTTTACAAAATAATATACATCTGGTGTCCAAACGAAATAAAAAATATCGGTATGGAGAACCATACATGACTTCCATGTTCTAAGATTTATATTTAAAATCATATTCGAAATGAAATATTTCCATAGAAACTACGTCTTTCTACTTATTGCTTCAGCATTAACCACAGTACTGTGGTCACTAACGTATACCACCTCACGTTTTCGCACTCGATTTTCACTGATGATGGCAGTCGATGCCACTGCCAAAAAGTCTGGTTTTGCAGAAAACATTGGACTACGGCTAAACAGCCCGGGAAGCAATTTTAACAAAAAACTACTTCTTTGTTGCCGATAACGTAGTACACATATAAAAAATTCTCCCCTCCACCATCAACTATAAATTTTAATAATAGAAAATTACCCCCACCCCGTTCACTTAACCTCTTCATTTATAGATATTTAATCTACGTTTCTACAGTGGATTATTATGAGCTTCTTATCAGGATACTTTATTTATAAAAATTAAGTACTTTACTCTTGTTAAATCATAAAACGTTTCAGGTAAACTACCCCTTCCTCTTATTCGATCTTCTCCAAAATCAATAGACCTTCAGTCCTCTACAATTCAGGGATGCATGCAAAAAAATATTTGATTCTGTTTGAATGTGCACCAGTTATCGTAACTCATAAAAAATTACCCTTTTTAAAACATAAAACGTTGCTGATAAACTACCCCTTTCCCTTAACTGATCTTCAACAAAATCAACAGACCTTGAGTTCTCTTTAGTTCAAAAAGGTATGCAAAAACGTAGTTGATTCTGTTTGAATTTACAGCAGTTATCGTTCGTCATATTAAAAATTACCCTTGTTAAAACATAAAATGTTGCAGGTAAACTACCCCTTTCCCTTAACCGATCTTCACCGACACCAATAGGTCTTGAGAACTCTACAATACAGGGCTGTATGCAAAACATCATTTGATTCTGTTTGAATTTGCCGCTGTTATCGTTTACCAAAAAAGAAATTACCCTTGATAAAAAACCGTTGCTGGTAAACGCCTTTCCCTTAACCGATCTTCACCAAAAACGATAGGTCTTGAGTATTCTACAATTCAGGCCTGTATGCAAACAATTATTTGATTCTGTTTGAATTTGCGGCTCTTATCGTTTGCCATATAAAACACCCTTGATGAAACATAAAACGTTGCTGGTAAACTACCCTATTCCATTAACCGATCTTCACCAAAAACAATAGGTCTTGAGAACTCTACAATTCAGGGCTGTATGCAAAACATTATTTGATTCTCTTTGAATTTACGGCAGTTATCGTTCGTCACAGAAAAAATTACCCTTGTTAAAACATAAAATGTTGAAGGTAAACTACCCCTTTCCCTTAACCGATCTTCACCAAAATCAACAGACCTTGAGCTCTATATAATTCAAAAAGGTATGCAGAAGAGTAGTTGATTCTGTTTTAATGTACGGCAGTTATCGTTCGTCATAAAAAAAAAATTACCCTTGTTAAAACATAATATGTTGTGGGAAAACTACCCTATTCCCTTAACCGATCTTCACCAAAACCAAGAGGTCTTGAGACCTCTACAATTCAGGGCTGTATGCAAAATATTATATGATTCTGTTTGAATTTGCGGCTGTTATCGTTTGCCATAGAAAATACCCTTGATAAAACAAAAAATGTGGCTGGTAAACTACCCCTTTCCCATAACCGATCTTCACCAAAAACAAAAGGTCTTTAGTACTAAACAAATAAGGGCTGTATGTAAAAACTTATTTGATTCTGTTTGAATTTGCGGCTCTTATCGTTTGCCATATAAAATACCCTTTTAAAACATAAAACGTTGCAGGTAAACTACCCCTTTCCCTTAACCGAACTTCACCAAAAACAACAGGTCTTGAGAACTCTACAATTCAGGGGAGTATGCGAAAAATTATTTGATTATGTTTGAATCTGCGGCTGTTATCGTTTGCCATAGAAAATACCATTGTTAAAACATAAACGTTACTGGTAAACTACCCCTATCCCTTAACCGATATTTACCAAAATCAACAGATCTTGAGAACTCTACAATTCAGGGATGTATGGGAAACATTATTTGATTATGTTTGAATTTGCGGTTGTTATCGTTTGCCAAACAAAAAAAATTACCCTTGATAAAAAAAACTGTTGCTGGTAAACTACCCCTTTCCCTCAACCGATCTTCACCAAAAACAATAGGTCGTGAGTACTCTACAAATCAGGACTGTATGCAAAAAATTATTTGATTCTGTTTGAATTTGCGGCTGTTGTTTGCCATAGAAAAAAAATCTACAGACACACACACACACACACAGACAGACACACGCACAGACACTTTTCGAAAAACGACTTTTTTTCATGTTTTGAGTGTAGTACAATCAGAATCTGCAATAATCTCGAACACGATTTTTTTTGCCATCACCATACTTCCATTTCCTTAAGGAATATGGAAGTAATACATAAATCAGAATGTTCTAATTTCAGAATTAATAATAATGTGGCATGGAACTAACAATTGGATAAAACCTTAGTCATTTCATGAAACATCGATTTCCAACTATTTGTGTGGAAGTCTGGCTTTCTCTGACTGAAAATTAAATCTGTGCATGAAGTGCACATACAGATTTGTTTAATGTATTACCAGAATTTTGACAATTTTATGTACAAATAATTTTACACTTAAATTATTTACACAAAAATTCACAATAAATATACTATTCATTAATGTATTTAAGTTTTACACACATTTATTAACAGAATTGTTTTAACAAGAATTTAATAATTTATTTATACTTGTATAAGTGTAACCTAGTGGGTAAACTACAAAGATGTTTTCAAAACATTTTTGTAAAAAAGTAGTTTAATACAAACGTAGTTTTAAACACACCAATTATATTACATATGCCTTTCATTAACATAAACAAATAATTTAATATGGGAAAACATTACTACCTTCTTTACAAAAACTAAATTTTACTAACTTTATAAACTAATACAGTTTAAGTCTATCTTTACAATCATTATAATCTATCCATCAATAATAAGAATAAAATAAATCAAATTAAAACAAACAAAACACTTTTGAATATTTTTAAGATTACGCATACAAAATAACCAGTATCACTTTACCACAAGTACTTTTATTTGTGTTCAGATAGTTAGATTTGTAAATTGTTATTGTAAAACTACAATAAAGGGAAAATAGGGGACTTTACTAGAGGGGAAGGTACTGACACTGATACAAAACACTAAATAAAACCAACACACTACCTGGAATATTTGGCCAGTTTCCAATCTGAAGTTGGCGACTGCTTCCTTCCTGGGTTTTCTACACTTTTTATTCCATAACTGTTCAATCCCTCACCATGTTTTTCCTTTTGAAACTGGAAAGGAAAGGAAAAATCTCTACAAGTTAAAAATTTCCAGTGCAGAAGAATGTGTATTGTGCATGAGAGAAGACGCAAAAATGAACAAAAATCATCTACTGGAGTGTGTGAAGCTGAACCGAGAAATGCAAGTATTTAGAATGTACAGTGGTCTTCATTGGGAAGCTCGCTACCAAATGGGTTAAATGTACCAAGGGGAGCCATTGGAAAACAAACAAACAAACACTACCTGGAATACAAAATTGTAATATACACTTTTTCAGTAAAACATTCTTGAGTTAGGTTAGGTTACGTTACAAAAACCTGTCAGCCTTTACTCCATCAATAAACAGGTTTGTTCTTAAAATCATTAAGATTAGAAGTAAACAGATAGATAAAGCTAACTGGGAAGAACGTTTCATGATATTTCGTATATCTCAGTTTGTATTTTGATTCTTGTACAGAAATAATCAGAAAACAAGTAAGTAGTTCGCCCATATCAGTTTTGGTTCCCTCAACTAAGAAAATGGAAATTAATCACAAAAAAAAATTACCAATCTTCTCTGTGTGTTAGATTGGTAATTTGTCTTCTTTAGAAAAAGACAATACCTCCTCTCTAGCAAAAAAAAAACATGCCATTATGTGACTCCTCCAATACTGAATCATATCTATAATATAAAGCACTAGGTAGTGTGTCCGTCATCGGTATGTTACCATAGTAACAAGTAAATAAACAAATGATATTTACCGGCATCGAATATAGTCTCAGAATCTACTGAACCAATTTCAATGAAACTTTGCACGCTGATAGCAGGTACCCAACGGAAGGTTTTCCACTTTATCTGATAACGATAGGTTAAAAAGAACCAAAGTTATTGCAAAAAAACGCATTTTTAAACCCGCGGCTTCGATCACGAATAACGATAGTTTAAAAAGAACCGAAGTTATATAAAAAAACTCATTTTTTTAAACCCGCGGCTTCGATCGCGAATATTTGTATATATGATTGTTGTGGTAACTGTCGAGTTGGTAAATTGCTAATGGTACATCTGTATTAATAATATTGTTATGGAATTCTTAGCAGCATATGGAATTCGTATAAACAATACAATAATTCATTGTTTGATTATATTGTAACATTGATTATATAGTACACGTTGATTCTGACAAACCATACTCTTCGACATTTGAATATTCAGTAGGCCTATGTGCAGTAGGAATAATTAATTGTCGAGAATTATACTTAACCTACTTCATCGAGAATTATGCGATGAGCGTCAGTGATGTAGTATCAGTGTGCCTTTTTTCGTTAATGTTACGTCATCGGTAAGTAATATGTGCAATATGTATTGTATTGTATAAATTATTAATTGCCCCCTACAGATTTATTAGTATAGATCAAATAAATAAATTTCCCTTTTTTTAGCTTTGCAATGCCAAAAAGACGATCATGTTTAGGAAGATCTATTGCTGCTGCGGAAAGAAAGAGGCGTCTTAGAGCATCTGAAAATGACGTCGAAGGAGTCGAAATGCAATCAGCTCCTGGAAACTCTTCAGAAAGATCTGGATTAGAAGAAGTCTCACGGGTTGAAAGTCCTACGATTCGTGAAAATAGATTAGCGGCACAAAGACGCAGGCAAGCGACTCTCAGATCACGAGGTCCTACTTTACGATGGAATGCAAAATTAAATAGTGGTTTCAATTATAATCCAGTTATTAACTACGCGAATGAAACAGATATCGGGTTACAGAGTATGGTTTGCCCTCATTGCAAAGCTTTAAAGTGGAAAAATGAATCACATGGATTATGTTGCTCTGCAGGAAAAATGCGATTAGATCCCATACTTCCTCCTCCAGAACCGTTAAAATCATTATTAAATGGAGAACATCTTTTGTCGAAAAAAATTTTGAATGCATTAAGATCGTACAATTCAGCTTTTCAATTTACATCATTCGGAGTCAATGAAATAGTCGACGGGAGCTTCATGCCTACTTTCAAACTTCAAGGGCAAGTATATCACCTCATGGGATCATTAGGCTACTCCCCACACAAAACGAAGTACCAAAATTTCTACAGGTGTATTTCATAGCTGATTATTTACAGCAATCTGAAACAAGAATGGATCATATTCGTAACTTGGATAAGCCATTAGTAACAGAACTTCAAAATTTACTTCACGCAATCAACCCATATGTTAGTGAACTGAAAAATGTGTTTGAATTTGTAACATCTGCGAATAATAATCAGTACAATATTGTGATTCATGCTGATCGAACAGAAAATAATGAAGAGCACAGGGGTCGCTACAATGCACCGACAACTAATGAGGTGGCAGTAGTTTTAGTTAACCAGGAATGCGATAAACTCGATATAATAATCCGTGCGAGGGATCATAAGCTACATCGAATTGCAGAAACGCATCGAGCTTATGATGCTTTACAGTACCCTTTAATGTTTTGCAGAGGAGAAGATGGTTATCATTTTACATTAAAATTAGTCGATCCTCAGATTGGGTTACAAACTGCTAACTCGACAGTTACCATAACAATCATATACAAATATTTGCGTGCGAAGCCGCGGGTACCTGCTAGTTTAATATGTACTTGGACAGCAACTTCAAATGACAAACTTTTCTCACATACTATTCTTATTAATGGAATAATCGGAAAATGTATTATTTTTTTATAATCACAATCAATAATTAAAGAATTGTTAATTTTTTTATTACTGATTCTCAAATTGATTTAATTTTTACTTTTTTACTACAATAAAGCTCAATTCACTCCAAACAAGCTTGAAAAAAAGTAGTGCAAATATACTCAATGCTGTGGAATTCAAGAAGAATGGAAAAAGTGCTGGACCTCAACATAAAATATTTACATTTTATTTTCTTTAGAACCAATATACTTATGGTTGTGAATGTATCATAAGAATGAATGAGTATTAATTAGATAAAAACCAATCCAGCAACAACTATATAATTTGTACTTTTTATTCTAACTAATGGCAAATGCTCGGTTACTCAAAAAGAGCAGACCCTACTACCAAAATACCAAGACTCCATGGTAGTGAGTAAGCAAGAAATGATCCGATAATATCAAAACTTAAACCATACTTTCTATAGTACACCTGAGCCACAACATCAACAGCTTCATGAGTGTCATGCAACATCAATTTATGCAGTGCATCATTTTGTGCCCAAGTTCCTTCCTTGTGTACTAACAAACTTCATAATAAAAATTTTCAAATTCTTCAGTGGCACATTTATGTTCTATATTTTGCATTTCCTAATATAAAAAATTTTATCTCTACTTTACATAATAAACACTTGTTTCTCATCAGTTATCAGGTGTACGCATAAACACCAAGTCATAACCACACTCTCATACTCTTCATGAAATTATGGTGGAAAAGAGAATACTTCGATCAAGACAGTCAAGAGTAACAAAAAGCAGTCAAAATGAACCAAATAAAAACATAAAAATTTCTTTTACATAAGGCTTACTAGTTTAGTGTGGTGAGTGTTTTTATATCATGCTTAGAACCCACTATTTTTTATAAAACCAATTACTTTTGCTCCTGTAGAAACGTTTTAAGGTACATTAGTTTTCACTTTTCCACTTCAAAGTATTTATTTCAGACACTTTATGTATATGCATGTAAAACGAAAACCAAAGAAAACTACAGGAAAAGAACAAAACACTAGTATCAATATTCTTCTTGAAAGTCCTGTCACACTAAATCAAAAAGTACATAAACTACTTAACACAGTACTTCACAACACCAAAATGCATGACAGTAGTGTGCAATCCATTACAATTTCACTGAAGGAAACTGTAAACTTCACTGATGCATTACTATAGTATATGTCAAGGTGTATGAAAAGTTGCTTCACTATCAAAACAACTTTTCACAGTCTTTATTGCTATAGAAATTCTTAATTTTTTTATTTAACAGCCATGAAATGTACAATCTATCTTATAGATTTTATTGATAGAAATTTCAAAAGTTACATACAGATAGTTTTAGGAAATGCAAAACATTTTTTATGAAAGAATATGAAAGTGTTGGGTTTTTTTAATGTTCACATTCAATATTCAGTAAACAGAAACATTAAACTGAATAAAGGCACACTCACACATGAAATACTTACTTTGTCTTTTCTCTGGCCCTTCGATACACCAAAAGATAATGCTTAAAAATAGAATGCTAATTTTGAGCCAATCAATTACTGAGCAAGACATGTCTCGAACACACTACGCCCTCTATGTTTCATGTTTATTTACATCAACTACATATGATTAAAAATTCTAGACTCATTTCTAAAACTTTTTTGACATTCACACTATTGTCGCTATCTCTACTAACTTACTGTACACAAATATATATGAAAGAAGTACATTAAAAATATTTTTTGGCCAAAGATAAAGCATGTATTTTTTTATAGTACAGTACATATTGTTCATATGATAAATTTGAGGTTATTCTGAAAATACATGCATTTAATTATCTACACATGATTAAATTATATGCTGATAATTACAATAACAACATGTATACATAGTGTACGAGTAAATAGAAAAATATTTTTGTAATTACTTGCTACATGTACAAAAAATTATATTACAAAATAAATACAGCAATTTGTTCCTTAAAGCAATGTCACAGAATATAAAACAAAACTGGAATAAGACATCATATTTAAAATGTGACAGTTTTTATAAAAAATGTATGTTGCAGAGAAAATTGCACGTTTTGCTAGAGCAGAAACATAATTCGTTTAAAGAACAATTTCATTTTGATTTAACCTAAGACTTGGCAAGCACAAATACACATTTGTGTATGTTGTGCTTGTAAAATATGAGGTTAAAGAGATGCATGCGCATGTATCTCTCTCTATCTCTCTCTCACTCTCACTCCCCCATATACATCCACTATATAATATGCGTTCTCCAACATGAAGAATACTCAAGTGCATTCTTTACAAGAAAGAAAGTCTACAGCTATACAATTCGTCAACGAAATCCATATAATTGATGAACAAAATGTGCCAGATAAACTGTATAAGACTTTTATTACTCAACGACAGTGACGTTATATACCGGTACATATACAATTACACTCAACATGATATAAACCTAAACACATAATGAAAGTTCAGTACCCAGTTGCCAGTTTCCCACTCATCTGCCACTCTGTTAGACAAGACACTATAAGTGGAGCCTCAGTGTCTTAATGTTTCTGAAACTTTAACAACTCTGTTCAAGCAAAACTCTCTTCAGAATCTCACAGAATCTAAACAATAATATAATCCAAACCCAACCAATAATCCAATAACTGTATTGAAAATAGTGTTACACATTTTTGGGAACAAAAACAAAATTGATTATATGTATTCCGCTGGGGCCATATCTGCTTTCTATTACAGTCACTTGTTTTTTAGTTTCTACACTCTTGTCACAAATTCTTCAAGGCATAAGACGTTAATAAAGTATACACACATCTTGCACCATGAACACTGCAAACTTAAAATCAGTACTGAGCTAGGAGCAAGTTATGACCAATAGTAGTACTCAAGGACCACATACAGTAATATAGTGAACATCAACTCCACTGTCTTGTATTTTGAGAAAACTGTGCTTTTGAGACATTTCAGAGGTCAAATCATAAACACAGTTAAGAACACTTTATTTATTTGTTTATGGTCATTTTAATCACAATATAAATGACCATTGGTGAAAACAGTCCAAAACAAACAGTACACTCTTTCTACATTGGCAGTCTCCATAACAAACATTTCTAACAAAAACAACTGGCGGGTTCTTTCACATAACAAATGATAACCTGTGCCTGTAACAGCATAGAATTTCTCTACAATGGAGAAATGACAAGGCTTCATCAGATTCATTGTACTGAAATTTTACTGCGTATATATTTTAATATCTACAACCAACTTTCTCATACATCACACTTATAATACATTTTAACAAATATTCCGCTACAGTTCACTGTTCACACAGTCAACTTACATATGAACAGAATGCACCTTCCACAGTTATTCATGTTAATAAAGTGTCTTTGTACATATCAGAAGGAATGTGTGCATAAATTATTTAAAAATATTCTATGAAACTGTGAGAATAAAAAATGTAAAACCAGTTAAATGACCCATCAAATGACAAGCCTTATTATTAAAAATCAAAAAAATGACAAAAGATGATTTGGGTTGTAATTGAATGTTTCCATTTAGTATCAACTTTATCTGACATTGACTGTCACAACTAGTTTGACAGATATAGGACTATGTTGTACTGTGTGCGACCTGGGCCTCCACAAAACATTTATGTCTGTACTGGAAAATAAACCACAACTATCCTTCTTTATCAACATAAAATCTTCCACTTCCACTACTGCATAAAATTATTTATCAAAAGGAACATTTTCGTACCTTAAGTTATATAAATTTTAAATGAAATTTTTATATCCTGATGTAAATTCCTGTTTATGGAGAGGCATATAGCCTACCTTCAGAAAGACATAAAACATACTGTATGTAATTTTTTAATTTTTAAAACATTTTGGTGATGGTCATAATAGTAAAAAATGTTGAAGAATTAATATGTTATTCTTCTGTCTTTGTTTCTCCCTTCTCTCCCCTCCCTTTCTCTTTCTATATGCCTGAGCAAACTGTGTAGATTAGAGTGTAGGTTTGATGAAGATTCTCACCTGACTCGTTCAATATACATATGCAGTACACAGTGTAGGTCAGCAAATTCACCAATGTTTTTGACAGGGTCAACAACAGCAGTGAAGAGACAAATTACTGCAGTTATAGCTAAAACATATGGCTGATGATCAAACAACAGACCATGACCTAACACCCAGAAAAACTCAACTAAACAAAGCAAAAATTCTCATTGGTCTGGTTGAATTATATAAATTTATACAATCTTATACATTTTTAGTTGGTGAAATCAGTGCCACAATTAAAAACAGAAATCAACCTATTTGAGAGACAACAAGTGTAAACAATTCCCCAATCGACTTTCTTCCATCAAAGCCACTCCTTATTCCATCAAAAACCCAACAAAGCCATGTTACATTCTAAAAATATTAACAGGTGGTTAAAAAACAAATTGTGTATAATCTACTTTTCAAGAGGAACAAAGGTTCATTCCCACTACATTCACATGAATTAATTTATTTGTAAGGATGCAGCTCAAAAATTAATTCTGATATTTAAAAAAACCGAGAAGAAACATACAAAATAATAATTAAATAATTCATAAAGATAATGTACTATGAAGGTCTGCAAGTCTCTGTAAAACTTATGATTTATCCACCATTACCCATGAATATAAAAAGCATAAGGAGATTGTAATGTCTAAACACATGATGGCAACTTGAAGCTGCATGAACAGAATATAATGAAAAGCTCCGATCTGTAAAGTAAAATAAACTACACTGAACTCAAAAAATGCTTGTCATGTGAAAAAAAGATAAATGGCACTGGAAGACAGATATATTAATAGTGTATAAAGTAGAAAATAAAGTAACTGATAGTCAAATACAGTACACACAAAGTATTTCATTAACTGATCAACAAAATACATGAACAGAAAACCTGATCAAAGTAATGTGTTGTGAACTTAGGAGTCAATAATATTACACAACATGAAATGGGTTTCTACACATTTGTCACAACAGGAGAATACTCGATCACTTCTGTCACTGGCACTAAATTTACATTTACATAATCTGTAATTCAAAGTACTTTAACATAACCTGAAAAAATATTAACAACACAGTGTCAGTAAAACATGTATTTTTTTTAAATTAATATTATAATATAATTTACATATTACAAAATCTGACTGATTTCTGTTAACACAAAAGTTCTAAAGCATATATCACATTTGTATCAGTGGTATTATATTTACAAGCATACACTATTGTGCATGTATATACTTAACACTCAATAAAGTAAAAAACTCAGCGAAACATTCTTCTTGCATTTTCTTTTTGGTATTTTAATTCAATCTACTCTACTCAATATTACAGAAATAAATAACATCATATTACATCCTAATGGAATAAATGTCACTTTTTATGTACAACACTGTACATATCCGCACTTAAACAAGACTCTTAAAACTTAATTCATATACTTTTCTCAAGTCCAATTTCTTACTGATGCCATGAATATTATGCGTTCTAATAAAATTCTAAGTGATAAAACATTCAACACAAATACAAAAAATATGCGTTCATTAATTATAATTATTTATAAACTATTCTTAATGTCTTATTCTCATCACCAGAGAAATACAATGCACGGTCTGTCTACTATAAAAACTTACAGTATTAATCTAAGTAAAACATTATCATTTTGTTTTAGTATAAAATTTGTTTAATTTGTAATATTTATTGTTATGTAGATTTAAATATAGTTTTCTTTTTAAATAAATTTATTGCTTTACAAGAATACTGATATAAGAGTTACAAATGCACAAACATCCAAATGCTTACAATCGTTAACAAAAAAAAGTCTTTATTTAACACAGTAGCAACAGGTTTTTGGCATTATTTTTATGCAGCTCTCTCTGCAACAATTAACTTTTGGAGTTACCAAATAAATAATAATAATTTACAGTTTAAAAAATACAATTCTAATCCTAATACAATCTGTATCTGTTATCATAAATATTATATAGGAAGAGCAAAATGACAGCAAAGAGTTGGTGATTTCATGATTAGTAGCTTGCTTCATGACCAGCTAATATATAAAGGTCAGCTCCATCATCGTTACTTAGCGTTCCTCCCACTCTCATAATAGAATGTGATTCTAATACTACCACCCTGTAAGTAAAATAGAAACAAGTCAAGAAACTGCACACTTTTATGATGCACCCCAACACAAACTGAACCACTACATACATAATATTCTTGCAACATTTGTGGCTGATTCATGCAGTTTGAACTATTGAAGCCTATAAAGTGGTCTCATTTATTGACACATTTGTAAGAATCAGGATTTATCTAGTTTTACTTCTGAATTAAAAAAAAAAAACCTGTTTCCAACTCAACAAAATTCACAAATAACTTGACATCATTACAATTTATAACATGTGATACTATAAAAAAAAACATGATACATTTTGAATACTATTCATTTGTGGTTACTACAGATTTTAACATATACATGATAGTGCATTGTTTAAGTGTTGTATATTTCAACAATTTTTTTATATATCAGAATCACTGCAATGAAATTTATTCACTTCTATGACTTGGAAAGCTTGCATACACTGTAAGTGAACCATCGTTGTATCCGTATTTGCTTGACCTGAACTACTACTCATGTTAATGTAAAAACATTTAAATTAACAACTGCTTGAGAGAAACTACACCTTCTGGCCAATAAAGGAGACAAATGATTACCAAACCCTTTGTGACGAAATGATACAATAAATTAACACAATGTAAACAATAAATTACACAAATCTTATCATGAGTGTGACAAAACTTTGTACTTACCACTTTATAATAAAATGCTTAGAATACACAAAGTGAGAAGAGAAAAATGTTATTCAAGTACTAGCTGAAATATCCAGTAAATATTATTCAACTATGTACAATGCAAAAGCTGTCACTCAGTAATGACACATATTTTGGTTACCACACACCAAATAGTGCTAACTGACGAAGTGAGAATTGAAAACCGTAGTAACTGTACCATTCATGTTTTTATCTGGTTGTACAAATCCAGACAGTTCATAGTTAAGATTTCTTAGCAGACTGTACATGGATAGGCAGACAGTTGTATAGCTTTTGCCAAATGTAAAGAGACAGTGTCTAACATGATGTAGACTATGCGCTACTTACATTTCAAACACATTTTTGCACTACTTGTCACACAAATATGGAAACAGTTAATGAGAATAATTATATAGCATTATTAAAATTAGTTTGGTATTGACAATTATAACTGTTGAGTACTGTCACAAGGAAAGTGGGCCTTCTAAACTGGAACACTGATAACAAAAAGAAAGATGAATACAAAAACATCTTATGAATCATGATGCTTTTCAACCTCGTAATGTGTGAATGCGCGCATGCATTATTTATCACGTTTAAAAAGTAGGTGTTATAGCTTGCAACATGAATATTATGTTTGTCCACTTGTAGCAGCAACTTGGTCATAATGAATGAGCATGTTATGCCATACATACCCGCGTACTAGGGTGGGTTATTTTTTTTTTCTATTTACTGTACCACAGAAAACTTGCCTCTAGGACAGATAAGTAAAAGAAAAAAAAAGAAAAATCTGTTAATATCTTCCGGTCGTGCATCCCCCTCCCCAAAAATCATAAAAACTGATCAATTTGTAATTAAAAAAATGTTTTTCTATGTAAGTAAAATGCTAAGGTCAGTAAAGAATAACACAGCGAAGATAATTAAATTTAAAAATCAGATTTAACATAGATTGGTCGCGCATTGCATCTGAAAAACACATTAAAATTCCAAATTTTACATTTTGACATAAAATAGTTAACGATGATACAAACTACGGAATTATGTCAATAGTCTTTTACTAATTCATTTTGGTACTTGCTATTTTAATCTCCGATTTATGTAAAAAATTGTGGATCGTGAAAGAAGCGTTGTTCTGATGAACCCATCCCTGGACTTGGCACCAATGTCTTTTTGTGATGCTTCTGTCACCACCTTCACACACCGCCCCACTGCTTGTGTATGACATGGAAACTTGTTCATTCAGCTGCTGTTCCTGATTTTATTACAGATGAAATCCTCTCATCACTTACTCTTCACAGCAAAGGTGGCGGTGAATGTGTACAGGTACTCAGTACAGGTAGTGGCTGCAAAATTTAGTTTTGGTGTCACAAAGTTCCTAATTGACTTTCGCTTAGGAGCTTTGTTTCTAGCCTTCATTATTCTTCTGAGTCCTAATTCTCTCATATGCTTTCTTTCACATACAATCATACTCAAGAGCAAATTTTCGGGGTGAGAAAAAAATGAGTTACATTCGACCATAGGGTCTACTACTTGAAGTAAATTTTCAGGCAAGAACCTTGACGTTTCTATAGATTCAAACACATGCTTATTTCACACATAAAGTACTTGCTTTTTTTGATACTAAACCAGGCAGGCAAGTAGAACTTTAAGATGAAAGAAAATAATAGGTTATGTTCATCTGAAGGATTTATTACACTTACGTACAATCTGAGAACTCTGCCGTAGTTAACCACCTTGAGTGTGAAAGAGGGCCGAGATCATGAACAGACAAATCTTCTTGACATTTACCTGATTTTACTGCATTATTAATCTCAAACAGGTATTGTTGATCTTTGCTTAGCACTTTCCGGTCAATTTCATGAGTCACGCACTGAATACTATCAAAATTTACCACTGAAAGTTTTTCATATCCACTAAGCTGCCTGCCAAAGGATTTAAGCCTGGTAGTGTCACCACCAAGAGTTTGAAATAAATGTTTGAATGGCAATTCATTGAAATGCAAAAGCCATAAACCTCCACTGTAGTGGCTTTTTCACATGTAGTTCAATCAAATGTAGAACGCCAGTTTTCCAGCGTGTGTTAGTAACATCACACCCAATTATATCAAGTTTGTAAAGGGGAGTCTCAAGAGTAGACAAGTGAGAAATAATGCTATTAGGAATATCACTAACAGATCCCGAAGAGGGCAAAACATGGTCAATGTATAAAGAGAGGTATACATGGTTTCTTAATAAGGATATAGTATTCTTCTTTTTAACGGAGCTTATTAATCACGAGAGTTTCATCTTTTCTGCCATCAAAGTTGAGTCCCTGCAGCTGTTCATTTCTAGCCTCATTCTGTAATTCTGTGTGGTTATGTTTTTTTTCTCTCTTCTAAGCTTGTTTTTTATTGACAACACGGGTGTAAACATTATCATTATCACAACACCTATAGCAGGTTGCGTGCTGTTTGCTATTCATTCAGAATTCAGTTCACAACAGTCAAATCACTTTGTTTGGCTTAAATACAACTTATTATGATTAAGACTTTAAAAATATTAACGAAACAAAAATGCCTTATTTTAGTAAAATTTAGAATTTTAAGTGCATTGCATGACTGGCAAAATAAAACTGATTTGCTATTTCAATGCTTACAATTATTCATTTAGCCATCTTCTACTGATTCCACACTATAGCAGTTTGACCTGAATCAGTTTGACACATTTTTAAAAAATCACAAAGATTAGTTGAATTTCACTAATTTTAAAAATGATTTATGACAGGAAGATATTAACCGATTCTTATTTCTTTTGTTTTTTTTTATTTTACTTATCTGTCAAGTTTTCCACGTTATAACGAATAACATTTTTTTTTAATTTTTTGGCCCATTCTAATACATACTCTAATGACAATACTGTTTATCACAATTGTCAATACCAAAAAAAGTTTTAATAACTTTTACTGTATAGACATGCACACGCTCACATCCAAACACGCTTTGCCAACTCCAAAATTTATAATAAAGCGTTCACAATACTTACATTTAAATTTGCAAACCATAAGATAATACTGTTTTGCACATCGTTTGATGATAATTTACATCACGGAAATCTCCTCCATCCATTGGAGTATCATCATCACAGCCTCAACAACAGATAATTTGTAAGTCACATTTCTACTGGTGACCTAGTTCTTTACTGTTCCCCAAATATTTTCAATGGGATTTAAATTCTGTGTGGAATGGTAGCAGATGCAAAACTGAATGGCTGTACTTACTTGCTATGTCATCTACCTTGAATGATTTTTCATGGGATTTGTTCTTTTCAACAATTTATAAAGTTCAGGTTTGGTCATTTCCTGTTGAAAAACAATTTGTTTATCAGTCAACCAGTTTATCTTTTCTGATTCCCTGGTATTTGAACTCAGGTTCTGTACAGATAGCGTGTTATGACACGAATTGTCAAGCACTATTATCGAATTTTCAGGCAAATTAGGAATTTGTTAACTTATCACTTTTATGTCCCTAGTTCTGGGCGGCATTTGTTAACTTACCCCTATATATATATTTAAACACATATAAGTGTATTTGTAAGCAGGAATAACCAGTAACCTATATTCGTATTTGTTTACATTACTCGTGTTCAACACGTATGTCAAACACCCCATAATTATGGTACTTACCATAATCAGAGCATCTGGTTATTTCAATCTGGATGTTTTTAATATTACCTAAGGTCCAAGGGTTCAACTCAGCGTAAATGCTGACAGAGACAGGCATGGAAATGAGAATACGTTCAATTGAAACATTGACCATTAATAGTGATTTATTCAATAATTTCTTTTAGCGTGTACACCGGATAAAATATCAACATGGCGGCCATTACTTATTGGCCCGCTTTCATCATAAAACTTCTTTATATTTTATTAAACGTTAATTTACCAAATTCCATATCTTAATTATGCAGCTGCTTCGCTATTAAATGATTTTAATTATATTTGCTTAAAACAAACGCAAACCAACACCCCGTTTGGATGTCGACATTTAACATGCACGCCCCTCTTTCTCTCTCACATTCATACTTATAATCTCGATTTACTTTTTTGTGTACACATATCTGCAATTTGGGTAAAGAGCTCTTTAAGTAATATTTTGGTTTTGCACTTTCCTGAATCTGTAGACTAGAAAATTCTAGAAGCGGGTTCACATGTTGGTTTCTCAAAGTTGCGTGGTTACATTTTTACTATTTTCACTGACTCTAATGTATAATTTTGAAAACAATTACCACACACTGTCTTTGTTCTCTTCTAGCTAGCACATAATTACATTTTGAACTGTTTAAAACAACTAGGCCGGTATAAATTGCCGGCTGCCTGTAACAAGGTGTTACTGCTGCTGCTGTATTGTGTAGACTGGGTCGAAAATTATGCAAATTTTACGTATGTGTGTGTGAGTATACGTCATCGTTCTTTTGTCTCTGGTTATATAATCGCCTTGTTTGTTACGTATTGTACTCACGTCATTGTTGTTTTAATGACATTTGGCGTTGTCGGCCAATGAAACATAAGTATGAAGCGCCGTTATTAGTGGCTGTAACCATTATAAGTCTGTTTAGCTGCACGTACACTGCTGTCCTTGAAATTATTTTGTTGTCTTGGAACTGCGTCGTTGTAGGCAAAAACCAAGGGAAATTGTATTACCCATATAAATGACTTTAAAACATCGGAATACAATAGTTTACTACCTTGCATACCATATTTTTTATATCAGACTTTTTGTACTGTCACAAAACCCCCTCAATGAAAGGTTTTGTGTCGAGACACAAAAACTTTCATTGACTCATTCACACCTCTCTAAAAGGATCAGCTCAGACATGGAGCCACAACCCCCTGTAGTGTTACTATAAAAAAAAATCAATCACTTACCCTTGGTCCAATGATGAGGTTCGCACCTTCTGACCTTACTGGACTTCTCCTGAGAGATCCCTACACCATAAGGCCATGAGGCACTTTACGCTCCTGTTCTGACGCACCGGCCAGCTCAGGACCGCGGTCACCACACCATAAAACTCTGAAACATTCAATACAAAATTTTAAAATAGTGGCCTTCTCTATATCCATATCCATAACTGATATGTTTCCTCTTAGTACGTTGGTTTGCGTTTTGGGGCATTGGTTTGCTTAATTCTACATATTTCAAACAATGTATATCAAGAATTAAGACAGAAAATTCCTTCTCTTTTCAGCAATCCGGTATCTAGTACACCCTTCTGACTCCTGTCAATTATATTCACTCTCTTTATCACATGAAACAATTGCTCTTAACCTAGATAAACAATGCATTTAACTGCTTTAGCAACAACCATTAACCCTAATATTTTACTTCATATCATCTTACAATATCTATATATCATGGCAAACAATTTTAAAGCTTCATAATTTCTTTACGACCTTTTCTTATGTTTAACTTTCTTTATAACAGAATCATTTCTAGAGAATGGACAATCTCTACAAAATTTTGATATTATAATCGTTACTATCCTGGTAGTAACCTCCTATCCACACACACACTATTGTCAACATAATAAAACACAATAAAACATTGTACATCATAAGCATTCAACACTAACACTGAACAATTCACATTACTTAATTCATCTTTTACATAACTTGTAGCAGAACTTTATAACATTATTACTATCAACAATTCTCTATTAACTTTTATCATTTAACATTCATTTAGATTCTATACAACAACAAAATTTCAAATATACCATTACCCTTCCAGTTACCTCCCCTTTCTACTATGAATTTTCCCTTTCTAATCATTTTATCCTTACTAGTTTGGGTGACTCTCTATTATTCATTTTTCTCTATCTTATTTTGGCATTTGTCAACCTAACCTTACTCACCTCTTTTTTCCACTAACAACCGCTTCTAACCACTAATATATTTTGACACCAATATCTCTATAATAACCCCCTTCACAAATCCCATTTAAAACCTCTGGCACCGCTCATTGTTTGTACTAGTATGTGTGTATTCCCTCTAACCAACTCATTCCCTTATCGGTTCCTGACCCTTTCAGATAACCCTTTCCGGCGCTAAACGATCCCTTCCTGTCTCAACATCTCTCGTTGGACTCCTACACCAATACCCTAATTACAAAATATCACCATCAACAACAAATATAAATACCATGCACATTACTCACCTCTACATATAATCCCTACCTACTGTGTCCCTAAAATATCTAACACCTCTTTATATATTATCAGCATCTCAGCACTTTATTTTCCCTAACTCCCAATAACTTTACAACTATTTTCTAAAACTTCCGGGCTGAAAGGCCGTGGTCGATTGCTTAAAATGCTGCTAAACGTTTCGGCCGCACCACCGGTGGCCATCTTCAGTAGCAAAAGAAAAAAGAAATGTGTTCGATAGATGATACGCCGAACACGTCTCCCAATGGACTGGGAAAAAGCAACAGTGAGTACCTGCTACGATGCCTCTATTTATAACATTTTGTCCGCTTCAGGTGTATCGCACGGACCAATGAGAAGCCAGCTCGTCATACTCAATTCTGATTGGTCATGGAAAATAGACCATGCCAGACGCTATTTAAGGAGATGCTTTCTCCTCGGCGGTTCATAGCGACGGACGCATTCTTATGAATATGGATGGACTCCAGATGCAGGCGAGTGAAGTAACCCCGGACAGAAGACACCACGCGGGCTTCATCAAACATTACCCGGTGATCGTCGTGGGACAGAGCGTGTTCAGCAACTGCGGACTTCTCCGGCTGGCCCAGGCGGCAGTATCTCCGATGTTCAGAGAGGCGCGTCCGGACACTACGCTTCGTGGTGCCTATGTAGACCTGGCCACACGTACAAGGAATACTGTACACCCCGCACGACGAGAGTGGATCCCTGGCGTCTTTCACCGGTCGCAGGAACTGTTGGATCTTTTTGGTTGGCTTAAAGATCGTCCTGACGCCCCGCTTACTCAGCAACCTGCCGATGCGATCAGTCACGCCACGGATGTAGGGCAAGACAGCAGAGCCAACAACTTCAGGCAACTCCGACTGGTCCGGCCTACCAGATCTTCTCGGCCGGGCAGCTCTCCTAACCTCCGCAGCAGAATAGCCGTTGGACTGCAGTGCTTTCTCGAGATGCCGAAACTCATCTTCGAGATACTGGGGCTCACAGATTCTTTTTGCCCGGTCTACCAGAGTCTTCAGCACCGCCCTCTTCTGCCTAGGATGATGATTGGAGGTCTTGTGCAGATATCTGTCGGTGTGCGTTGGCTTCCTGTAAACTTTATGTCCCAAGCTGCCATCGGTCCTTTTCAGGACCAACACATCCAGAAAAGCCAATTGATCACCACTCTCGCGCTCCATCGTAAACTGTATGCGCGGGTGTACAGCGTTCAGATGTCCAAGGAAGCGTTCCAACTCTTCATCCCCATGGCTCCAGACCACGAAAGTGTCGTCCACATACCGCAACCAACACTTCGGCTTCAGAGGCGCAGATGAAATTGCCAACTCTTCAAATTTCTCCATATAGAAGTTTGCAACCACAGGGCTGAGAGGACTTCCCATGGCGACGCCATCCAACTGTTCATAGAAGCCGCCATTCCACTGGAAATAGGTCGTTGTTAGGACCTGCCGGAACAAAGCAGTGATGTCCGCCGAGAACAGGTCACCCAAATACCCCAAGACCTCTTGAACAGGGACCATGGTGAAAAGAGAGACCACATCGAAACTCACGAGAACATCGCCAGGCTCCAGCACCAACTCCCGGATCCTCCGAAGGAAATCAGAAGAGTCTCGGACGAAAGAATCCGTCTGCCCGATGTGCGGCTTGAGCAATCCAGTGAGGTGCTTTGCCAAGGTGTAAGTAGGCGAGCCAATAGCACTGACGATGGGCCTCAGCGGAACGTCTTCCTTGTGGATCTTGGGTAAACCATAGAGACGAGGGGGAAGGGCCTCCGAACACCGGACGGCCGTCTTCACATCAGGCGCCAGAGAAGATTGCTTAATCAAAGAATCCGTTTTTCTCAGAACAGTTGTAGTCGGATCTTTGTTCAGCCTCCGATACGTGGCCGGATCTAATAACCCTTCAATCTTCCGCTGGTAGTCTTCGGTGTTCAAGACCACAGTGGCACTCCCCTTATCCGCCGGCATAATGACAATGGTTTCATCCCTTCTTAATTCCCTCAAGGCTCGCAACTCCGCCGACAGAAGATTGCATTTTGGCGGAGCGGCCCTTCTAAGGGCCCTAGAAGCTTCCATACGTATTTCATCTGCCTGGTCTCGGGGTAATCCTCGGATGCCTGCCTCCACGCTCGCCACTATTTCCTCCACCGGTACTGTCTTTGGGGTAACTGCAAACTTCTCACCTTTGGCTAACACCGAGGTCTCATGTGGTGTTAGTTGACGGTTCGAAAGGTTTACAACCATCCTGTCCATCCTGTCACCATCCAGTGTTCTTCCCCTGATGTTCTGGGAAGCGAACCGCTCGAATTTTTCCCGCTGTCTCTGACTAGTACTGGCATGACACGACTCAAACGCATTATAAGTGATCCCATCCAACATCTCCCAATCATGTCGTTGGAGGGTACTGCTGAGATGTAAATGCAGTTTAAACAGGTCTTGGTCATTTAATGCCAACTCTTTCCTCGTATAATGTATGCGTTCGCGCAGCATGGCATTTTCTGTTCTTCTGTAAATCCTGTTGGCCTGTGGTGTATTAAATAAGTGTCTATGTCGTAGGAACCTTGGAACGGTTCCCGAGTCTCTACATCGAAGTAAAAAGGCCAAGGAACACAGCAGACTGGCTTTCTTCTTGCGTAGCGTTTCCAGTTTTTTAATTTCCTTTAAAACCTCCTCCCCGTAGAGGTTCTTAATCTTAGTGCGTAGGCTTTCACGGCCGGTGTCATTACAACTATTTTCTAAAACTTCCGGGCTGAAAGGCCGTGGTCGATTGCTTAAAATGCTGCTAAACGTTTCGGCCGCACCACCGGTGGCCATTTTCAGTAGCAAAAGAAAAAAGAAATGTGTTCGATAGATGATACGCCGAACACGTCTCCCAATGGACTGGGAAAAAGCAACAGTGAGTACCTGCTACGATGCCTCTATTTATAACATTTTGTCCGCTTCAGGTGTATCGCACGGACCAATGAGAAGCCAGCTCGTCATACTCAATTCTGATTGGTCATGGAAAATAGACCATGCCAGACACTATTTAAGGAGATGCTTTCTCCTCGGCGGTTCATAGCGACGGACGCATTCTTATGAATATGGATGGACTCCAGATGCAGGCGAGTGAAGTAACCCCGGACAGAAGACACCACGCGGGCTTCATCAAACATTACCCGGTGATCGTCGTGGGACAGAGCGTGTTCAGCAACTGCGGACTTCTCCGGCTGGCCCAGGCGGCAGTATCTCCGATGGGATCACTTATAATGCGTTTGAGTCGTGTCATGCCAGTACTAGTCAGAGACAGCGGGAAAAATTCGAGCGGTTCGCTTCCCAGAACATCAGGGGAAGAACACTGGATGGTGACAGGATGGACAGGATGGTTGTAAACCTTTCGAACCGTCAACTAACACCACATGAGACCTCGGTGTTAGCCAAAGGTGAGAAGTTTGCAGTTACCCCAAAGACAGTACCGGTGGAGGAAATAGTGGCGAGCGTGGAGGCAGGCATCCGAGGATTACCCCGAGACCAGGCAGATGAAATACGTATGGAAGCTTCTAGGGCCCTTAGAAGGGCCGCTCCGCCAAAATGCAATCTTCTGTCGGCGGAGTTGCGAGCCTTGAGGGAATTAAGAAGGGATGAAACCATTGTCATTATGCCGGCGGATAAGGGGAGTGCCACTGTGGTCTTGAACACCGAAGACTACCAGCGGAAGATTGAAGGGTTATTAGATCCGGCCACGTATCGGAGGCTGAACAAAGATCCGACTACAACTGTTCTGAGAAAAACGGATTCTTTGATTAAGCAATCTTCTCTGGCGCCTGATGTGAAGACGGCCGTCCGGTGTTCGGAGGCCCTTCCCCCTCGTCTCTATGGTTTACCCAAGATCCACAAGGAAGACGTTCCGCTGAGGCCCATCGTCAGTGCTATTGGCTCGCCTACTTACACCTTGGCAAAGCACCTCACTGGATTGCTCAAGCCGCACATCGGGCAGACGGATTCTTTCGTCCGAGACTCTTCTGATTTCCTTCGGAGGATCCGGGAGTTGGTGCTGGAGCCTGGCGATGTTCTCGTGAGTTTCGATGTGGTCTCTCTTTTCACCATGGTCCCTGTTCAAGAGGTCTTGGGGTATTTGGGTGACCTGTTCTCGGCGGACATCACTGCTTTGTTCCGGCAGGTCCTAACAACGACCTATTTCCAGTGGAATGGCGGCTTCTATGAACAGTTGGATGGCGTCGCCATGGGAAGTCCTCTCAGCCCTGTGGTTGCAAACTTCTATATGGAGAAATTTGAAGAGTTGGCAATTTCATCTGCGCCTCTGAAGCCGAAGTGTTGGTTGCGGTATGTGGACGACACTTTCGTGGTCTGGAGCCATGGGGATGAAGAGTTGGAACGCTTCCTTGGACATCTGAACGCTGTACACCCGCGCATACAGTTTACGATGGAGCGCGAGAGTGGTGATCAATTGGCTTTTCTGGATGTGTTGGTCCTGAAAAGGACCGATGGCAGCTTGGGACATAAAGTTTACAGGAAGCCAACGCACACCGACAGATATCTGCACAAGACCTCCAATCATCATCCTAGGCAGAAGAGGGCGGTGCTGAAGACTCTGGTAGACCGGGCAAAAAGAATCTGTGAGCCCCAGTATCTCGAAGATGAGTTTCGGCATCTCGAGAAAGCACTGCAGTCCAACGGCTATTCTGCTGCGGAGGTTAGGAGAGCTGCCCGGCCGAGAAGATCTGGTAGGCCGGACCAGTCGGAGTTGCCTGAAGTTGTTGGCTCTGCTGTCTTGCCCTACATCCGTGGCGTGACTGATCGCATCGGCAGGTTGCTGAGTAAGCGGGGCGTCAGGACGATCTTTAAGCCAACCAAAAAGATCCAACAGTTCCTGCGACCGGTGAAAGACGCCAGGGATCCACTCTCGTCGTGCGGGGTGTACAGTATTCCTTGTACGTGTGGCCAGGTCTACATAGGCACCACGAAGCGTAGTGTCCGGACGCGCCTCTCTGAACATCGGAGATACTGCCGCCTGGGCCAGCCGGAGAAGTCCGCAGTTGCTGAACACGCTCTGTCCCACGACGATCACCGGGTAATGTTTGATGAAGCCCGCGTGGTGTCTTCTGTCCGGGGTTACTTCACTCGCCTGCATCTGGAGTCCATCCATATTCATAAGAATGCGTCCGTCGCTATGAACCGCCGAGGAGAAAGCATCTCCTTAAATAGTGTCTGGCATGGTCTATTTTCCATGACCAATCAGAATTGAGTATGACGAGCTGGCTTCTCATTGGTCCGTGCGATACACCTGAAGCGGACAAAATGTTATAAATAGAGGCATCGTAGCAGGTACTCACTGTTGCTTTTTCCCAGTCCATTGGGAGACGTGTTCGGCGTATCATCTATCGAACACATTTCTTTTTTCTTTTGCTACTGAAGATGGCCACCGGTGGTGCGGCCGAAACGTTTAGCAGCATTTTAAGCAATCGACCACGGCCTTTCAGCCCGGAAGTTTTAGAAAATAGTTGTAATGACACCGGCCGTGAAAGCCTACGCACTAAGTCCCAATAACTTTATTCAACTAACTCCAATGCCCTGATTTATCCTTATTCCCAAACTCTTTACAACATTTCAACTTAATACACCATTACAAAATTCATCACTTACCAACTAACAACAATACCTCTCAATATCCAAATATATAATCATTTACTAACCCTTTATAATCTAAATTCCATAATATCCTTTCAAAATCATTATTAAACTTCTTTTACTTATTTAAAATTCTACAATAGTTTACACACAAAAAATACATAGAATACACAATAGCAAAATTACACAAATACATAGACATCAATACACAAAAATATACAATTCACCTAATCATGAAATCATTTACCATAATCAGTCCTAATCAGTCCATTTTTAAAAACACTGTCCACACAATTAAATGTTCATAACACAATAAACAATACACAACTACCCCATATCGTCAAATAATAATCTTATCTTAAGTCTATACAACTTATTTTCCCTGGAAAACATTATATCACCATCATGAATATAGTACTTATTCAAATTTTTATATTCTACAAAACTATCATAATTAATAGGGTTATTCCATATCAATTTATCATACAACTTGTCATGATCGGTTATGGTCCAGTCACCTTCAGTATAATTAGTCACAATCAGATAAGTTACTAAGTCATTATTTTCATTATCATCTCCTACTACTATATCAGCTTCATTACAAGGTAAGTATTTACTTTTATTATACACCATCTCTATTCCTAACTTTTCCATAAATTCTTCATAAGTTCTACTCATCTTAAAAATCTCTATTTCTCTCTTTCTCTCTCGCTCATCACAATACCTCTCACTCTCAAAATATCCCTCACCACAACGCCAAGTTACACACTCTCTCTCAAAACATGCAGGGGATACTAACTTATCATTACAGCACCACCTGTGAAGTGCACAAAAAACCAAGGGAAATTTATCTGTAGACCTATCGTCTTTCACATATTCACGTGAAGCCATTTCTTCACCCCCCACTACAACATTACGGGAAAAATTTACCCCCTGCAACCCCTTTATCTGTAAATTCTCTCTATACTTTCTCTCTAATTCATCAACACTTTTTATCACTTCATTATCAAATTCTACTCCCATTATACTTTTATCACCACTCTCAATACTCACACAATTATTTTCTAAAACCATATTTTTAATTCTATTATCATAATTCTCACTACTACTTACCTTGTCTTTATTTTCATTCAATTTATTTGATTCTCTACTATTCTCTACCCCCATTTTACTCTCGTAATTTTCATCTACTTTATTCTTTTGTCTATCAAACTTCTCATTAACTAATGCAACTATTTTCTCTTCCGTTTTATCGAAACGTGCATGCATTTCATCAATTCGTTTATCAAAATTAAAATTTTGTTTTTCGATTTCGTTTTTTATTTCGTCACATTTTATATTAAAATTATTCTGAATTCCTCTAATTTCGCTTTTTTGTTCACTAAACAGCATTTGCATCATCTTCATAATTTCGTTATTCTCAACCCTGTTATTTGGAACTGGTGTTGAGTGCACAATTCCTTCACTCATAACTACTGACTCTGTCATACTTATTTGACTGTTATTCGTACTATCAGTTATGCTTAATAAAGAACTATTTTCTTTATTTTCTGCCATTATAAAAATATGTTAATGGTTTGTCGCTTTATTATCGTTATCACGTAACCTACAACCGTATTCTCATTTTCAATGTCCACTCTGCCACCATTCAGGCTTATTATATAAAATATATTAATGTATTTTATATAGTCACCAGTTCGGGCCCATTTGTTAACTTCTCATAATTATGTCCCTAGTTCTGGGCGGCATTTGTCAACTTATCACTTTTATGTCCCTAGTTCTGGGCGGCATTTGTTAACTTACCCCTATATATACATTTAAACACATATAAGTGTATTTGTAAGCAGTGTAGCGTGACAGATAATCCACACAAATGCATTACTCAATGATCATTAATAAAGCTCTAATATATGGAATATCCAGATGAGAATCAATTAAAATGCACTATTTAATAATATATTCACAAGAAAGGTTGAATAAAGAAGATTTCTGCAAATAATATAATATAATACAAATTTAAAAACCCAGAAGACTAAAAATGATAATAACAAAATTACCCAGGAAAGATAGAAGCAGGCAATTAATATACCCCGTCAAAGAAACCAGACCAGAAAAAACAAAGATACAGAAGACAGAAGAAGGAAGAATAATTAAAACTAGAGAAGAAAGAAGACTAATTAAAACTACTACTACTGAAGAATGAAGAAAGAACAATCAAAGCAACTGAAGACAGAAGAAAGAAGAATAATTAAAACTACTACTACAGAAGAAAGAAGAAAGAAGACTAATTTAAAACTACTACTACAGAAGAAAGAAGACTAATTAAAACTAAAGAAGAGAGAAGACTAACTAAATCTACTGAAGAAAGAAGAAGGAAGACTAATTAAAACTACTACTACAGAAGAAAGAAGTAAGAAGACTAATTAAAACTACTACTACAGAAGAAAGAAGACTAATTAAAACTAAAGAAGAGAGAAGACTAACTAAATCTACTGAAGAAAGAAGAAGGAAGACTAATTAAAACTATTACTACAGAAGAAAGAAGAAAGAAGACTAATTAAAACTAAAGAAGAGAGAAGACTAACTAAATCTACTGAAGAAAGAAGAAGGAAGACTAATTAAAACTATTACTACAGAAGAAAGAAGAAAGAAGACTAATTAAAACTAAAGAAGAGAGAAGACTAACTAAATCTACTGAAGAATGAAGAAAGAAGAACAATCAAAGCTACTGAAGACAGAAGAAAGAAGAACAATCAAAGCTACTGAAGAAAGAAGAAAGAAGAACAATCAAAGCTAAAGAAGAAAGAAGAACAATTAAAACTCAAAGAAGAAAGAAGAACAAACTAAATCTAATGAAGAAAGAAGAACTAATTAAAACTATTACTACTGAAGAATGAAGAAAGAAGAACAATCAAAGCTACTGAAGACAGAAGAAAGAAGAACAATCAAAGCTACTGAAGAAAGAAGAACAATCAAAGCTAAAGAAGAAAGAAGAACAATTAAAACTCAAAGAAGAAAGAAGAACAAACTAAATCTAATGAAGAAAGAAGAACTAATTAAAACTACTACTACTGAAGAATGAAGAAAGAAGAACAATCAAAGATACAGAAGACAGAAGAAGGAACAATAATTAAAATTAGAGAAGAAAGAAGAATAACCAAAACTACCACTACTGAAGAGAGAAGAAAGAAGAATAATTAAGATCAAGGAAGAAAGAAGACTAATTAAAACTACAGAAGAAGGAAGAAAGAAGAACAATCAAAACTCAAAGAAGAAAGAAGAATAATCCCAAACTAAATCTACTGAAGAAAGAAGAAGGAAGACTAATTAAAACTACTACTACTGAAGAAGGAAGAAGGAAGAATAAAGAAGAACCAAACTCAAAGAAGAAAGAAGAATAATAAAAATAAGAACTACAGAAGAAAGAAGAAGGAAGGATAATCCAAAACTACAGAAGAAGGAAGAATAACCAAACTCAAAGAAGAAAGAAGAATAATTAAGACGACCCATATAAAACAAAAACCCCATAGGGAAAGAACCCCCAAAAAACCCCAAAATCAATGAATGCCCAAAGAGAAAGTATAACACATTAAAAAACCATATCACTGTAAAACTGACAAAAAACTAAAAGTGTTAGCTGTAGTAAATATTAGTGCATTCAAAAAGTTATTGTGTAATGTGTATAAACAAATCTTCACAGTTCCCCCATGGTTGAATATTTCATATTAAAAACTAGAAAAAGACTAGTAAATATAGTAATAATTTACCATGGAAAAGTGTAAGTGATCAAATTATAACTAATAAACTTTAAGAAAGGTGCATGAGTAGCAGTACAAAGTAACAAACTTTAAGTTTTGTGAACAGTGCCTACTTTGATAATGAAGTAGTAATTTTACTAATAAAAAGCTACTAAAACTGTATGAACATTCCATAGAATGGAATATAACTTAGATAGCCAGGGTTATACTTTAAGAGGGGGCATAAATCTTATAAAATGGGGAATTACAGAACTAACTGTTTATGATGAAGTTGTAGAAGGTATTAACAATTATATATGGATCAAAATGTTGGGTTCCAATTAAATATAGCATTTAGATAAGTAAGGGTTAGTCATAAGAAATATTAGTATTATAATTGTTATTTTATTGTTCATGTTAATTTAGGAATGCATTATCTAAAATTAGATATCATTCCAATGTTGTAGAAGTACTTTTTATTATGTTATTAGGTGATATACCAAAACAATGTTATTAAGAACACCAGTTTTATATATCTGGGTGTTATATTTTAATTGTATAATCTATAATTACTGTTACCCCAGATCAAAGAACTAATTTTTAATCAAATATGTCAGAAATCAGAGAAGGAAATAAAATAATTACATTAGTAAAACATCCTGCAAATAGCCACAATTCAAATCTAGGCAATATAATAAAGTTAAATGCAGAATAATTAATAAACCTAATCTTATAAACCAGTCAAACTGACAATATTTAGGCAAGATACACCCAACATATTAAATACTATGTAAATAAGGCTTTCTAAAGATATGGTCATTCTATGAGTAAAATTATTTATTTGTATAATGAAATACCATTTGAAACTGAAATAGATTAACTAACACTATCCTAGGGGAAGTCATATACAATTGAATTATATTAAAAAACCATCATTAGTATACTAAATTGCAATAAAATAAGTGAGAATTGATAATTATACAAATTTCAGATTTCATAGAATAATAATTATATTAGTTAAAATGGCTATTATTTACATAGAAGACAGGGAAGTATAATTTTAGGCCTACCTCCCAAAAAATTATAAGAAATATAATTTTCAGATAAAACTTTGTAATACTAACTTAATTACTATCAAAATAAGTAGAATAGAATCGTGAACACGAATATGTATTTAATATTACAAACAGTTAACTAATAACAGAATTATTTTTTGAGCATAGTGTACTATTTTAAAACGTGTCGGAAATTAAGGCGATGTGAAACAATGTATTAGATATATTATATAGGCTAAGATTTTCATGAGACGAAGGAAATCCACACAGTTCATTATTATACCTCGAAGAGAGCACTTCTTGTGAATATTTGATTGAACCAACCTTTAATGGACGTTATGCTACAACGGAGTTCTGAATCATTTTATGTAAACTAAATTTTTAACTATTTTAATGAAAGTGAAGTGGTGAAGTTGACCCACGAACTACATAACACCTATAAACGAAATCACATATAACCAATTACATGAAATAACACTGAAATCGCATCAAACACCAAGTGAAAATTCGAGGTTAACTGACACACATAAACACCAGTTGATATACCTATTTAACAACATTTTTACACCAAGTGAACGTTTCCATCTAACACCAGTGACAATAAACTATACCCCAGAAGATCATATACCGTAGCGAAGAACATTTAACCGAAGAAGGGACATATTATCTCAACAAGTACGTTGTTTACATTAGAAGCTTTCAACGCGCATGCGTCAGGCGGCCATTCTGATCCAGTTCCGTCACCTCAATTAGAGACGACTAACTGCTTTCTGGTTTGAACAAAATTATATATAAACTTTTATTATTAATAATTACCAGTATATTGTTTAAATTTAAGACCTTTTTTGAATTGTAAGTGTTATACTTTCATGTCCCTGACCTTCTCTGGCTTTTTATATAAATAACCGTTCAAAGAACCTGTTTAAATAATACAATTGTAAAACTTCTAATATCGACCGACCCAGAGCGAGTCGATATGGCTTGTAACCTCGATTAATTAATCGACCAACCTTATTATTGTATTTAATAAACGTATTTGTTTGTTTTTTGGTAAATTGGAGTTGATTTCTCTTATAAAAGGACATAATCATTTATTAACCAAGAAAAATAGATAATCTTTAAAGGCAGTATATGCGAAAATACAACATTTCAAGAGTAAGAAGAAGAGAGCCGTTTTCGCCTAACTTGAAGTTAATTGGATTATCTTTTTAACAAATTTACCGAACAGAAATTTATTACCAAATTAAACACCTTACTATTATAATTATAATTACGATCCACAACCTCAATTTATTCCTAAATATTAAGCACATAAATACTTCGAAAATATTTTTTCCGAAATTATTTTTTTTTTATAAATATAAATTTTAAATTTATATTTTGTTTCAATTTGCTACACAGCAAAATACACTTTATTTAATTGATGGTAATAACATCCCAATTACCAATAACAAAGACCAGGAACTTTATCAAATCGACGATTCCCAGAGCGGAACGTCACTACTACACATACACACCATAAAAATTATCCTGGATAATATTATACCAGAACACTCTACAATTACAATTAGAGTATGGTTTTATTACCAAAGCGAAGATCAACAGTAAGAGCTTAGAAGACAAGAAGATATTAGCTACGTTACTACACACATTTTTACAACCGTTATTTATTTCACATTATCGTTTTATTACAAATTTGGTGAACCCAACTTGTGGGGCTCGATTACCGCAGAATACCAGAACAAGCAACACTTTATAAATTTAATTATAATTTGTAATAAATAAGTAATAAATAAGTAAGATATTACAAATTTGACGTATCCAACGTGGGACAGAATAACACGACAGAAATATTATTTATCATTTTATTATTATTACTAGCACCACTAATTGTATTATATTACAGCAGGAATAACCAGTAACCTATATTCGTATTTGTTTACATTACTCGTGTTCAACACGTATGTCAAACACCCCATAATTATGGTACTTACCATAATCAGAGCATCTGGTTATTTCAATCTGGATGTTTTTAATATTACCTAAGGTCCAAGGGTTCAACTCAGCGTAAATGCTGACAGAGACAGGCATGGAAATGAGAATACATTCAATTGAAACACTGACCATTAATAGCGATTGATTCAATAATTTCTTTTAGCGTGTACACCGGATAAAATATCAACATGGCGGCCATTACTTATTGGCCCGCTTTCATCATAAAACTTCTTTATATTTTATTAAACGTTAATTTACCAAATTCCATATCTTAATTATGCAGCTGCTTCGCTATTAAATGATTTTAATTATATTTGCTTAAAACAAACGCAAACCAACACCCCGTTTGGATGTCGACATTTAACATGCACGCCCCTCTTTCTCTCTCACATTCATACTTATAATCTCAATTTACTTTTTTGTGTACACATATCTGCAATTTGGGTAAAGAGCTCTTTAAGTAATATTTTGGTTTTGCACTTTCCTGAATCTGTAGACTAGAAGTTCTAGAAGCGGGTTCACATGTTGGTTTCTCAAAGTTGCGTGGTTACATTTTTACTATTTTCACTGACTCTAATGTATAATTTTGAAAACAATTACCGCACACTGTCTTTGTTCTCTTCTAGCTAGCACATAATTACATTTTGATTACATTTTGAACTGTTTAAAACAACTAGGCCGGTATAAATTGCCGGCTGCCTGTAACAAGGTGTTACTGCTGCTGCTGTATTGTGTAGACTGGGTCGAAAATTATGCAAATTTTACGTATGTGTATGTGTGTGAGTATACGTCATCGTTCTTTTGTCTCTGGTTATATAATCGCCTTGTTTGATACGTACTGTACTCACGTCATTGTTGTTTTAATGACATTTGGCGTTGTCGGCCAATGAAACATAAGTATGAAGCGCCGTTATTAGTGGCTGTAACCATTATAAGTCTGTTTAGCTGCACGTACACTGCTGCCCTTGAAATTATTTTGTTGTCTCGGAACTGCGTCGTTGTAGGCAAAAACCAAGGGAAATTGTATTACCCATATAAATGACTTTAAAACATCGGAATACAATAGTTTACTACCTTGCATACCATATTTTTTATATCAGACTTTTTGTACTGTCACAAATTAGAATCTCTTCAGCCCTTTTGCAAAATTCATATCAAAGTGATAATCTCCCGATTTACTTCCAGACTGAAACATTAGTAAGGCTTTTCAACAAACCCATTCTCACTTCCGGTATGCAAGACTATCACTCTCTTACCTTTTGATACTGGTGCTTTTAGATAACTGGATGAATTATTTGACCGATAGGAAGGCACAGTAAGCATAGCATGTATATAAGTTTCATCCAGGTAGGTAATCAGTTGTTGATTTTTCTGTATTTTATAATGGAACGCAGGTAAGAAATTCAAGATAGCCTAATATCCACTTTTTCACCAATAAGGCTTCTACTGTCTGTGGTTTTCTGCCACTTGAATCCTATTTGTTTTAAAACTCTATTTAATGTACAGAATTACACTGCCTCACTGCCCTTAAACACCATCCCACTTTCTTGTATTTTATTATACAATTTTTGAACAGTAAGAAGTTCTTTACTGGAGTTACAGAAGTTGTTCACTGTTCGTTTTATGAAGGACAAATCAAAATTGTCAACACTACATTTTGTACTTTTCTTGGGTCGTTTTTTCATGGAGATTCGAACGAGAAATTGCCACTTTCTAAAATTGCACTTGATTTTTTTTGTATTTTGTAATACATGTTGTCAGAAATACCAGCTGCTTCTAAAACATGTTCTTTCACTTTTTTAATGGCATTGTTATACATTCTTTAACTTCAGATTCAAAAAACTGTGTCACTCAATCTATAATCTCCCTAGCCTGACTGTGCAAAATTAAACCCTTTTTCTCGATTTTTGAGTCTCTAGACATTTTTTATGATAAGGTAAGTCAGTCACACAACATACGCTAAAAAAACACGGAACAAACAAAACTGGGAGTAAAATAAAACTAAAATACTAAATACTAAAATACATTAAACATAAAAAACAAATGATGCAAATCAACAGTACTACGGCAGTTCTACAGTAACGTGTACTTCCCAACTTGGCATCTTCCACTGATGTGATGCCCCTCCATGTGGACTATTTAACTGTTTTCAAAGTAACAGCAGTCCCTTTACATTTGTCAAAAACTCTACTGTTTTTGTCACAGTTATTCATGAGTTGATTGCTTATTGCAATGTTTCTGTTAGATTACACAACTAGAAAGACTATGTTTTTGCCATGGCTGTTCATGACTAGATAGACAACCAACTATTTTCAAACTGCAGAAACTTCTTTTATTGGTTTGAGGAAAGAGTGCAATTAACAGGATAAGTATAAGATGCACAAGTAAAATTAGAAACATCACTACATCTCTAAGTAAGAACACACGTGTGCACTCACATGCTCACCTTACATATATATTTATTTACATACTAATAAATGATAGGAAATTACTGTAAATCAGTAGCACATGTGTGTGAAAATATAAGAGGATATTCAACATATTAACAACTATTGCATTTGATCAGTTTTGCAAAAAGTAGCATTTCATGCCTTATCATACAACATACAGTACTTCACAAGAAACATTTCATATGGATTTAATAAAACGTGAAAATCATTAATTGCCAATTACATGCATGAATGAAAAAATGCTATAACCTTGATAACGGATCATGTTGTTTAGAAATGCTGATATGAACAACAGTGTTAATATACGACAATGTTAATAATTGGTAAAAACAACAATGTTTTGTTTTATGGTGTCTAAACTCCTCAATGATGTATCTTGTGCATATCTCTAATTAATGATTTCTTTAATACTTAATACTATTTTTCATTCAAGATATTTTTCTTTCCTTACTTGGAACATGTTTCAGGCATCAAATAGTTTGCCCATCATCAGATGGCTAAGATGACTGAGAGTGGGCAAACTATTTGATGCCTGAAACATGTTCCAAGTACAGAAAACTTATATATCTTGAATGAAATATTAAATATAATAGTAAATAGTATTAAATATTAAATACTGTACACTAAGCTCAATTTAAAATCATAGATGTTCAGTTTCTTTTTTTTAATATAAATTAATAGATAGACTTAATTCTTACATTACTCAAGGAAAGAACTGTAGTAAGAAATGTTTGAATTATTCCTGTAGTAAGGAACACAACTTCAGTTGCAGTTTGCGGATGGTTGACATTCAGGTTGGTTACTCCTTGCATATTGTTGTACTTTTGTGCAAGCTTTTAATAACTGTAAACTAATTACTTTTTAAAGTAATTTATTTTAAGTTTAAAAACTGATGAATAAAAAGAGTACAAGCAGTCAAGTTAAATTATAAGGTTTCTCTTTGTTTTTGTAAGGGCTTCTACGTCTGTTCTATACCATAAATTACTACAACAAATATCAAACTAGAACTGAATGTGAAATGCTTAGATTAATATTGAAATGTTTATAGTGGGAACCTGTTGAAACATGAATTTATAGCAGAGTGTATCTTTTTGAATTAAACAATTCAAATTTTATTTCTCAGAACTCAGTATGTACTTCGCATTTAATTACTGTCAGCAGACTTTGATGGAGGCATGTAGTGATTGTAACAGTACAATTCTGGCCCTACTGTATTTTGGGGAATAATCAATTTAAATTGTATTTTTATTCAGAGTCCTATATAAGAAACTAGTAAAGTTTTATGAAGGTTTGCAACTACGCAATATCGAGTGGACAAAAATTACATTAAGGTCGGAAGTATACACGCAGAAACAACAACAACATTTTGTCTGATGAATGTGTCAACAAGCTGCACCCAAGCATACGTCATCCAAAAGTATGCGAAACATAATAACGCGCTTGTAAACAGCTAAGGTGTGGATCTCTACACAAAGAAACTGGTGACATAGTTACTCCCCACTTCCGAATTGAAGTAGTGAAAATCATTCTCAGTCAAGAAACATCGGTTACGCCGGCCAGCTGCCTATCTAAATTTTATATAAAACCAAGTCTCGGACGTTCGCCTGTACAATGTAAAAGTGAATTATTTTATATAAAACCAAGTAACAGTTCAACGTTAAACCATGAAAAACCTAAAAAACAAAGTTTTGTAAAATCTAACATCTATTAGTACGAGTTCAGCGATGGAATGTCTGCAGGACTGATTTCAGCTAAGTGACAAAATGGGGGGTACCCAAAATGTTAATTAGGGGTCAATACAAAATTTTTAATTAAAATAACTAATAAAAATGAGCTCAATTTGGGGAAAATTAAAAGAAAATTGTACCATAAGAATGCGAGCGTGAGTGAATGAGAGAATATCTAACTATATTTAATAAGTGCTGGGTTGTAAAGTTATTATAATAATGATATCATAAAAATATAATTGAATATGTTATTTTGGAGGGCTTGTGAAATGTTTAAGGGGAATTTTAACTTGTATAGTGGAACTGCGTCTCATGGCGCAACGCCTCGTGGCGTATAATAGCGTGCTCGTTTTGCACAGTAGAGTCACATTCAATTGTACATAATATAACAATAAAAGGTAATGTCATTGGTAAACATTTCAGGCAAGAGTAAATTATTTCAGATAACACATTCCGCTACTTCTGGTTCGCTTAAACGAACTGTGCCCTTAAAGGTAAGCAAATCTAATATTTCTTGTATTATAACAAGATGGCGCCTGAACAAAGTGTTGGTGAAAGTTATTGATATTACATATAATAAAATGCATTTAAATAATTAATATAACATGATAAGCTGAACACTACCGATATACATATGTATAAGATAACGCTTGTTTCATGTGCCAACGTTAACATTCTGAATGCAAACATGTAGAGAAGTGTGCAAACCTGTACAGTATTTATTAACAATGCAATCTATTTTATTGTTAGGGTTTTTTTCTTTTCAAACGTGCACTTTATATTCAATTAAGTTCCTTGTACTGCATTTTTTACTTCATTATGACATGTCAGAACTAATCCACAAACTGAATAATCCACCCCTGGCTAACAGGGAGTTGACTTTATATTTTTGGTATGGTATATATTTACATACAAAATGATTCACTTCCTACTCAGTAGTTATAAAATGATATTTACTACATGATACTTACTTATCAGACCCCAGTAACCTATACACTCTACTTTTTTCTATAATCTCCTGAGTGATTTCTCCATTTTTCAAACTTCGCCCCTGTACTCCATGTTTATGAAATGCAAGCACACTATCAGGTAAACACACTGCACAAAATATACAAAGGTTATTATATAAATCCAGCCAGCTTGTGTTCATATACAGGCACAGACATATAAAATGTAAAAAATTAAACTTGCCTGACAATTATTAATTTTCTAAATCATCTGAATTTAGTAGCTGTTACACAAACGTAATCAAGTTAATGTCCTTATTTCATTGACAACTTCTACAATATACTCAATAACATTAGCTGACAAATTATTTTGTGTCTTAAAATTATAAAACTTGAAACATGTTTAGCACAAAATAATAAGCAAACTTACCAACTGACTCAATTGGGAAGTCAAACTGTAACTCACATACTTGTTTACGATTATTTTTCAGTCTTCCTTGAAGGTTAACTATTCTCACCAAATCTATAAATATTTATAATCATATTACAATCAAACCAAATTTATGTCATATATAATAAATACACAAATATATGGACTTAACAGACAATACAAACATGCATAAAATATCAAAGATTTAGTCAAAAAATAATTTAACATGTATTTTAAGATATCTGGAAGTGACAAAGTGCAGTACTGGATACATTGGTATGAAATTCAAACTACTGTAGTTAACATATCACATTGAAGACGAACCAACACAATTATTTTGACTTTTCAGAATTACTGTTAAAATAGTCTTCTGTTTGCTTATTTGCAATCAACAAGCAAAATGACTAACCGGGGCAAATTGACAGAAATGAAGTAGCTCCATGAAGGACCCAACCAACTGAAAGTCGGTTTGAGGGTGTGGCCAATTGGAGCTGAAGAATAGGAAAACCACGTGGGTGGCACGCTGCATGAATGTGACTTTTAAGTTTGACAATTTAAAAGACAACTTTTCTTAATTGCACAAAATTAGTTTCAATAGACTCTACTGTCATAGCCTGACTGAAATACAATAACACTCTATGTTTGAGAAAATGTCAATAGCTAATATATGCAATCTATAACTTCACTGTACATTTTCTTATAAACTTCTTTCTAAAACTCAAAAATAATGTTTGTCTTGTGAAGTCTGTTACTTTAAGGTTACCAACTAGGTACTGTGACAAAACATTATAGATAAAATAAGAGATCTTATTAAGCCTACTATCAGTTTTAAATACAGGAGAGGCACACAAAGTACACTTGATGAAAAGACAAGAACTATTTATGTGCAACCTCCACTTATGAGTAAATAATGTTTTATGATGCACTACTAGGCCAACTCTTACATGATACTATGGAAGTCCAGACAATCAACTACTCATCTAATAATAGCTGAGCACTTCAGAAAAGGATGCCCTTTGTTAGCAGTAGAGCAGAAAATTTAAAAATAAAATCACAAATCCTTCATAGATATGTTATATGAAGAAACGTTTAAGACGAGTATGTTGCAAAACAAGAGTAGAAAATGTCCAAGCCTTTACAGGACTGATGTAACACCTCCAGGTCAGTGCAATCAGAAGAACAATCACAGCAAATAACAAGATATATAAGCATACTAGCTGTTACCCGCGGCTTCGCACGCGAAAATTTGACTTTTAATAAGTATCTTAATATAATTTTTATTGTATATGTCTATATGGCGTTCTATCAGCTCGTATAACAATTTTGTATTCATTAGTCAAATTACAGGAGACTCTCGACTATCCGGCTCGCGACTATCCGGCCTATTTTTGAACCTACGTGCCGTGTGCAAAACAAAAGTTGCGACATCAAAAGCACGGATTTCCCCCCGCCTTGCTACCTAGATGTCATAAGGTGGTTGGCCGAAGCACGGGAAGAGATTTCAAACATATCACTTGTAAGGTCTTGTAAAATTCTTTTGAACCATGAAGGTGGACATTTCACCCTTGAACCCATGTGTGAAACCGAAGTGGAAGATGAAAACGATAAACTTGTTTCGTTGCTAGAAAAAGTACTGGGCTGTGACAATAGAGAATGCAGAGGACATTAGAGAATGGATGGCAAACGACGAAGTTGATGAAACAACTGACAACGATATTGTGGAAATGGTGACACAGGGAGAAGAAATAGAAGAGGAGGAGGAGGCATCTTTAGATGACAGGAAAAATCTCATCTCACATTTGGAAGGGTTCACGATTGAGGCAGCGCTGCAGTACATTAGTCAGCAGGAGGAAGCGACGCCAGCTGATATCATCTGGTTGCGTAAGTTTAGGGACACTGAGTCGCGGAAGAGGGCAAAAAGGGAGAAGCAGTCATTTATCAAGGATTTTTTCAAAACTAGAAACTGTAAGTATTGACTCTTTATCTTAGGCCTACCTTTTCACATTTGTGTAATTTTTTTTCAATGAACAGTAAAGTAAGTTTAAATCATTTTTTTAAGAATTAGACCTACATTTTACGTTATTGTTTTGTTTATTTTAAAATTGTAGGTATTCATACTGTACAGTGTATATCATTTTATGTTTCCTGCAATTAAGTTAGACATTATAAAATTTATCTTAAAATGTGTATACAATATTTTTATTCTTGAACTTCCTTTTTCTGTAATAAATTTTTAAAACACACAGTATAGTACATAACAAACATTTATAAAGTACTGGCCTGTACTAAGAGGTCAGAAAATATGAATAAGAGTGGGTTTTGGTATAAAATGTGTTTTGAATGGTATGGGTGGGGCAGAAAGTGAGTAATTATAGAACTCCGGCCTGCCCTTCCACCACACTAGGCCAGATAGTCGGGAGTTCACTGTATCTCCAAAGCTGTTTTCAACACTTGTACTATTTTAACTTGTACTAAATTATTATGTTGGTGCAACAGCCTTTGGAGATTTAAAAGTACCTGTTTGTAAAGTCTTTGGAGATACTTATAAAGTACCTGTTAAAACAAAAACGCTGAATTCTTTATTTTAAGTGTTACTGTGTTAGAAGCATTGTATAACACATTGCACATTATGTTTTCTTCAACCATGGGTTTTATTTATCTAAACAACCAAACCAAAAAACCGTTGTCACCTAACCTCACAAATGAAAACAACCTGTATTTTCGCTTTGCATTAAGTAATAGGACAATTTACAATTAGTACGCTTCTTCTTTTCCACATCGTAACATATCGATACAATCGCACATTATATAAAACATCGAAAATGTACTGCAGGAATGGATAAATGTACAGTTCTGATGCCGCTAAATAGCTTTTGTTTATTTACTTGTTACTAAGGTAATCAATTCTGGTCTCCATGGTGTTGACATTTTTATAAAACGAAAAATTATGACAATTTTTAATTATGACATAATTAATGTCATGCACTATGCATGGTTTGTTGGTGTAGTAGTATTTAATATGTTTCATTACTTATTCATTGCATCATCAGAAATATGTATAAACATAAATTTTATTATCGTTTAAGACACTTACAAAATATATAGACGTATCTGTATACAAAATTACAAAATATATCGACACAATCGCATATTAAAAACATTAAAAACTGCAGGAATGGATAAAGGTACAGTTCCGATGCCATTAAATATCATTTGTTTATTTACTTGTTACAATGGTACGGTAATTAATTCTGGTCTCCATGGTGTTGACATTTTTATATGCGTCAACAAAAATGCATAATTAAAAGGCCCTAAATTGTGTGAACAGGGCAAAATATCAAATTCTAAGGTAGACCGTATTTTTTGCCTTGAGTCAAAGGTTACCTGTGCAAAATTTGGTGCCAATCGGTGTAACGGTGTGGATTTGTATTCAGTACCCATAAATCCTCAGACTTTGAGTTTTATATATATATATATAAATATTGTAATAATTTAAATAATATGATTGATGTGTTGATGATATAGAGATTGTGAAGAGTGTGTGAGACTCCGATGTAATCAAGCCCCACTGTTTGGACTAGCCAATTTGTAATAAAATTAAAATATTTGATGTGTGTTGATGTAATATGTTTAATTGGTGTGGCTCTCGACGTCTTACTGGCCTGAAACACTTCCTTAAGTTTCCCAGCTGGTCGAGTCCCAATGGTAGCAAGACCGGTCGAGTAGAGTAAAGTTGATGAAGAAATATATATATGTTCAGCTTCACAGAAAGTTTCAAAACAAAAATTATTGTTTTGAAGGAAATTTAAAAAAAAATTATGTTTATAAAAAAAAATAATTAAAATTTTTTTTTAAATTTAATTAATTAATTAATTATGACCAATTAATTAATATAGGGCTGTGAAGTTTTAAACAGTGTAATGCTCTTCTGAAAATTTTTATTAAAGTTTTAGTATATTTTAAATAATCTATCACCACTCATAAGACTGTCTGTAAACCAATCGATACTTGTTTACCTTTTTATTTTTTAGGTTATCTTCACTTACGGGTGGTAAAGTCCTTGTAGATTATCAATTAGAATTATATTATTGGTAATTAGTATTATTGAAGAAATAAAGAACTATTAAGTATTGAAAAGTATTAATGTTTTTTATTAAGTAATAGCAATATTGACTCTTATCGATTAGTATCGATTCTCAGGATATCGAAAAAAGTTACAAGTATATGATATAAAAATTATATAGGGTTCTTTAAACAGCCAGTTATTACCAAAGTCAGAGAAATCGGGCTAATATTTAAAAAGTATAACGTTACAATCAAATTAATAGTTATTAATAAACACAGACATTGAATAATAATTTGTAAATATAATAATTGTTTTCACCAAACAGCTGAGTTGAACTAAGAAGAAGGCACTGGGATCGTCAAAGCAAATGGCCGCTGTCAAGTTGATCAAAATGTTGCTCGTTCCTGCAGTGTTCCAAATAATGTATTTTCTGGCAATATTCCTGTTCTTATGTCTGCAAATCTCTTGTTAAATGTTGTGTAGTGATTGGTGTACTGTTTCTGAGTTGTATTTAGTGTATCCGTATAATTATTAGTTCAAACACTTTCCCCGATTCCGTCACTAATTTGGGTTAATGTATTATACAGTTTTCTAGTGTTTAGTGGTGTTTTTTTGGAGTAGATATGTATTGTTCTGTGTTATGGAGTGTTTCTTGATTGTTTCTGTTATAATATGATAGTTTTTAGAAGTATTTTACAAATCACTCGCGATTTCACAATAACGTACTATACACTCGCTTTGTATGACTTACTATAGGTTAGGTTATGCACGTTACCAAACGTATGTCATGTTAACCGTTCAAATACCAATAATTAACTAACTGTTTCCTTCAGTTTCAATTAAACTCTTAGCCCATATAATATTATCCTTAACATTGTTCAAAAATATTTTCACATCCTGTGTACACTTTACTATTTCACTATATGAATGCCTAAACTTTGGTTATTTATCAATTTTATTCACTAGATGTGATTTAAATTAATCTTTCAGTTCATTCAGCTTATTTTCAGATTAAATAATGCCGTTTTATAGTGTTTTCTGTCCAAAAAATAGTAATTTTACTTTCAGTTTGGTATACTCTGAAAAGTCAAAACATCAAAATTTACTTCCTGTCATTATATAAATTCAGCCATTTTATCAGTTATATTTAATATTAATAATCCTATATTGTATTAAAAGGTTCATATTCCCTTATTTTCTGGTAATTAATTGAATTAGTTGTATTCTGAAACATTATTCTGGAATATATGACTCCCATGTCCAAATTTCTGAGTTTAGTCATTTTCATTTTTATTTATAATTCTGAATATAATTTATTAAAATCTTTCTAAATGGTATGTGCAATTATATGGCTTGATCTCAAGTTTATTTGTCTAAACCCCTTTTGTTTATTTGCATTTAAATGAGCAATTTCTCTGTTTTGATGAAGTTTGGTTTCCATTCTTTTGGCCTATGATTTTTTTAACAGTTTTTCTTACAAAATATTTTACAAACAATATATGATGTGTGATACCCTCTCTGACTTTTACATATAGTATTATAAATTAAACAAGTTTTCAAATTACACAAAAAACAATTAGTATTGTTTACAATACAAATAATAGTTAAACAAAATAAAGAATATTTTTTTAAATAAATGGTTGTCTTCAAGTCAGACATTTTGCAACAAAATCCTTATTTCTAAACATGGAAATATGGCTTACAAAAGCGGTTTTTTACTAACTAACATCTTAATTACTCTCTATTATTTACAAGTAGTAACTATTTTTATAGTTCTGATGTTAGTTGTATCAGACCCAAACAAATGGCCTTATATCTAAAACATTTTTAAACATTCTTATACTATATACATAAAAACCTTATATTTATATTCTTATTTCTAAGTATTATTATAAGTAGGATTCTACAGTTTTTATTCCGTCTTTTATACATTGTCTTTGGGGAATTGTACCCTGTCATTAACAAATAAATAGTATGAACCGTTCAAAAAGCACTATGAAATCTGTTTTTCTTTTTTTTTCATGTAAAACAAAATGTTATTTTAAACAGATTCATGTCTTATGAACAACATATTGTCACAGTACACATTTCAAGTCATTGAAAAATGCATATTTCATTGCATCCAATGTTTGTGATTGCCAAGAATGAAACACAAGGTTCATTTTTTATAATACCCAAAACTATCACTGGTTCACTTTGCACTTATATAATTATGTTAATGCTAAATGGTCGTATAGTCTTATCAACATAATAAATTGGTTAGCGTTTTTTCAATGGAGATTTGTCCCATGGGTACTATATTATTGTTTCATCTTAGTTCACAGGCAACTTTTACTTTATACACTTCCCTCTCTTAAATTTGTATACTTGTGATTTTTATTTCGTTATACTTTTATTTTTAGATATTTATTTTGGTGATATAGGGATTTGGGTGTCTTTTATAAGAGCATGACATCTTCTTCAGGATGCTGCCTTCTTCTTCTTTCATCAGTCTTCTTTTCTCCTGCCTTCTGGGACTGGTATCTTCTCCATCTTCTTCTTGATGCCATCAGGTTTCTTGGGATCTTCTCCATCTTCTTCTTTATTTCAGAAATACACAACCTGTATTGGTTGATCTTGGCTTATTTTAGGGTTTCTATTTTATTTATTCTTCCTCGTTGTGGGTTTGGTCATATTGTGTACTGCTTGGTTATTTACTTTCTTACCTTCCTGGGTTATACCTTGAAAACCTTTGGTTATGAGACTGGTCTTGGATGACTCATCACTAGTAACTCCTTTTATTTGAACTTGTATTTTCTTTATAATAATGATTTCTTTCCACAGTTGCTATGAATTACTCTTTTTATATTAAACTTAATGCTTTCTTCCAAATTTAAATATTATAACTTTATTATTCTAATGATCAATTGCCATTCAATATTATGCTTATATCTGTCACGCTACAGATTGCTCTCCTCCAGAAGTAATTATTTCAGACATGTTTATGGATGAAATAATTTCTTATGATAATTTCATCATTTCTTATAATTCATTTTCTTCTCCATTTTTATATCGACTTTTTTTTATAATTAGAGTTTAATTAATTTTATATATATAATTATTTGTTTTACTACTGATCCTTTTCGGATAGTTAGTGTCTTCTGAGATATATTATAATTGTAATACATTTTCTTTCTATATCAACTTTGTGTTGTATCCTTGGGATATTAATTCCCTAACATTCCCTATCATGTGGGCTGGGGCAGATCAGAGGGGCACTGTACGCTACTTCTCTGCTGGCCATACACCACTTCTATAAATTGAGTACAGAGGCATATCCATCCCTGCTCAAAAAAAACATAATGCTGCTGGAATTATCTTCAGTCAGTCATCGAATAAATAAATAAAAAGTAGTCTCATTTTCGACTAATAAAAATATCTTTGGATTCTCCACTTCGTAGTCTCTCAGATTATCTCACATTTTCTATCTTAATAAATCTTCATAATCATTATTATACTCATTACATATATATTTTTTCAAAACTCTTAACTTGTCTGATATATTTATTTTTATTATGGTTGAAAACCTTTCTTTTAATAATTCTTGTTACTGTTTACAGTGTAACTCTCTTTCTTCTCCATCTGAATTCTCTTTATACTTTCTTCTGGTTACTCATAGTATTAGTATGGTCTTCATATATAGTCTTTCTTATTCATTATTTGAATGGTCTTCATATATTGTATTTAATTTTTTAACATTGTATCTTTACATAAGATATACAGGTTGTTATATTGATCATTTTATTTAAACATTTTGGTTTTTTCCTTTCTCTTAGAAAGTTATTAATCCGCCTTCGCATTCATTAACATTAATTCATTTATATTATATTTCATGTGGTATTTATTCTCTTTGCATTTCATATAGGTCTTATTATTATCATTGGTTCAAAATCATCTTCTCCATATGTTTGGTATGAGTTGTTCTTCTTCGCTCTTAATTAACTGTTTTCATTATCATTTCATAGGTAATTAGTCTCTTTGCTTCCAAATTTTTTCTTTTCTTGCTTATTACACTGTTTTTTGTTATTCTTCTCTACTCCTTCAAATGCTATTGTGAATATCTAGCATTTATTCTGGATTAACGTTAATTCTCTTTTCTGAATTAATCACTTTATTTTCTTCTCAATTCAATCATAATTGACACATAATTATTTTTTGGAACTTGGTTAGTTTTAATGTAAAATTCAAACTATTCTTTTTATTTAATTGAAAAATATTTCTCATAAATCCTTGTAATATGTTGATCTTATCTTGTTTCAAAGTACTGACGTTCTATCAACATTCAAATTCTGTTTAATTCATTTATTCCCAGAATTGTTTCATTCAGAATTGTTTATAGTACTGTGATTTTACTATTATTTCTGAATGTTTTGGTATTTCTCCAAATTCAAATTCTTCTTAATTATTTACCATAAAGTTTTCTCATAAACTTAGTTATAGTAAGTTGGTCTTACTTTATTTTTAAATTTTTTGTATATTAACTTCAAAATTCCTTTCTTCTTAATTCTTCCAAAATTTTTTTCTCATAATTCAGTGGTAGTAAGCTGTGCTTGCTTAATTTTAAATTTTTTTTAAAATTAAGTTCAAAATTCTCTCTCTTTCTCTTTCTTCCATAAAGTTTTGTTATAAATTATCAGGTTGTAGTAAGATGTACTTACTCAAATTTAAATTTTTTTATAATTATATTTCAATTCAAAAGTCTTTCTTTTTCTTTCTTCCATAAAGTTTGTTCCAAAATCATCAGGTTGTAGTAAGATGTTCTTACATATTTTGGAATTTTTTCAAAAATTATTAAAAATTCTTTTTCTTTTAATTCTCCAGAATGTTCTCAAAATATTAGGTTGTAAGATGTACTTACATTATTTTCGAATTTTTTTAAAATTATTAAACATTCTTTTTCTTTTAATTCTCCAGAATGTTCTCAAAATATTAGGTTGTAAGATGTACTTACATTATTTTAGGATTTTTTTTTTAAATTCAAAATTCTAAAACTCACAACTCATTCTTCATAATATTTCTTCATAGAAGCTTGATTGTACACTCCTTTGATTTTTCCTGAAACGATTTCCCTCAACTCATATGTATTGTTATGCTTATCATTTACCACAACATATGGGGTTATATTGTACTCTACACTGGCCCATATTATTTATACTTTTGTAAGTTGATCTCCACTTTTTCTTTTCTTATAAATTTTCTTTTCTTTTATATACCCAGGAAGATGGACGATTTTCTTTATGTCGTTCCATTGCTCATATTCTTATTTGTCATGTTCATTTTCTTAAATAGTCTTCATTCATAAAACCTAGTTTTGTTTCTATGTTTATTCTTTGTATCATTTCCTTTCAATGATATTTATTTCGTCTCCTTCACCGTTGTTTTTCGCCGTAGTCGGTTATCATGATCGCCGTCCCTTTTCTTGATGGTGTGTGGTATCTGTGTCAACCAGGGTCCATCATCTCAGTTGCTCTTATAAAATTTACCCTAGGGCGCGACACTCGGTTATTATTACTGTTATTGTTTTTATTACTAAATTTATCATGATAATAATTTCGGTTAGGTTGGTAAGGTCTGTCACCATTATTGTTGGGATATGGATTTCTCTGACTGTATGGGACATTATTATGTTGGTATAAATTGTTTCTATTGTATGGATAGGGGTTGTTATCCCTAATGCCGTTAAAATAACTGCTAAACTGGTCATTACGCGGCGGGTTGTTAGGGCCGTCGTAATTATTGGGCTGGCTCCCTCTATCATCATATTGTATACACCAATACTTTTGTGGTCCATGTTTTGTATTACCTGACAAATATATGTGAGGATCTTCATCTGGGTTATCACTTATTATTTGTTTATCTGAAACACCATAAGCTGGTTTACCATCACATATCCACTCTGAAGGAATATATTTTAGTCTAACCGTACACTGGAACTGTCCTAGATGGCACACTAATGGAATACATTTTGGTGATTCATCTGTGCCGTCATTACAGTCTGGTACGATATCACATTTCCATCTTTCTGAAATCCACTGTCCAGTCTTGCGCTGAGATTGATCTGGTCCACATGTCGTATTCTGTTTACCTCTGGTCCTTTCCCATTGGTAAACTACTGTCTTGTGGTAAATTATTTCTGAAATTACTTCGATTCTCCTTCTATAATTCATAGAATTCATGATGTCTTTGTCATAGGTAATTGGGATATTATTGCCATCAATTAACCCATGTTTCATCATCTCCAACTCTTCCTTCGTTTTTATTACATTTCTTGGATACGTTTTCCTTTTCCTTGGTTTAATATCTTCCTGGTTTCGGTTAGTTTCAATTTCAGGTACTACCATTACTTGTTCCTGTGTTTTATCATTTGGTATTTCTTCTAACTCTCTTTTGTTATCTCTTATTAATTCTTCCTCCCACAGTTTATTATTCTTGATGATAATTTCCACCCTTTTATTGTTATTCTCTATCATCTGTGAGTACTTATTCTTACTTCTCTCCACTTTCTCGTGAACTCCTTTAGTGCTTCTGTCTTTCGTTTTATTTTTTCCTGTAGCTCTTCCCTTCTTTGTTGTCTTCTTGGTTTTGACTCCTCTTTCTTAATCTGTTTACGCTCCCTTTTTATTTCTTTTCTCCATCGTTTCATGTATCCATTCATTGATACCGGTGATATAGGGATTTGGGTGTCTTTTATAAGAGCATGACATCTTCTTCAGGATGCTGCCTTCTTCTTCTTTCATCAGTCTTCTTTTCTCCTGCCTTCTGGGACTGGTATCTTCTCCATCTTCTTCTTGATGCCATCAGGTTTCTTGGGATCTTCTCCATCTTCTTCTTTATTTCAGAAATACACAACCTGTATTGGTTGATCTTGGCTTATTTTAGGGTTTCTATTCTATTTATTCTTCCTCGTTGTGGGTTTGGTCATATTGTGTACTGCTTGGTTATTTACTTTCTTACCTTCCTGGGTTATACCTTGAAAACCTTTGGTTATGAGACTGGTCTTGGATGACTCATCACTAGTAACTCCTTTTATTTGAACTTGTATTTTCTTTATAATAATGATTTCTTTCCACAGTTGCTATGAATTAATCTATTTATATTAAACTTAATGCTTTCTTCCAAATTTAAATATTATAACTTTATTATTCTAATGATCAATTGCCATTCAATATTATGCTTATATCTGTCACGCTACAATATATATATATATATATATATATATATATATATATTGTAACGCAACAGAAATGCTAGCATTCATGTTACATAAAAGAAGATTCACAGAATAATAAACAAATTGATATTTAACCCCATAATAGAACAGAGATCCAATAATTACAATTAAAATCATAGACAAAATTAAATAAGGATGCAAGGTAGTGTTGACTAGAATAAACGAACCTGTAAGATAAATAATAGCTAATGATATATGTTTAATGAAAAGCAAAACAAAAAAAATGAACAATGACTTAATTTATGGTAATAACAAATAAGAATTTTGTGTTAAGAAGTATTATTTTATGACAAAAATGTTATGATAAAGTTTATGTGAAGTTATATCAAATATGTGTTGAGTTAATGAAAAATAATTAAACAAGTTGTATTATTCAATGACTGTCGTAGAATGAAGTGTGAGGCAGTTAATCAATGTTCATAAATTCGAATTCTGTTGTATGTGATCAAGAGATCAAGATAAAATTGTTATTAGATATAGAAAAATAATTGTTTATATAAGTGCTAATAATTAAGATTTGATTGTATGTATGAATTTATATAAAAGGGACTATAGATGCATAACAGACATAACCACAGGTAGATCAGTTTACAATAAAAGGCCTAACAGGCAAAAATACTATATAAACACTAATAACATAAAGATTAGGTGCATCAATTAATAATAATTAATAAATACGCTATGAAGAGCTAGAAAAAAAAGAAAAACATTAAATTAATAATAATATTTAATAAAATTTATACAAATTATAATAATACCATAATGCCATAATATCGATTGGTAAAATATAATATCGAAGGTGGATTAAATATAATAAAAAAGAAAAAAAGCGGACATATCAAAAAATCAGTAGAATATGTGTATAAAGTAATAAACCAACTATCGGTAAAGTTACATCCCAATAGGACAGCAAATTGATAAAGAATAGATAAAAAATATATGAAAGAAACACTATATAGTCAAAACATGTGGAAGGCAGAAATTATTATATGTTGCTAGGGACGAAAAATAAGAACAAGAAGTTGTTGATTTTGGGACAAGACAAGAATTGCTTTGAATAAACTGAAAGTGATGAGATTAAAAACCCAAGAATAATCTATTTAATTGTAATATTCGAAATTACCAGATACTATTATAAAAATACAAAATTCTAATGACAATATTTACGTCTACTACCAATACAGATAAACAAAAATAACACTACAATATGAAATGATAATAGAGAGTAAATAATTGAAGTCTACAAGAGAGAACTTGGACTGTCCCATATCCGAAGGGAATTGATGAGATATTAAAGAATTAACAGTAACGCAACTCATAATAATCACAACACCAGAAATTATAACCTTGCAAATACACGGAACAACACTAATTGCTTCAACCGAAGGAAGAACTTATTTGGATCCTGGCGGTGCAGAAGAAACATCAATCGAGCTGTAAATCAATCCAGAAGCTGTATTCCGAAGTGGACAGGACAAGAATTACTTTTATTAAACCGAAGACAGAAAACCGTACTGCATAACCATTCAAAACAGTAAATTTAGCGATCAACCGCCTACACGATTTGCTTCGTTCGAGTCTGGTAAATTATATTATATTAATCATACTAAATACACAACACATAAATATTGTAAATCTTGCATTCTTATCTATGTATTTTTAGTCTTCCCCACAGTTACAAGAACCTTCACACCCTGAAATAAATTAAATACAAATCAAAACATAATATATAACGAAATATAAATAAAGGATTAAAATAATCAACAATCGATACCTGAAGTCTATAGTCCAAGCATATGTTAATTAGCATATATCTTATTTAATGTGAATCAAGTAAACAAATAAAGAACCTTTATATATTTGTCAAATCTTGTTATTTGGAGTATGGTTAGTGAACTGGGAACAAAAAGTAACTGAATAAGTATAGAATAAATGGTTAATATAAACATCGAAATAACCTATAAGTTTCGTTGAGCCGATACTGCAGCGCTTATAGCGGAATTATCCGACACCAAAGAGGGAGCGTAAAATTACGAATTTAGACAGATCTCTCTTCAAGGTATAATAGGGTTGGATGAAATTGTAGAATAACGATTAAGTTGTTTAAGTTCTAGGCACACTAACACTGATAATTATTAAAGAGTTAAGTTAATATTAGTTAATTACATCCATATATTCCACAACTCCAAATATCTCCGAGATTTATATAATTAAAGTAATACAAAACAAATTGACAAACCCAACAGTGGGAATTTAAACCGTACGTACTCGATTTATTACAAATTGACGCTCATAACGTGGGACCTAATTAGGTGACGCGAGAGAGGTTAATACAAATTGGCGCTCAACTTGTGTAGGGCTTAAGTTAAGTAACTATAATTATAATAACATTACTTAACCAGAGCAGGCAACTGTGGGAGAGTAAACATGCATACCAGAGGTAGATCAAGGATTAGGGCAGGAGAAACGGAGAAGGAAATAGATGAACAAGAACAGGAAATAGAGCTAATAACAGACAGTGAAATGGAACAACAGACAGACGAAATAGCAGAACCTGAAATTATTACGGACAAGGAAAAGGAAGTAATCGAAGAAGATGCACAAGGGGACCAAATAGATCAAGCTGGAGCCAGAGAAGTACCAAGTTGGCAGGAGATGATGAAATTTATGACAGAACAGTTTAGGAAAACAAACGAGGAGAATTTTAAGAAACAGGAGGAAAGCAATAGACAAATGAAAGAGGAAATTAAGAAAGACTCAAAGGAACAATTTAGGAAACAGGAAAAAAACTCAAAGAGACTGGAGGAAAAATTCAATAAAACAAATGAGGAAACTAAAGAAACCTCAAAACAAATGAACGAAAGATTAAACCAAATTCACGAAAGGTTAGATAGGAATGATGAGGGTGTAAAACAAATGAAGGAAGACATCTTACAAATACATGAAGAAAATTTAAGGCAAATTAATGAAAAAATTGAGAATATTCATGTGATAGTTAACCAGAAGGTGGACCAAAATAATGAGGAAAGAAAATTAGAAATAGCCAAAACAAATGAAGGGTTAGAAAAAACTAACGAAACAATAGTACAGGTTCGTGAAGAATTACAGAATAAAATTAATGACACAAAAATTGAGAATAAAACATTGGTCGAAGAAATCCAACAGGAAACTGTCGAAAAATATGAGCAAATTAAAAACGAAGTACATCAGGTACGGGAAGAGAATAAGGAAGGTATTACATAAATACAGACAGACATGGGCGAACGAATCGAAAGAGTCTATGGCAATTTAAATAATATGGAAGGTCAAATCAATACCAATAAAAATAAAATAGAAGAAATTAGTAGACGTGAATTACAATTACAGGAAGAAGTAGATTCATGGCGGAATAGGACATGCCAACATAGTCACACAAATAACCATGAGAACCGAGAATCGATAATTTTCGTAATTACAAGCGCAATCCTATGGAATTTTTAAAGAGATTGGACGAGGTGATCATAAGAAATAGAGAGAATCGCTGGAGTATTATACGAAGCATGATTGATGAAACGTTTAAAGATACTTATGATAATTGGTGGACAGCGGTGCGCCCGGATATACTGGACATGACCGAGTTCAAAAAACAATTTAAGGAGAAGTATTGGTCTGAATCGACCCAGAACATGATTAGGAATAATTTGAGTAACGGTCGATACGAAACAAATGTAGGCCAGTCCCCTACTTCATACTTTTTAGGAAAAGTATGTATGGCACGGAACTTAGAGCCCAGAATTCCCGAAGAATGTTTGGTGATACAACTATCCTATCATTACGAGGAAGGGATAAAAAATGCGCGTATGTGTAGTCAAATCAAAACGATTCCAGCCATGGCCAAATTCTTGGAGAATTATGAACACGAGAACCAATACCAAAGAAATAGAATGCTAAATCATAAATGTCAGAAGTATGATAATAACGCGCCACCAACCAATTCTAATAATAACGATCGCAATCGACCTGCGCAGATCGTTAATACTAATAGAACACAAAATGAAAACGCGAATAATAATTCCAGAAACTATAATTATCGCGGCAATAACAATTACAATTATCGTGATAGTCGCAATAATAGAGGAGATGGGGACAGACGACCCAATAATTATAGACATAACGTCAATTATATATACTCCAGACCTCAAGGTAATCAGCGGCGATACTACCCAAGGAGTCACCGATATGACAACCATTATGACCAATCTCGGCATGAAGTTAACTACCCACATGATGGAAATTATAGGATAGCAGAACATAATACGGAGGATCGCACTGAAACAGTACAAAATCAACACAATAATCAAAATGAAAATAGAGAAGAGGGAGTAAGCCCTCATTTAAACTAATAGAGGCAGTGAAAATTAATGAATACCCGTCACTGAACCGTAATCTTGGGGGACAACGACTAATAAATAAAATTAAGTGTAATCGTAAAATAACCATAATTAATAACCACTATTTAAAGAATATCAGGGAAGATTTGTTGGAAGAGGATCAGAAACATGTAAACAGTAATAGTAATAACGAAATCATATATATATCAGCAAAATTAAATGGGGTAAAATCTACTATAATGATAGACACTGGATCTAACATATCATTGATAGACAGTATTGAACTTGAAAAAATCCAGCGAGAAGTCCAGTTACCCATACCGACCTTACCTGTCAATAATGTGATAATTATCGGAGCGACTAGGAAACAAAATAAAACAGTCAAAAAACAAGTATCACTCGATCTTACCAATAACAATATGACCCTACCAATAGGATTCTTGGTCGCAACGGGATTACCGTTCAATGTATTGATTGGATGCGATGTGTTGCGCCAGCATTCCGCAATAATTGACTTGCATAAAAGTACAATATCTTTAACATCCGAAGAAGGATTATGGACAGCCGAGTTAATTGACACTAATCAAACCGTTACAGTTAACACCAAATGTGGAGCCATAAAAAGCTATTTTTGTAAGAAAAATAAATTACCAGAAGTCATTCAATATGAGGACGATGATCCCAAACTGTGGCAGAGTAAGTTGGAAGAGATTCGAGAATTCCAAAGGGAAAAAACTGATAAACAAATAAGTAAGGTACAGGCCGAAAATTTAATCCAGATATATAATAAATACAGACATGTGTTCTCCAATGCTCCAGGTAAAGTAAAAGGATATCAATGTATAATAAATTTTAAAGAACCAGTGAACTTTCGCAGAAAGTCATACCCAATTGCTTATTCTATAAAAAACGAGGTCCGGAACGAGATTAACCGTATGATTCAAGATGACATAATAGAATATAGTCAATCACCATATACCAGTCCAATAGTGGCAGTCCCGAAAAAGAACGGAAAGGTGAGAATTTGCCTGGACGCTAGGGAAATAAATAAAATGATCGTCAATGATAGGACTTCACCAGGCGAAATAGAAGAAATTTTAAAGAAATTCCACGGTATTAAATACATCAGCTCTTGGGATACGGTATGTGGGTACTGGCAGGTCGAACTACACCCAGATAGTAGAAAATACATGGCATTCCTTTTTGGCGGAAGGAACTATCAATTTAAAAGGCTACCTTTCGGACTAATTAATTCAGTTGCAATATTTGTGAAATGTATGGACCAGGTATTGGGACAAGAAACACTGCAGTTCACTACGGTATATGTAGATGATTTACTTATAACTTCTTCACATTGGGATGAACATTGCGAGCGGGTGGAACAGGTACTAAGAAAATTATCTGAAAACAACATAACACTTAAGCTGAATAAATCTAAATTTATCGCCAATCAAGTAAAGTTTTTAGGTTTTAATTTGTCTGAGGAGGGTATCACACCTTCGACAGAAAAAGTAGAAGCAATCCAACTGTTCCCTACTCCAAAAAATAGAAAACAACTACAATCCTTTCTTGGAATTTGCAACTATTATAGAAAATTCCAAGATAACTATTCAGAAGTAACGGCCAAGTTTCAGAAACAATTATCATACAAAGACAAGTGGGCATGGGGACCAGAACAAGATAAAATTCTGCAATTAATTAAGAAGAAATTTTTAGAAACAGTTATGTTGTACCACCCTGATTTTAACAAACGCTTTTATTTAAATTGTGATGCAAGCAATGTTAGCTTAGGGGCTACCCTATATCAAGAAGATAAAGAAGGACATCATATGGTAATCAGCTTCGCCAGCAGGGTGCTTAACAGCTGCGAACGCAATTACAATGTTACAGAGAAAGAGCTGCTAACCGTGTACGCATGCAATAAATTTAGAACCTATATACTCGGATACCCAGTGACCGTAAGAAGTGACCATAAATCAATTTCATTTCTAAAAAGATGTAAACTTAGTCACGGCCGGCTAACTAGATGGGTCCTTGCCTTGCAAGAGTATTGCATTGATTGGGAATATATACCTGGAAGAAAGAATATAGCAGCCGATATCTTGTCCCGAATAAACATACAAGATCAATCATTTGAAGGAGAAAAGGAAGAGATTGCGAAGGTGTACCATGTCATTAAGAGTCGGAAGGATCTGGAGATTATTATCAATGAAATTAGTCAACACCAAAAATTGGATCCCAAATTAATAAACATACGCCAGAAGATACAAAATGCTGATGAAGTTATTACTAAATATTACTGTATACATGATGACCGATTATTCATTAAGGTTACTCCTAAACAAATAAACTGGAAACTAGTAATTCCCACCGCTGTGGAAAACAAATTAATATTGGATTACCATGAACGATATGGACACATGGGAGCCATGAAAATCGTCAAAGCCCTAGAAGAACAAATGTACATAAAACATTTGACCAGAAAGGTACAAAAATCTATACAGGCATGTCACATCTGCCAGATGGTTAAACATAATAATGAGAAGAAGGAGGGAGTCATGATCCCGATAACATCCAAATATAAGCTGGAGAAGGTATTCCTAGATATATGTGGGCCCTTCCCATGCAGTGGAGGAAATCACAGATACAAATTCATAATAATTATTTTTGATCATTTTTCCAAATACACAAACTTTATGCTATTAGCAGAGCAACTACCAAGAAAATTCTAGAAATAGTCATCGGACGTTACATAGCAGAGGTTGGTAAACCGTCATCTATTATCACCGATCATGGTACGCAATTTAAGGGCTACAAATGGAGAAATAATCTGTTAAAACACAACATTAGGACATATAAGACTTCAGTATACCACCCCAGCAGTAATCCGGCAGAACGTGTATTGAGGGAAGTTGGCAGAATACTCCGAACTTACTGTCATGACCAACAGAGAAAGTGGTACGAATACCTGTCACTAACCGAAGAGTTTTTAAATATATCTTACCATCAATCCATTGAAAATACCCCTTATACTGTTATGTTTGAAAGGCTTCCACCTAGAGAAATCCAGGATATTATAAACTTTCCAAATAACCCCGAATTTCAATTTGAAACAGTTAAATTTTATAACCGAGTTATGGAAAAGACGGAAATGAAGAGAAGAAAATATGAAAAGAATAACCCAAAACCAATTAAGTACCAAGTGGGTGAGAAAGTATTAATAAGAAACAGGGAGCTACCAAGCACTCTAGAGGGAATAACTAAAAAATTATTATTATTATATACTGGGCCATATGTAATAACAAAAAATAATAATAACAATACGTATGAAATAATGAACCCTATCACGAAAAGGATTAAAGGAACGTACAACCAAGAGTCCATAAAGAAATATAATGAATAAATTCTAAAAATAATAAGAACAACTTATTACCAGTCTTGAAGAAAATTACTTGGAATTTAAAAAGAATTTGAGTTGAATACTACCACTAAATTCTAAAAATAATAAGAACAACTTATTAAAGATTACAGAATAAAGCGATAATTATTATTAATGTTTATAAAGAAATAGTGTGAATAACAAACCCCAAGATTACCGAAGAAAGCGATAATTATTATTAATGTTTATAAAGAAATAGTGTGAATAACAAACCCCAAGATTACCGAAGAAAGCGATAATTATTATTAATGTTTATAAAGAAATAGTGTGAATAACAAACCCCAAGATTACAGAAGAAAGCGATAATTATTATTAATGTTTATAAAGAAATAGTGTGAATAATGAATAACAAACCCAAGATTACAGAAAAAGGCGAGAATTATTATTAAATGTTTGTAAAGAAATATTGTGAATAATGAAGAATGGAACCCCAAGATAAAAGTTATTACCTCAAATCGACATATGCAAAATAAAGGAAAAAAAAAAAAAAATTCATATGACCTAAAATATATACTACATTGCCACATGATGGAACAATTTCAGTAAACGATTGAATGTAACCAATATAATGTTAAAGAAGACAAGAAAGAAAGAGTATTTATGAACATAATTCATTGAAAAATAAACAGCCAAAATAGTGAAATACGATAAGAAGAAGAACAGTTGGGGCTAAGGAATGTATTTAGTCAAAAATACAATTATAATGATCATCACACAACAACTATTTAGAAAATATTGTGATCAGAGGAAAAAAAAAAAAAAAAAAAAAAAAAAAACAAACGAAGAAGATACTTAACATTACAATCTCAACAAAAATGAAAACAAAAATGACTACAAATGATAACTGTCAAAGTCAATATCAATGAATGTTTAAGGAATTAAAATGGAATTACGAAATATGAAGAATAGTAATGAAGAAAAATAAATGCAACAAAGAAAAAATCTTTTCCCAAATATTTATTATTAAATGATTAAAGAGATTATTAGGAGATTATTATTATATTTTATAGCTGACTGTAGATGAATTCCAGCAGTACTATATTAAAATGTGGTGTGGGCAGCAGAGTATGAAGCAAAACAGTGCCTCTCTGAACTGTACCAACGCATGTGTTAGGGATTGTTAGGGAAATTAAATATTTAAGGAATATTAGAATAGTTGCAAGAATAAATTCAGTTTCCAAAGGAATGTGATGAAGAAAACAGAAAGAAGTGAGTTGACAGAAGAATAATTGAAAAATACAGTAATTATAAATAGAAGAGATGTAAAACTAATGTATCAGTGAATAGTGTAGCCAACTACCAACAAGTAAGGTTTACAGAAATAAAATGATCAAGAATGTTAATTAAAATGATGAAATGTTATTAAATAAAAAAAAAAGTATTAATACTAGTCTAATGAAGTTACATTGAGAATCCCATCGTCAACCATTAACCATGAAATGAAGAAAAGGCATGTGAAAAAGACAAGTTTATTTGACCTAAACTTCATTCAGGTAAACTAAACTTTTTTAGGAGGGGAAGCATATGTAGCGCAACAGAAATGCTAGCATTCATGTTACATAAAAGAAGATTCACAGAATAATAAACAAATTGATATTTAACCCCATAATAGAACAGAGATCCAATAATTACAATTATAATCATAGACAAAATTAAATAAGGATGCAAGGTAGTGTTGACTAGAATAAACGAACATGTAAGATAAATAATAGCTAATGATATATGTTTAATGAAAAGCAAAAAAAAAAAAATGAACAATGACTTAATTTATGGTAATAACAAATAAGAATTTTGTGTTAAGAAGTATTATTTTATGACAAAAATGTTATGATAAAGTTTATGTGATGTTATAACAAATATGTGTTGAGTTAATGAAAAATAATGAAACAAGTTGTATTATTCAATGACTGTCGTAGAATGAAGTGTGAGGCAGTTAATCAATGTTCATAAATTCGAATTCTGTTGTATGTGATCAAGAGATCAAGATAAAATTGTTATTAGATATAGAAAAATAATTGTTTATATAAGTGCTAATAATTAAGATTTGATTGTATGTATGAATTTATATAAAAGGGACTATAGATGCATAACAGAAATAACCACAGGTAGATCAGTTTACAGTAAAAGGCCTAACAGGCTAAAATACTATATAAACACTAATAACATAAAGATTAGGTGCATCAATTAATAATAATTAATAAATACGCTATGAAGAGCTAGAAAAAAAAGAAAAACATTAAATTAATAATAATATTTAATAAAATTTATACAAATTATAATAATACCATAATGCCATAATATCGATTGGTAAAATATAATATCGAAGGTGGATTAAATATAATAAAAAAGAAAAAAAGCGGACTTATATCAAAAAATCAGTAGAATATGTGTATAAAGTAATAAACCAACTATCGGTAAAGTTACATCCCGATAGGACAGCAAATTGATAAAGAATAGATAAAAAATATATGAAAGAAACACTATATAGTCAAAACATGTGGAAGGCAGAAATTATTATATGTTGCTAGGGACGAAAAATAAGAACAAGAAGTTGTTGATTTTGGGACAAGACAAGAATTGCTTTGAATAAACTGAAAGTGATGAGATTAAAAACCCAAGAATAATCTATTTAATTGTAATATTCGAAATTACCAGATACTATTATAAAAATACAAAATTCTAATGACAATATTTACGTCTACTACCAATACAGATAAACAAAAATAACACTACAATATGAAATGATAATAGAGAGTAAATAATTGAAGTCTACAAGAGAGAACTTGGACTGTCCCATATCCGAAGGGAATTGATGAGATATTAAAGAATTAACAGTAACGCAACTCATAATAATCACAACACCAGAAATTATAACCTTGCAAATACACGGAACAACACTAATTGCTTCAACCGAAGGAAGAACTTATTTGGATCCTGGCGGTGCAGAAGAAACATCAATCGAGCTGTAAATCAATCCAGAAGCTGTATTCCGAAGTGGACAGGACAAGAATTACTTTTATTAAACCGAAGACAGAAAACCGTACTGCATAACCATTCAAAACAGTAAATTTAGCGATCAACCGCCTACACGATTTGCTTCGTTCGAGTCTGGTAAATTATATTATATTAATCATACTAAATACACAACACATAAATATTGTAAATCTTGCATTCTTATCTATGTATTTTTAGTCTTCCCCACAGTTACAAGAACCTTCACACCCTGAAATAAATTAAATACAAATCAAAACATAATATATAACGAAATATAAATAAAGGATTAAAATAATCAACAATCGATACCTGAAGTCTATAGTCCAAGCATATGTTAATTAGCATATATCTTATTTAATGTGAATCAAGTAAACAAATAAAGAACCTTTATATATTTGTCAAATCTTGTTATTTGGAGTATGGTTAGTGAACTGGGAACAAAAAGTAACTGAATAAGTATAGAATAAATGGTTAATATAAACATCGAAATAACCTATAAGTTTCGTTGAGCCGATACTGCAGCGCTTATAGCGGAATTATCCGACACCAAAGAGGGAGCGTAAAATTACGAATTTAGACAGATCTCTCTTCAAGGTATAATAGGGTTGGATGAAATTGTAGAATAACGATTAAGTTGTTTAAGTTCTAGGCACACTAACACTGATAATTATTAAAGAGTTAAGTTAATATTAGTTAATTACATCCATATATTCCACAACTCCAAATATCTCCGAGATTTATATAATTAAAGTAATACAAAACAAATTGACAAACCCAACAGTGGGAATTTAAACCGTACGTACTCGATTTATTACAAATTGACGCTCATAACGTGGGACCTAATTAGGTGACGCGAGAGAGGTTAATACAAATTGGCGCTCAACTTGTGTAGGGCTTAAGTTAAGTAACTATAATTATAATAACATTACTTAACCAGAGCAGGCAACTGTGGGAGAGTAAACATGCATACCAGAGGTAGATCAAGGATTAGGGCAGGAGAAACGGAGAAGGAAATAGATGAACAAGAACAGGAAATAGAGCTAATAACAGACAGTGAAATGGAACAACAGACAGACGAAATAGCAGAACCTGAAATTATTACGGACAAGGAAAAGGAAGTAATCGAAGAAGATGCACAAGGGGACCAAATAGATCAAGCTGGAGCCAGAGAAGTACCAAGTTGGCAGGAGATGATGAAATTTATGACAGAACAGTTTAGGAAAACAAACGAGGAGAATTTTAAGAAACAGGAGGAAAGCAATAGACAAATGAAAGAGGAAATTAAGAAAGACTCAAAGGAACAATTTAGGAAACAGGAAAAAAACTCAAAGAGACTGGAGGAAAAATTCAATAAAACAAATGAGGAAACTAAAGAAACCTCAAAACAAATGAACGAAAGATTAAACCAAATTCACGAAAGGTTAGATAGGAATGATGAGGGTGTAAAACAAATGAAGGAAGACATCTTACAAATACATGAAGAAAATTTAAGGCAAATTAATGAAAAAATTGAGAATATTCATGTGATAGTTAACCAGAAGGTGGACCAAAATAATGAGGAAAGAAAATTAGAAATAGCCAAAACAAATGAAGGGTTAGAAAAAACTAACGAAACAATAGTACAGGTTCGTGAAGAATTACAGAATAAAATTAATGACACAAAAATTGAGAATAAAACATTGGTCGAAGAAATCCAACAGGAAACTGTCGAAAAATATGAGCAAATTAAAAACGAAGTACATCAGGTACGGGAAGAGAATAAGGAAGGTATTACATAAATACAGACAGACATGGGCGAACGAATCGAAAGAGTCTATGGCAATTTAAATAATATGGAAGGTCAAATCAATACCAATAAAAATAAAATAGAAGAAATTAGTAGACGTGAATTACAATTACAGGAAGAAGTAGATTCATGGCGGAATAGGACATGCCAGTTAAGTTAATATTAGTTAATTACATCCATATATTCCACAACTCCAAATATCTCCGAGATTTATATAATTAAAGTAATACAAAACAAATTGACAAACCCAACAGTGGGAATTTAAACCGTACGTACTCGATTTATTACAAATTGACGCTCATAACGTGGGACCTAATTAGGTGACGCGAGAGGGTTAATACAATATATATATATATATATATATATATATATATATATATTCAATCACTTTCTGATACAGTCCGTTTCTTGATGTATATAATACATTTAATATTTATAAATAAATTTACTTCAAGATATACCTTTTTTTCCTTATTAGGAACGTGTTTTGGGTACTATCTTGTACCCATCCTCAGCCTTCCGGTTCTGAGGATGGCTGAGGATGGGTACAAGATAGTACCCAAAACATGTTCCTAATAAGGAAAAAAAGGTATATCTTGAAGTAAATTTATTTATAAATATTAAATGTAATATATATATATAAATATATATATATATATATATATATATTGCGACAGTACAAATAAGTGATGTACTGAGCATTGAATATAAAAATTTAAATATACCTAATAAACTGTAAATAATTAATAATATATTAGAAATAAGCATGTCAGGGATTGCAAGCTTGGCTCAGACAAAAATATGAACAGGTGTTTCGACCTGAATCGACGTGCACATACACACAAATGTAACTGAAAGTGTGTACACCAGTATTTTGCTAGTGTGTGTGAACGCAGGTCTATGCAGGCGAGTTTACCACCCCAAGATGAATAATTGCATAATTACTGTTTTTCCGTAATTATTCATAAACTATAATTAAAGAGTAAAATCCAAAAACACAATAAAATGTAAGAAAATTTACTAAATACTGTGTACGAAAAGCACGTGAAAGTGACACACCATACGAGTGTAATAGTGAAATAACTGTGTACAAATCGAAAGGGTTAAGTTGCAATGTCCAAAATTACAGTGAACATGTGTTGTAAAAATAGTTATAAGTATAAGAGTATACTTACAGGACTCTGCAATTCGCAGAAATATAGGAAATAGCGAAATTGACAAAGAGTGGGGGAACTGAATCCAGAGACAGTTTCTGACATGTCGATTTCGTACCACTGCAGGTGTCGACCAAGACATGGGTATAAATAGGACACACAAGCAACAGTGGTTCTCTTTTCTTAAATCATCCACGGTGCAGCGGGAGCTTCTGCCCGTCCACACAGAATATTTAAATTTTTGTAAATAATTTCATCCTTCCAGTTACATACAGTTATGTAACTCGATTGTCAAACCAACTGTTTTTAAATAATAACAAAATTACATAAGAAGATCCACTGACGTCAGAAACAGCACGAGGAGAAGTTCCAGAGAGAGAGTCGACGCTGGACAAGAAGAGCGAGTCGACGCTGGACAAGAAGAGAGAGTCGACGCTGGACAAGAAGAGAGAGTCGACGCTGGACAAGAAGAGAGAGTCGATGCTGGACAAGAGGAGTGAGTCGACGCTGGACAAGAGGACGCTGGAGTGCGAGACGAGGACGACTACAGATGGATCAAATGATCGAGTATGATTGATGACAATAAGGTGATAAACAACTTATTTATCTCTTAATCGAACAATGAACTCAAAGACAATTAAAGACATTCTTGTTTTATTTAAAAGTAAGAGCCAATGTTTATTTTAAAGTAGAATTAAAATCATAGATGTTTTAGAAATACAATTAACATAACAAGAGCTCAAATTAGTATTGAAATAAAACGAATACAAAGAATTTAAATGAAAACAATTAGTGTTTGATATAAATCAGTACTGAGAAACAAAAGATAAATTCAATAACTATTAATATTTTGAGTACATTACAATATATAAAAAGATATTTAAATATTGATATTTTGAAACACATTAATTGACTGAGTAGTCTGAAAATGAGATTTTCCTTTAACACAATAATTAGTAGAATAGAATATTTAGTCAGTAAGGATGTATATAGCATAAGCCTTACGGCATAATAACAAATAATAACGAATGTTTTAAGTCGAAGTAAGTGCTAAGTGCACAATTTTATTAATATCAAATAAATTTGAAATACTGTTACAAGTTATATAGAGTTCTTATTGCAGATACACCTGAAACCCAATTTAAATGCTATTTGTTACATAATTTGTCAATCTTGAACGTGAGACCAGTCACGCCTATTTTATGTATATCGTATTGTTGCATATTAATTATCGCTTCCAACGTGGAGCATCACAAATGTAAATTATATTATATTTACAACGTTATATCGTTGCATAATATGGCATCCCAAATCGTGGAGCTCCGCAAACACAAATAAATTTATATTTGCAACGTTGTATCGTTATAATATATATATATTATAACAGCACCAAATATTAACTATTTGGGGTTATATGTTTACCGCATACTGAAAGCATATTTAAATAAATTGTACCAGTCAAAACTCCATTTGAATGTAGCGCATTGAAAATAATGCTTTGTAAAGCGACGCACACGTGGTCATTATGTAATCAGTTCGCTGTACAAGGAAGCGACCACACCCAAACTGTTAATTATTAATATCTCGGAAACTAATAAATAAAGGCGAAATCCAACATAGCCAAAATGTTTGCCGAAATATTAATAATGACGTGTGCAAATTTTACGCGATATAATTAACAAATGGAAGAGTTAATTAAAATAATTGAATAACTTCTGTAAAAATAGTTACAGTAATGAGATTTTAGTATGTTATAAAGATAATAATTTCTGACAGATTGTATATTTTAGATTTCACACAACTTGGTTTGCAACCAAGTTATTGCAAAATTAAATAAGCACAGGATATCCGGAGCGGCAAATTGGTTCCGCCGGTTAATTATAATAAGAATATTAGAAATAATATCAATTCTCCGTCTGTGGGAACCTAACTTCATTCTCACGGACCAAGGGAATTCAAAATTTTATGTGGTAGGGAGAGTGTGTCAGCCAATGAAATCATTTGACGCGAGCCCTGGCCAGCGAGGTGTTTTCACGCTGAAAGATCACTCTTTTGCCAGTACTCACGAAGTTAAGACGTAGTCCTTCGATCGTCTAGTAACCGAAGTGCTGAAGATCAACAAGAAGACTCTACGTGGTCAACACACACGCAATTACGAACACACTAAGTACAGATCATCTGTATAGCTCGTAATTGTTGCGTAAAGGCGAGATACTCTTCAGTACATCAACCAAGCTTATTGTGTACTACCAGTTAGTCATAAGCACGCAAGAGATCCACCAGACTTCAAGACCAGACTTCAAGAATACAGCAGAGAGGCCGTCTAAATCATTGGTGAACAGCTGACGAGCAGAGCGACCACCCGAACGAAGCACACACACACACGCTGACGTGCAACGTGCGAATCGACGAGGGACAGGAAGCAGTTCCAGCGGACAGCAGCAGACATTAAAATATTCACAAACAGCAAGGAAGCAGAGTGTTGCCGAATTTTGAACTCCACGACCGAATCCAGCAGTTCTAAGCAGATTACTTTCTCTAACCAAGGACTCGAATCGACGAGGGACAAATCGGGACGACATCCTCTTCAGTAACAGGAAAGCAAAATCCACTTATTTATTTTTCAGATCAAATTTTCTATTTTTCAATTAAAACATTGTAATTCAAATAATTCAGGTGCCAAACAAAAAAGCAAAGACTCTAGTAATTAAAAAGTAAATTCATTGTGATAATCTGTATAGCAGTTTAAGTCATTAGTAAGTTATAGTTAAGAAATAGAAGTAGTATAAAAGCGCTATACAAATCTTAACTGACAATCTAATCTTAGATCATACTGCAGTATATCAGAAGTAGAATCACTAGAAATGAAATAACGTGAACTAGACGGTCACGTCTAATTTATTTTAATTAATTATTCTAATTAATTTCAGAGTTTTATATTTTGTTTCATGAACATTTAAATTAAATTTAATTAAAGAAATTTAATTAAATTCAAATCAATTAATAAATTAAAATTTAAATTGCAATTAACTCGCCAAAGAACGAGTTCAGTTTCTTTCAACTATTGACCAATCGAAAAACATTGATTCATTGTTTAGCCTGTAAGAAATTCATAAAATAATAACCATTCTATTCTTGTGTGTTGTTGGTGTAATAAACAACGTTTTATTACCCCATATAACAGTGTTTTATTGTTGTACGATAAAGCCTACCAGTCTCACAAAACTCTCCCCCTTTAAAGTAACCTATTTTGTGTGTTGTTGTAATAAATTTGAGATTACTAGCTTGCGAACTTCAAATCCAAAATCCACACGCCCTAGTCGGAAGAATCTGCAAGATCAGACAGCAGGTAGGTACTCACACACAACACAACATAACAATAACGCATAGAAGTAGAGTTATAAATGGCTTGCCCGGAACGTGGGGCAAGATCAAATTAAATTAAATTAATTAAAACCAATTTAAATTTAATTTTCATGTGTAAAACAAACTTTGCTGTTTTACTTTATAAAACAGCTGGCGTCCAACTAAACAATCCCCAAAGAGTTTTGTGACTGGAGTTCGTACAGCAGTAAAGTTATTGTGTGTATTTGAAACTGTTCTGTGTATTTTAAATTGTTTTATATTTGAAATTGTTGTGTATTTAAAATGGATACGGAAAAAATGTTTAAACAATTATTACAAGAAATTAAACAAAACGCGGCTAAAGCGGAACAAGCTAACGCGGAAATGAAACGCGATATAACAGAAAATATGAACGCGAAATTTGAACAAATAACAGCCAATGCTGAAATGAATATCGCAGAATTAAAATCTAACATCGAAGCACAAAGAGTTAGTCTAACCGAAGCATTAGAACACAGTAACGCTGACATAAACGCCGAGATTAAGCAAAGTAATAAAGAAAGTAGTAAAGAATTAACTGCAAAAATAGACGAAAGCGTAACCGAGTTAACTGTGAAAGTCGCGGAAATTGCTGAAAAAGTAAATACGGTCGATACTAAAATCAATAAACGGTTTAAGGTTTTTGAGACCACTATGCAAAAATCGTTTATTGAACAAGTAACACGTATGGAGGGCCGGTTCAAAGATCACATATCCCGCTGCGAGAAACAGACCCTAGAGGTTTCCAAAAAGGTGGAATCCCTAGAGGTAAAGATTCACGCGGACATGACCGAAACGCAACGACGAGTAGATAAATTAGACACTTCAATTGTAGAGACGCGATCTAACATTGACTCTAATAAAGAGAGTGTCTTACAAACGTTAAACGAGATTTTGAAAGTACGACAGGAGGTACGGAGGAGATCTGCGCCAAATATTTTGGTACAAGGTCCTGTCGACGAGAAAAATCGCGTGTATTTTACGGGGAAAAATAACGAAAACCCCATTGAATTTTTATTAGCGTGTGAGAGTGAAATGGCTAGAGTAGGTTCCCGACTAGAAGATCAAGACAAAATACAGTGGGTGGTTAACGCGATGCGCGATTCGGCGCGTAAGTGGTATAACATTGTACGCGATAGAGTGTCCACATACGCGGAGTTCAAACAAAAATTTGAAAGCTGGTACTGGAACTCGCATACCCAGAGACTTCTGCGCAATGAACTGGAATATGGCAGATTTGATAAGAAAATGGGTATTACCGCCGAAAATTATATAATCCAGCAGGTCGAACGCGCGAAGCATTTAACCCCAGCATTTGCGGAGATTGACATAGTCACGAAGCTTGCCTACCATTTTAATCATAACATTAGAGTAGCTGTATTTACGCAGGGTATTCGCACGGTAGACGAACTCCTCATTCTAGTGTCCCAAAGTGAGACGGTTTTTGATTTTGGTGGGTGGCGTTATAATCCCGATTTTCGCCGAAATAATGAAGGGCAGAATACGCGACTACAGTACCATCAGCAAACGGATCAAAAACCGAGTACCAGTTCTACTCCACCCCAAACACCGTCAAAACAGCCAAATAAAACCTTTGAGTACAAGGGTAAACAAAATTTTGGTAGACCAAAGGGGCAGGGTAAGGGCAATGACGGGGCACAAATTAGAGCGATTCAAACGGTCGAATTAGCCAAAGCTGATACAACTGAAAAAGACAGCGACTCCCAGGGCAATAAAAACTCGAACAATAAATCGAAAAATTACCAAGCTACAAAAAACGTGCCAAAATGCGCATCCAGCAAGGACGCGCTATAAATTCGGAAAATTGTGTAAATATAAGCATGTTAATTATAAGGATTATATATTGTGTGAAATGTGTACTTTTAATTATGTAACTTGTGTGCCAGTTAATAATGTGTTCCCACCGGATGTCAGGGATTCGTTGCTAGAATCCGGTCCCACGCAACAAAGGCCTGTGAGCGCGGCGTGTCCGGTGTTACACGCCTTTGTCAATAGCGTTCCCACACGGATTTTGTTGGATACTGGTAGCGTTGTTTCCGGCGTCAGTGAAGGGTTCCTGCGTGCCAATAAAAAATATTTTCGTACGGCCCCATCACTCCCAATCAATCGATTTTATATGCGAACCGCTACCGATACAAAAGAAAAAATTGACACTCAATACTATCTAACTATCATGCTAGACAAAGTGCAATTTGAAGTGTGTGTAGTGGGTATAAACAATTTAATATGTGATATGTTATTGGGGGTAGATGTATTAGAACAAATACGTGCGGAAATTAACACCAGTGAACACTTATTAAAATGTACCATTGACAATGTTAGTTACACTTTTAAATTGAACACACATACACACACACAAAACCATGGTGACCCAATTAAAATCACACGGCCACCAAAACAAGTAATTCATTATAAAGAATGTGAAGAGGGGGAGACAACCTTAGATTCCCGAACTGAACGGAGATTGTCGTCGCTGCAAGAAGAATTCAGCGATATCTTCAGTGAAGAACATTCAATCTCGTCAGTGTATGAACACAGAATCCACCTCACAGAGCCGGAGAAGTTCATAAGGAGAATCTACCAGGTACCTATAAAATACCAGGCCGAGGTCCAGCAGGAGATACAGCGGATGTTGGAGGAAGATATTATAGAGAGATCCAATAGCAGCTTCCTCAACCCACTGCTGGTCGTCCGCAAGAAGACTGGAGAGATCCGACTCTGCCTGGATATGAGGAACTTAAACAGTCTAGTAGAGAAAGAGTTTGACTGCGCACCGACAGCGGAGGACCTCTTCATTAAATGTGAAGGAGCCAGGTACCTCACAAAGTTAGATCTAACAGCAAGCTTCTGGCAGGTCCCGCTGTGTGAGCAAGATCGTAAGTATACAGCATTTATATTCAATAACAAATGCTATCAGCACAAGGTGGTACCGTTTGGCCTTAGCACGAGTCTCGCTGCGATTGTAAGATGCCTCGAGAGAGCTCTAGGACCTGAGGTAGACCCATACACTGTAATATTTGTTGATGACATCCTCGTCATATCCCGCACGTTGGAGGAACGATTCGAGCATCTGCGGAGCGTCTTCCAGAAGCTGAGGTTAGCCAACATCAAGCTCAAACTACACAAGTGCGAGTTTGTAAAGTCTCAAATGAAGTTCCTGGGACATATAATCTCAGCTACAGGTATCAGTACGGACCCAGAGAAGCTCAGGAGTATTGTGGAGTTCCCGGTGCCCAAGAACCTCAAAGCACTGCGAGCATTCCTTGGACTCACGGGATACTACAGGAAATTCACCAGCAAATACGCCGAATATACAGTCCCCTTGCTACAGCTGGTACGCAAAAATATAAAGTGGAAATGGGGTTCTGAACAGAACGATGCGTTTGAGAGGGTTAAGGGCCTGTTCCAATCTAATTTACAATTGTTCCATCCACAGCAGGGTAGGAAGTACGTAATGTACACTGACGCTAGCGAGTACGCTATCGGCGCCGTGTTGCACCAAGAAGACGAACAAGGTAGTCTTCATGTTGTAGCATACGCCAATAGAACGCTCAAAGGCGCTGAGTTGCACTATTGTACTTCCGAGAAAGAAATACTCGCCATAATAAACGCACTCAGAAAATTCAGACACTACCTATACGGTACCCATTTCGAGATCCACACTGATAATCAGGCGTTATCGTTTATATTAAAATGTCGATTAGCAAATTCCCGACTAACACGATGGGTGTTAGCTATTCAGGAGTACTCATTCACTATTAAATATTGCAAAGGATCAGAGAATACCACCGCAGACACTCTAAGTAGATATCCGCCCGTAGAAAAGGAGGAGGTATATGAAGCAGCTGACGACGAGTTGAGAGTGTTGAATATGCAATACACGGTCGCGCCTGAAGCTACTAATATGCTACAGAACTTAGGACGCGAGCAGGACGATAACCTCGCACTCCTTGCTAAAAAGCTAATGTTAGCAGCTCACCCGAATCCTCACTATCTTATACAAGACAATATATTGTATAAATTGTTACAGGGCGAATGGAAAGTGGTATTGTCTCCAGCGATGCTTGCGTGTGTAACACAATCTTTACATATAAAAATGGCGCACGCATCTCCTGTAAAATGTGTCAAAATATTGCAGGAGGATTTTACAATTACCAACATGTACCGTAGGGTAAAGAAATTGCTAAAAACATGTTATCCATGTCAGACAGCGAAAGTACCAAACTTGCACACTTACGTTCCCATGGCCAATGTGATAACGGAAGGTAAGGGACAGATGATCGCCATCGACTTTCTGGGACCATTACCCAAGGCTACCAGAAATCTAAAACACATGGTAGTTTGCGTCGATGTGTTTACAAAAAAAGTTAGCCTTTATGCGATCCCTAGGCCCACCACAAAGTCCGTTTTAAATATTATACTTAATAAGTATATCCCACAACATGGACCAATAAGGAACGTACTTAGTGACCAGGGAAAACAGTTCCAAAACAAACACTGGGCAGCCACCCTGGAACGTAACGGTATCAAAGCGGTCCTAACCTCGATACGACGACCACAGGGAAACCTTGCCGAAAGGGTGAATCGGGAAATCGGTAAAATGTTCCGTATCTATTGCTATAAGGAACAAAGTAAATGGCCCGAGTTCTTACCATTCTTCGAAAAGGCAATAAATGAGAGTTATCACGATACCACGGAATACACACCAGCAGAATTAGACTCTGGAACCACGCCAGAGAGGTTTTGGAATAATTATTTAAGTAGGCCAAAGACTTATAATCTACCTCTGCCGGTGCAATGTAAAAATCAACTTGTGAGGGAAAGAATAGTTGAAAAGGGGCGAAAAAGGGCAGACAAATTTAATACGACTCATAAACTAACGAACTTTGTAGTAGGTGAGAAAGTACTGCTCAAGGCGAATCCTGTAGGCCGAAGAGACATAAATGTGGCCGCAAAGTTTTTTCGTTTATATAATGGTCCCTATCTGTTGGCTCAACAACTCGCGCCTCACACGTTTATCATTACGACGCTCGACCGAACGAAAACGATCGGTAAATACCATGCGAGCTCTTTGAGAAAATACTTTGAGTAGCATGGCGTTCCAAAGCGCGTCGCGACGAAATAATAAGACTTTAAAAAAATAAATACTATTTGGAGTTAACAATAATTGTATTATAATAATTAAAATTAAAATAAATAACTTGTGATGTATAATATTATTAATAATAATTATAGATAACTTGTGTATTAATAATAATGCTTTTCTATCGCGGTAAATAATAGGCGTGTACAACTGAACTAAACGCACAGCAGGAAATAGTTACGTCACGCGATAACAACTACCTGACCGACATTTGAAACTAGGTCAAGCAATTAGCCGCGCGACGGGCGATAACGGTTGTAAATACTGTCAGCAAATTCTTTTGTGCGTGTGCCACTGTTTACAAACAAAGATATCAGCCGTTCTAAAAACATTAATACACAAATGATTGCAAATGTAATATTATTAATAAGAGTATGTAGAATTAAGTTGTATGTAATGGAACAACATTAACACACATGTATGTTTTTCTTTTGAATAAGTAATACAATGTATAGGTAATAAGTATAATGATTACAGAATATGTGTGTAATGATTAAGAAAAAAAAAATAACTAATTATTACATTCATTTTTTTTTTAAAGCGGGTGTGGGAATATATAACAACACCAAATATTAACTATTTGGGGTTATATGTTTACCGCATACTGAAAGCATATTTAAATAAATTGTACCAGTCAAAACTCCATTTGAATGTAGCGCATTGAAAATAATGCTTTGTAAAGCGACGCACACGTGGTCATTATGTAATCAGTTCGCTGTACAAGGAAGCGACCACACCCAAACTGTTAATTATTAATATCTCGGAAACTAATAAATAAAGGCGAAATCCAACATAGCCAAAATGTTTGCCGAAATATTAATAATGACGTGTGCAAATTTTACGCGATATAATTAACAAATGGAAGAGTTAATTAAAATAATTGAATAACTTCTGTAAAAATAGTTACAGTAATGAGATTTTAGTATGTTATAAAGATAATAATTTCTGACAGATTGTATATTTTAGATTTCACACAACTTGGTTTGCAACCAAGTTATTGCAAAATTAAATAAGCACAGGATATCCGGAGCGGCAAATTGGTTCCGCCGGTTAATTATAATAAGAATATTAGAAATAATATCAATTCTCCGTCTGTGGGAACCTAACTTCATTCTCACGGACCAAGGGAATTCAAAATTTTATGTGGTAGGGAGAGTGTGTCAGCCAATGAAATCATTTGACGCGAGCCCTGGCCAGCGAGGTGTTTTCACGCTGAAAGATCACTCTTTTGCCAGTACTCACGAAGTTAAGACGTAGTCCTTCGATCGTCTAGTAACCGAAGTGCTGAAGATCAACAAGAAGACTCTACGTGGTCAACACACACGCAATTACGAACACACTAAGTACAGATCATCTGTATAGCTCGTAATTGTTGCGTAAAGGCGAGATACTCTTCAGTACATCAACCAAGCTTATTGTGTACTACCAGTTAGTCATAAGCACGCAAGAGATCCACCAGACTTCAAGACCAGACTTCAAGAATACAGCAGAGAGGCCGTCTAAATCATTGGTGAACAGCTGACGAGCAGAGCGACCACCCGAACGAAGCACACACACACACGCTGACGTGCAACGTGCGAATCGACGAGGGACAGGAAGCAGTTCCAGCGGACAGCAGCAGACATTAAAATATTCACAAACAGCAAGGAAGCAGAGTGTTGCCGAATTTTGAACTCCACGACCGAATCCAGCAGTTCTAAGCAGATTACTTTCTCTAACCAAGGACTCGAATCGACGAGGGACAAATCGGGACGACATCCTCTTCAGTAACAGGAAAGCAAAATCCACTTATTTATTTTTCAGATCAAATTTTCTATTTTTCAATTAAAACATTGTAATTCAAATAATTCAGGTGCCAAACAAAAAAGCAAAGACTCTAGTAATTAAAAAGTAAATTCATTGTGATAATCTGTATAGCAGTTTAAGTCATTAGTAAGTTATAGTTAAGAAATAGAAGTAGTATAAAAGCGCTATACAAATCTTAACTGACAATCTAATCTTAGATCATACTGCAGTATATCAGAAGTAGAATCACTAGAAATGAAATAACGTGAACTAGACGGTCACGTCTAATTTATTTTAATTAATTATTCTAATTAATTTCAGAGTTTTATATTTTGTTTCATGAACATTTAAATTAAATTTAATTAAAGAAATTTAATTAAATTCAAATCAATTAATAAATTAAAATTTAAATTGCAATTAACTCGCCAAAGAACGAGTTCAGTTTCTTTCAACTATTGACCAATCGAAAAACATTGATTCATTGTTTAGCCTGTAAGAAATTCATAAAATAATAACCATTCTATTCTTGTGTGTTGTTGGTGTAATAAACAACGTTTTATTACCCCATATAACAGTGTTTTATTGTTGTACGATAAAGCCTACCAGTCTCACAAAACTCTCCCCCTTTAAAGTAACCTATTTTGTGTGTTGTTGTAATAAATTTGAGATTACTAGCTTGCGAACTTCAAATCCAAAATCCACACGCCCTAGTCGGAAGAATCTGCAAGATCAGACAGCAGGTAGGTACTCACACACAACACAACATAACAATAACGCATAGAAGTAGAGTTATAAATGGCTTGCCCGGAACGTGGGGCAAGATCAAATTAAATTAAATTAATTAAAACCAATTTAAATTTAATTTTCATGTGTAAAACAAACTTTGCTGTTTTACTTTATAAAACAGCTGGCGTCCAACTAAACAATCCCCAAAGAGTTTTGTGACTGGAGTTCGTACAGCAGTAAAGTTATTGTGTGTATTTGAAACTGTTCTGTGTATTTTAAATTGTTTTATATTTGAAATTGTTGTGTATTTAAAATGGATACGGAAAAAATGTTTAAACAATTATTACAAGAAATTAAACAAAACGCGGCTAAAGCGGAACAAGCTAACGCGGAAATGAAACGCGATATAACAGAAAATATGAACGCGAAATTTGAACAAATAACAGCCAATGCTGAAATGAATATCGCAGAATTAAAATCTAACATCGAAGCACAAAGAGTTAGTCTAACCGAAGCATTAGAACACAGTAACGCTGACATAAACGCCGAGATTAAGCAAAGTAATAAAGAAAGTAGTAAAGAATTAACTGCAAAAATAGACGAAAGCGTAACCGAGTTAACTGTGAAAGTCGCGGAAATTGCTGAAAAAGTAAATACGGTCGATACTAAAATCAATAAACGGTTTAAGGTTTTTGAGACCACTATGCAAAAATCGTTTATTGAACAAGTAACACGTATGGAGGGCCGGTTCAAAGATCACATATCCCGCTGCGAGAAACAGACCCTAGAGGTTTCCAAAAAGGTGGAATCCCTAGAGGTAAAGATTCACGCGGACATGACCGAAACGCAACGACGAGTAGATAAATTAGACACTTCAATTGTAGAGACGCGATCTAACATTGACTCTAATAAAGAGAGTGTCTTACAAACGTTAAACGAGATTTTGAAAGTACGACAGGAGGTACGGAGGAGATCTGCGCCAAATATTTTGGTACAAGGTCCTGTCGACGAGAAAAATCGCGTGTATTTTACGGGGAAAAATAACGAAAACCCCATTGAATTTTTATTAGCGTGTGAGAGTGAAATGGCTAGAGTAGGTTCCCGACTAGAAGATCAAGACAAAATACAGTGGGTGGTTAACGCGATGCGCGATTCGGCGCGTAAGTGGTATAACATTGTACGCGATAGAGTGTCCACATACGCGGAGTTCAAACAAAAATTTGAAAGCCGGTACTGGAACTCGCATACCCAGAGACTTCTGCGCAATGAACTGGAATATGGCAGATTTGATAAGAAAATGGGTATTACCGCCGAAAATTATATAATCCAGCAGGTCGAACGCGCGAAGCATTTAACCCCAGCATTTGCGGAGATTGACATAGTCACGAAGCTTGCCTACCATTTTAATCATAACATTAGAGTAGCTGTATTTACGCAGGGTATTCGCACGGTAGACGAACTCCTCATTCTAGTGTCCCAAAGTGAGACGGTTTTTGATTTTGGTGGGTGGCGTTATAATCCCGATTTTCGCCGAAATAATGAAGGGCAGAATACGCGACTACAGTACCATCAGCAAACGGATCAAAAACCGAGTACCAGTTCTACTCCACCCCAAACACCGTCAAAACAGCCAAATAAAACCTTTGAGTACAAGGGTAAACAAAATTTTGGTAGACCAAAGGGGCAGGGTAAGGGCAATGACGGGGCACAAATTAGAGCGATTCAAACGGTCGAATTAGCCAAAGCTGATACAACTGAAAAAGACAGCGACTCCCAGGGCAACAAAAACTCGAACAATAAATCGAAAAATTACCAAGCTACAAAAAACGTGCCAAAATGCGCATCCAGCAAGGACGCGCTATAAATTCGGCAAAATTGTGTAAATATAAGCATGTTAATTATAAGGATTATATATTGTGTGAAATGTGTACTTTTAATTATGTAACTTGTGTGCCAGTTAATAATGTGTTCCCACCGGATGTCAGGGATTCGTTGCTAGAATCCGGTCCCACGCAACAAAGGCCTGTGAGCGCGGCGTGTCCGGTGTTACACGCCTTTGTCAATAGCGTTCCCACACGGATTTTGTTGGATACTGGTAGCGTTGTTTCCGGCGTCAGTGAAGGGTTCCTGCGTGCCAATAAAAAATATTTTCGTACGGCCCCATCACTCCCAATCAATCGATTTTATATGCGAACCGCTACCGATACAAAAGAAAAAATTGACACTCAATACTATCTAACTATCATGCTAGACAAAGTGCAATTTGAAGTGTGTGTAGTGGGTATAAACAATTTAATATGTGATATGTTATTGGGGGTAGATGTATTAGAACAAATACGTGCGGAAATTAACACCAGTGAACACTTATTAAAATGTACCATTGACAATGTTAGTTACACTTTTAAATTGAACACACATACACACACACAAAACCATGGTGACCCAATTAAAATCACACGGCCACCAAAACAAGTAATTCATTATAAAGAATGTGAAGAGGGGGAGACAACCTTAGATTCCCGAACTGAACGGAGATTGTCGTCGCTGCAAGAAGAATTCAGCGATATCTTCAGTGAAGAACATTCAATCTCGTCAGTGTATGAACACAGAATCCACCTCACAGAGCCGGAGAAGTTCATAAGGAGAATCTACCAGGTACCTATAAAATACCAGGCCGAGGTCCAGCAGGAGATACAGCGGATGTTGGAGGAAGATATTATAGAGAGATCCAATAGCAGCTTCCTCAACCCACTGCTGGTCGTCCGCAAGAAGACTGGAGAGATCCGACTCTGCCTGGATATGAGGAACTTAAACAGTCTAGTAGAGAAAGAGTTTGACTGCGCACCGACAGCGGAGGACCTCTTCATTAAATGTGAAGGAGCCAGGTACCTCACAAAGTTAGATCTAACAGCAAGCTTCTGGCAGGTCCCGCTGTGTGAGCAAGATCGTAAGTATACAGCATTTATATTCAATAACAAATGCTATCAGCACAAGGTGGTACCGTTTGGCCTTAGCACGAGTCTCGCTGCGATTGTAAGATGCCTCGAGAGAGCTCTAGGACCTGAGGTAGACCCATACACTGTAATATTTGTTGATGACATCCTCGTCATATCCCGCACGTTGGAGGAACGATTCGAGCATCTGCGGAGCGTCTTCCAGAAGCTGAGGTTAGCCAACATCAAGCTCAAACTACACAAGTGCGAGTTTGTAAAGTCTCAAATGAAGTTCCTGGGACATATAATCTCAGCTACAGGTATCAGTACGGACCCAGAGAAGCTCAGGAGTATTGTGGAGTTCCCGGTGCCCAAGAACCTCAAAGCACTGCGAGCATTCCTTGGACTCACGGGATACTACAGGAAATTCACCAGCAAATACGCCGAATATACAGTCCCCTTGCTACAGCTGGTACGCAAAAATATAAAGTGGAAATGGGGTTCTGAACAGAACGATGCGTTTGAGAGGGTTAAGGGCCTGTTCCAATCTAATTTACAATTGTTCCATCCACAGCAGGGTAGGAAGTACGTAATGTACACTGACGCTAGCGAGTACGCTATCGGCGCCGTGTTGCACCAAGAAGACGAACAAGGTAGTCTTCATGTTGTAGCATACGCCAATAGAACGCTCAAAGGCGCTGAGTTGCACTATTGTACTTCCGAGAAAGAAATACTCGCCATAATAAACGCACTCAGAAAATTCAGACACTACCTATACGGTACCCATTTCGAGATCCACACTGATAATCAGGCGTTATCGTTTATATTAAAATGTCGATTAGCAAATTCCCGACTAACACGATGGGTGTTAGCTATTCAGGAGTACTCATTCACTATTAAATATTGCAAAGGATCAGAGAATACCACCGCAGACACTCTAAGTAGATATCCGCCCGTAGAAAAGGAGGAGGTATATGAAGCAGCTGACGACGAGTTGAGAGTGTTGAATATGCAATACACGGTCGCGCCTGAAGCTACTAATATGCTACAGAACTTAGGACGCGAGCAGGACGATAACCTCGCACTCCTTGCTAAAAAGCTAATGTTAGCAGCTCACCCGAATCCTCACTATCTTATACAAGACAATATATTGTATAAATTGTTACAGGGCGAATGGAAAGTGGTATTGTCTCCAGCGATGCTTGCGTGTGTAACACAATCTTTACATATAAAAATGGCGCACGCATCTCCTGTAAAATGTGTCAAAATATTGCAGGAGGATTTTACAATTACCAACATGTACCGTAGGGTAAAGAAATTGCTAAAAACATGTTATCCATGTCAGACAGCGAAAGTACCAAACTTGCACACTTACGTTCCCATGGCCAATGTGATAACGGAAGGTAAGGGACAGATGATCGCCATCGACTTTCTGGGACCATTACCCAAGGCTACCAGAAATCTAAAACACATGGTAGTTTGCGTCGATGTGTTTACAAAAAAAGTTAGCCTTTATGCGATCCCTAGGCCCACCACAAAGTCCGTTTTAAATATTATACTTAATAAGTATATCCCACAACATGGACCAATAAGGAACGTACTTAGTGACCAGGGAAAACAGTTCCAAAACAAACACTGGGCAGCCACCCTGGAACGTAACGGTATCAAAGCGGTCCTAACCTCGATACGACGACCACAGGGAAACCTTGCCGAAAGGGTGAATCGGGAAATCGGTAAAATGTTCCGTATCTATTGCTATAAGGAACAAAGTAAATGGCCCGAGTTCTTACCATTCTTCGAAAAGGCAATAAATGAGAGTTATCACGATACCACGGAATACACACCAGCAGAATTAGACTCTGGAACCACGCCAGAGAGGTTTTGGAATAATTATTTAAGTAGGCCAAAGACTTATAATCTACCTCTGCCGGTGCAATGTAAAAATCAACTTGTGAGGGAAAGAATAGTTGAAAAGGGGCGAAAAAGGGCAGACAAATTTAATACGACTCATAAACTAACGAACTTTGTAGTAGGTGAGAAAGTACTGCTCAAGGCGAATCCTGTAGGCCGAAGAGACATAAATGTGGCCGCAAAGTTTTTTCGTTTATATAATGGTCCCTATCTGTTGGCTCAACAACTCGCGCCTCACACGTTTATCATTACGACGCTCGACCGAACGAAAACGATCGGTAAATACCATGCGAGCTCTTTGAGAAAATACTTTGAGTAGCATGGCGTTCCAAAGCGCGTCGCGACGAAATAATAAGACTTTAAAAAAATAAATACTATTTGGAGTTAACAATAATTGTATTATAATAATTAAAATTAAAATAAATAACTTGTGATGTATAATATTATTAATAATAATTATAGATAACTTGTGTATTAATAATAATGCTTTTCTATCGCGGTAAATAATAGGCGTGTACAACTGAACTAAACGCACAGCAGGAAATAGTTACGTCACGCGATAACAACTACCTGACCGACATTTGAAACTAGGTCAAGCAATTAGCCGCGCGACGGGCGATAACGGTTGTAAATACTGTCAGCAAATTCTTTTGTGCGTGTGCCACTGTTTACAAACAAAGATATCAGCCGTTCTAAAAACATTAATACACAAATGATTGCAAATGTAATATTATTAATAAGAGTATGTAGAATTAAGTTGTATGTAATGGAACAACATTAACACACATGTATGTTTTTCTTTTGAATAAGTAATACAATGTATAGGTAATAAGTATAATGATTACAGAATATGTGTGTAATGATTAAGAAAAAAAAAATAACTAATTATTACATTCATTTTTTTTTTAAAGCGGGTGTGGGAATATATAACAACACCAAATATTAACTATTTGGGGTTATATGTTTACCGCATACTGAAAGCATATTTAAATAAATTGTACCAGTCAAAACTCCATTTGAATGTAGCGCATTGAAAATAATGCTTTGTAAAGCGACGCACACGTGGTCATTATGTAATCAGTTCGCTGTACAAGGAAGCGACCACACCCAAACTGTTAATTATTAATATCTCGGAAACTAATAAATAAAGGCGAAATCCAACATAGCCAAAATGTTTGCCGAAATATTAATAATGATGTGTGCAAATTTTACGCGATATAATTAACAAATGGAAGAGTTAATTAAAATAATTGAATAACTTCTGTAAAAATAGAGTTACAGTAATGAGATTTTAGTATGTTATAAAGATAATAATTTCTGACAGATTGTATATTTTAGATTTCACACAACTTGGTTTGCAACCAAGTTATTGCAAAATTAAATAAGCACAGGATATCCGGAGCGGAAAATTGGTTCCGCCGGATAATTATAATAAGAATATTAGAAATAATATCAATTCTCCGTCTGTGGGAACCTAACTTCATTCTCACGGACCAAGGGAATTCAAAATTTTATGTGGTAGGGAGTGTGTGTCAGCCAATGAAATCATTTGACGCGAGCCCCGGCCAGCGAGGTGTTTTCACGCTGAAAGATCACTCTTTTGCCAGTACTCACGAAGTTAAGACGTAGTCCTTCGATCGTCTAGTAACCGAAGTGGTGAAGATCAACAAGAAGACTCTACGTGGTCAACACACACGCAATTACGAACACACTAAGTACAGATCATCTGTATAGCTCGTAATTGTTGCGTAAAGGCGAGATACTCTTCAGTACATCAACCAAGCTTATTGTGTACTACCAGTTAGTCATAAGCACGCAAGAGATCCACCAGACTTCAAGACCAGACTTCAAGAATACAGCAGAGAGGCCGTCTAAATCATTGGTGAACAGCTGACGAGCAGAGCGACCACCCGAACGAAGCACACACACACACACACACGATGACGTGCAACGTGCGAATCGACGAGGGACAGGAAGCAGTTCCAGCGGACAGCAGCAGACGTTAAAATATTCACAAACAGCAAGGAAGCAGAGTGTTGCCGAATTTTGAACTCCACGACCGAATCCAGCAGTTCTAAGCAGATTACTTTCTCTAACCAAGGACTCGAATCGACGAGGGACAAATCGGGACGACATCCTCTTCAGTAACAGGAAAGCAAAATCCACTTATTTATTTTTCAGATCAAATTTTCTATTTTTCAATTAAAACATTGTAATTCAAATAATTCAGGTGCCAAACAAAAAAGCAAAGACTCTAGTAATTAAAAAGTAAATTCATTGTGATAATCTGTATAGCAGTTTAAGTCATTAGTAAGTTATAGTTAAGAAATAGAAGTAGTATAAAAGCGCTATACAAATCTTAACTGACAATCTAATCTTAGATCATACTGCAGTATATCAGAAGTAGAATCACTAGAAATGAAATAACGTGAACTAGACGGTCACGTCTAATTTATTTTAATTAATTATTCTAATTAATTTCAGAGTTTTATATTTTGTTTCATGAACATTTAAATTCAATTTAATTAAAGAAATTTAATTAAATTCAAATAAATTAATAAATTAAAATTTAAATTGCAATTAACTCGCCAAAGAACGAGTTCAGTTTCATTAAACTATTGACCAATCGAAAAACATTGATTCATTGTTTAGCCTGTAAGAAATTCATAAAATAATAACCATTCTATTCTTGTGTGTTGTTGGTGTAATAAACAACGTTTTATTACCCCATATAACAGTGTTTTATTGTTGTACGATAAAGCCTACCAGTCTCACAAAACTCTCCCCCTTTAAAGTAACCTATTTTGTGTGTTGTTGTAATAAATTTGAGATTACTAGCTTGCGAACTTCAAATCCAAAATCCACACGCCCTAGTCGGAAGAATCTGCAAGATCAGACAGCAGGTAGGTACTCACACACAACACAACATAACAATAACGCATAGAAGTAGAGTTATAAATGGCTTGCCCGGAACGTGGGGCAAGATCAAATTAAATTAAATTAAATTAAAAATTAAAGACCAATTTAAATTTAATTTTCATGTGTAAAACAAACTTTGCTGTTTTACTTTATAAAACAGCTGGCGTCCAACTAAACAATCCCCAAAGAGTTTTGTGACTGGAGTTCGTACAGCAGTAAAGTTATTGTGTGTATTTGAAACTGTTCTGTGTATTTTAAATTGTTTTATATTTGAAATTGTTGTGTATTTAAAATGGATACGGAAAAAATGTTTAAACAATTATTACAAGAAATTAAACAAAACACGGCTAAAGCGGAACAAGCTAACGCGGAAATGAAACGCGATATAACGGAAAATATGAACGCGAAATTTGAACAAATAACAGCCAATGCTGAAATGAATATCGCAGAATTAAAATCTAACATCGAAGCACAAAGAGTTAGTCTAACCGAAGCATTAGAACACAGTAACTCTGACATAAACGCCGAGATTAAGCAAAGTAATAAAGAAAGTAGTAAAGAATTAACTGCAAAAATAGACGAAAGCGTAACCGAGTTAACTGTGAAAGTCGCGGAAATCGCTGAAAAAGTAAATACGGTCGATACTAAAATCAATGAACGGTTTAAGGTTTTTGAGACCACTATGCAAAAATCGTTTATTGAACAAGTAACACGTATGGAGGGCCGGTTCAAAGATCACATAACCCGCTGCGAGAAACAGACCCTAGAGGTTTCCAAAAAGGTGGAATCCCTAGAGGTAAGGATTCACGCGGACGTGACCGAAACGCAACGACGAGTAGATAAATTAGACGCTTCAATTGTAGAGACGCGATCTAACATTGACTCTAATAAAGAGAGTGTCTTACAAACGTTAAACGATGAGATTTTGAAAGTACGACAGGAGGTACGGAGGAGATCTGCGCCAAATATTTTGGTACAAGGTCCTGTCGACGAGAAAAATCGCGTGTATTTTACGGGGAAAAATAACGAAAACCCCATTGAATTTTTATTAGCGTGTGAGAGTGAAATGGCTAGAGTAGGTTCCCGACTAGAAGATCAAGACAAAATACAGTGGGTGGTTAACGCGATGCGCGATTCGGCGCGTAAGTGGTATAACATTGTACGCGATAGAGTGTCCACATACGCGGAGTTCAAACAAAAATTTGAAAGCCGGTACTGGAACTCGCATACCCAGAGACTTCTGCGCAATGAACTGGAATATGGCAGATTTGATAAGAAAATGGGTATTACCGCCGAAAATTATATAATCCAGCAGGTCGAACGCGCGAAGCATTTAACCCCAGCATTTGCAGAGATTGACATAGTCACGAAGCTTGCCTACCATTTTAATCATAACATTAAAGTAGCTGTATTTACGCAGGGTATTCGCACGGTAGACGAACTCCTCATTCTAGTGTCCCAAAGTGAGACGGTTTTTGATTTTGGTGGGTGGCGTTATAATCCCGATTTTCGCCGAAATAATGAAGGGCAGAATACGCGACTACAGTACCATCAGCAAACGGATCAAAAACCGAGTACCAGTTCTACTCCACCCCAAACACCGTCAAAACAGCCAAATAAAACCTTTGAGTACAAGGGTAAACAAAATTTTGGTAGACCAAAGGGGCAGGGTAAGGGCAACGACGGGGCACAAATTAGAGCGATTCAAACGGTCGAATTAGCCAAAGCTGATACAACTGAAAAAGACAGCGACTCCCAGGGCAATAAAAACTCGAACAATAAATCGAAAAATTACCAAGCTACAAAAAACGTGCCAAAATGCGCATCCAGCAAGGACGCGCTATAAATTCGGCAAAATTGTGTAAATATAAGCATGTTAATTATAAGGATTATATATTGTGTGAAATGTGTACTTTTAATTATGTAACTTGTGTGCCAGTTAATAATGTGTTCCCACCGGATGTCAGGGATTCGTTGCTAGAATCCGGTCCCACGCAACAAAGGCCTGTGAGCGCGGCGTGTCCGGTGTTACACGCCTTTGTCAATAGCGTTCCCACACGGATTTTGTTGGATACTGGTAGCGTTGTTTCCGGCGTCAGTGAAGGGTTCCTGCGTGCCAATAAAAAATATTTTCGTACGGCCCCATCACTCCCTCCCAATCAATCGATTTTATATACGAACCGCTACCAATACAAAAGAAAAAATTGACACTCAATACTATCTAACTATCATGCTAGACAAAGTGCAATTTGAAGTGTGTGTAGTGGGTATAAACAATTTAATATGTGATATGTTATTGGGGGTAGATGTATTAGAACAAATACGTGCGGAAATTAACACCAGTGAACACTTATTAAAATGTACCATTGACAATGTTAGTTACACTTTTAAATTGAACACACATACACACACACAAAACCATGGTGACCCAATTAAAATCACACGGCCACCAAAACAAGTAATTCATTATAAAGAATGTGAAGAGGGGGAGACAACCTTAGATTCCCGAACTGAACGGAGATTGTCGTCGCTGCAAGAAGAATTCAGCGATATCTTCAGTGAAGAACATTCAATCTCGTCAGTGTATGAACACAGAATCCACCTCACAGAGCCGGAGAAGGTCATAAGGAGAATCTACCAGGTACCTATAAAATACCAGGCCGAGGTCCAGCAGGAGATACAGCGGATGTTGGAGGAAGATATTATAGAGAGATCCAATAGCAGCTTCCTCAACCCACTGCTGGTCGTCCGCAAGAAGACTGGAGAGATCCGACTCTGCCTGGATATGAGGAACTTAAACAGTCTAATAGAGAAAGAGTTTGACTGCGCACCGACAGCGGAGGACCTCTTCATTAAATGTGAAGGAGCCAGGTACCTCACAAAGTTAGATCTAACAGCAAGCTTCTGGCAGGTCCCGCTGTGTGAGCAAGATCGTAAGTATACAGCATTTATATTCAATAACAAATGCTATCAGCACAAGGTGGTACCGTTTGGCCTTAGCACGAGTCTCGCTGCGATTGTAAGATGCCTCGAGAGAGCTCTAGGACCTGAGGTAGACCCATACACTGTAATATTTGTTGATGACATCCTCGTCATATCCCGCACATTGGAGGAACGATTCGAGCATCTGCGGAGCGTCTTCCAGAAGCTGAGGTTAGCCAACATCAAGCTCAAACTACACAAGTGCGAGTTTGTAAAGTCTCAAATGAAGTTCCTGGGACATATAATCTCAGCTACAGGTATCAGTACGGACCCAGAGAAGCTCAGGAGTATTGTGGAGTTCCCGGTGCCCAAGAACCTCAAAGCACTGCGAGCATTCCTTGGACTCACGGGATACTACAGGAAATTCACCAGCAAATACGCCGAATATACAGTCCCCTTGCTACAGCTGGTACGCAAAAATATAAAGTGGAAATGGGGTTCTGAACAGAACGATGCGTTTGAGAGGGTTAAGGGCCTGTTCCAATCTAATTTACAATTGTTCCATCCACAGCAGGGTAGGAAGTACGTAATGTACACTGACGCTAGCGAGTACGCTATCGGCGCCGTGTTGCACCAAGAAGACGAACAAGGTAGTCTTCATGTTGTAGCATACGCCAATAGAACGCTCAAAGGCGCTGAGTTGCACTATTGTACTTCCGAGAAAGAAATACTCGCCATAATAAACGCACTCAGAAAATTCAGACACTACCTATACGGTACCCATTTCGAGATCCACACTGATAATCAGGCGTTATCGTTTATATTAAAATGTCGATTAGCAAATTCCCGACTAACACGATGGGTGTTAGCTATTCAGGAGTACTCATTCACTATTAAATATTGCAAAGGATCAGAGAATACCACCGCAGACACTCTAAGTAGATATCCGCCCGTAGAAAAGGAGGAGGTATATGAAGCAGCTGACGACGAGTTGAGAGTGTTGAATATGCAATACACGGTCGCGCCTGAAGCTACTAATATGCTACAGAACTTAGGACGCGAGCAGGACGATAACCTCGCACTCCTTGCTAAAAAGCTAATGTTAGCAGCTCACCCGAATCCTCACTATCTTATACAAGACAATATATTGTATAAATTGTTACAGGGCGAATGGAAAGTGGTATTGTCTCCAGCGATGCTTGCGTGTGTAACACAATCTTTACATATAAAAATGGCGCACGCATCTCCTGTAAAATGTGTCAAAATATTGCAGGAGGATTTTACAATTACCAACATGTACCGTAGGGTAAAGAAATTGCTAAAAACATGTTATCCATGTCAGACAGCGAAAGTACCAAACTTGCACACTTACGTTCCCATGGCCAATGTGATAACGGAAGGTAAGGGACAGATGATCGCCATCGACTTTCTGGGACCATTACCCAAGGCTACCAGAAATCTAAAACACATGGTAGTTTGCGTCGATGTGTTTACAAAAAAAGTTAGCCTTTATGCGATCCCTAGGCCCACCACAAAGTCCGTTTTAAATATTATACTTAATAAGTATATCCCACAACATGGACCAATAAGGAACGTACTTAGTGACCAGGGAAAACAGTTCCAAAACAAACACTGGGCAGCCACCCTGGAACGTAACGGTATCAAAGCGGTCCTAACCTCGATACGACGACCACAGGGAAACCTTGCCGAAAGGGTGAATCGGGAAATCGGTAAAATGTTCCGTATCTATTGCTATAAGGAACAAAGTAAATGGCCCGAGTTCTTACCATTCTTCGAAAAGGCAATAAATGAGAGTTATCACGATACCACGGAATACACACCAGCAGAATTAGACTCTGGAACCACGCCAGAGAGGTTTTGGAATAATTATTTAAGTAGGCCAAAGACTTATAATCTACCTCTGCCGGTGCAATGTAAAAATCAACTTGTGAGGGAAAGAATAGTTGAAAAGGGGCGAAAAAGGGCAGACAAATTTAATACGACTCATAAACTAACAAACTTTGTAGTAGGTGAGAAAGTACTGCTCAAGGCGAATCCTGTAGGCCGAAGAGACATAAATGTGGCCGCAAAGTTTTTTCGTTTATATAATGGTCCCTATCTGTTGGCTCAACAACTCGCGCCTCACACGTTTATCATTACGACGCTCGACCGAACGAAAACGATCGGTAAATACCATGCGAGCTCTTTGAGAAAATACTTTGAGTAGCATGGCGTTCCAAAGCGCGTCGCGACGAAATAATAAGACTTTAAAAAAATAAATACTATTTGGAGTTAACAATAATTGTATTATAATAATTAAAATTAAAATAAATAACTTGTGATGTATAATATTATTAATAATAATTATAGATAACTTGTGTATTAATAATAATGCTTTTCTATCGCGGTAAATAATAGGCATGTACAACTGAACTAAACGCACAGCAGGAAATAGTTACGTCACGCGATAACAACTACCTGACCGACATTTGAAACTAGGTCAAGCAATTAGCCGCGCGACGGGCGATAACGGTTGTAAATACTGTCAGCAAATTCTTTTGTGCGTGTGCCACTGTTTACAAACAAAGATATCAGCCGTTCTAAAAACATTAATACACAAATGATTGCAAATGTAATATTATTAATAAGAGTATGTAGAATTAAGTTGTATGTAATGGAACAACATTAACACACATGTATGTTTTTCTTTTGAATAAGTAATACAATGTATAGGTAATAAGTATAATGATTACAGAATATGTGTGTAATGATTAAGAAAAAAAAAATAACTAATTATTACATTCATTTTTTTTTTAAAGCGGGTGTGGGAATATATAACAACACCAAATATTAACTATTTGGGGTTATATGTTTACCGCATACTGAAAGCATATTTAAATAAATTGTACCAGTCAAAACTCCATTTGAATGTAGCGCATTGAAAATAATGCTTTGTAAAGCGACGCACACGTGGTCATTATGTAATCAGTTCGCTGTACAAGGAAGCGACCACACCCAAACTGTTAATTATTAATATCTCGGAAACTAATAAATAAAGGCGAAATCCAACATAGCCAAAATGTTTGCCGAAATATTAATAATGATGTGTGCAAATTTTACGCGATATAATTAACAAATGGAAGAGTTAATTAAAATAATTGAATAACTTCTGTAAAAATAGAGTTACAGTAATGAGATTTTAGTATGTTATAAAGATAATAATTTCTGACAGATTGTATATTTTAGATTTCACACAACTTAGTTTGCAACCAAGTTATTGCAAAATTAAATAAGCACAGGATATCCGGAGCGGAAAATTGGTTCCGCCGGATAATTATAATAAGAATATTAGAAATAATATCAATTCTCCGTCTGTGGGAACCTAACTTCATTCTCACGGACCAAGGGAATTCAAAATTTTATGTGGTAGGGAGTGTGTGTCAGCCAATGAAATCATTTGACGCGAGCCCTGGCCAGCGAGGTGTTTTCACGCTGAAAGATCACTCTTTTGCCAGTACTCACGAAGTTAAGACGTAGTCCTTCGATCGTCTAGTAACCGAAGTGGTGAAGATCAACAAGAAGACTCTACGTGGTCAACACACACGCAATTACGAACACACTAAGTACAGATCATCTGTATAGCTCGTAATTGTTGCGTAAAGGCGAGATACTCTTCAGTACATCAACCAAGCTTATTGTGTACTACCAGTTAGTCATAAGCACGCAAGAGATCCACCAGACTTCAAGACCAGACTTCAAGAATACAGCAGAGAGGCCGTCTAAATCATTGGTGAACAGCTGACGAGCAGAGCGACCACCCGAACGAAGCACACACACACACACACACGATGACGTGCAACGTGCGAATCGACGAGGGACAGGCAGCAGTTCCAGCGGACAGCAGCAGACGTTAAAATATTCACAAACAGCAAGGAAGCAGAGTGTTGCCGAATTTTGAACTCCACGACCGAATCCAGCAGTTCTAAGCAGATTACTTTCTCTAACCAAGGACTCGAATCGACGAGGGACAAATCGGGACGACATCCTCTTCAGTAACAGGAAAGCAAAATCCACTTATTTATTTTTCAGATCAAATTTTCTATTTTTCAATTAAAACATTGTAATTCAAATAATTCAGGTGCCAAACAAAAAAGCAAAGACTCTAGTAATTAAAAAGTAAATTCATTGTGATAATCTGTATAGCAGTTTAAGTCATTAGTAAGTTATAGTTAAGAAATAGAAGTAGTATAAAAGCGCTATACAAATCTTAACTGACAATCTAATCTTAGATCATACTGCAGTATATCAGAAGTAGAATCACTAGAAATGAAATAACGTGAACTAGACGGTCACGTCTAATTTATTTTAATTAATTATTCTAATTAATTTCAGAGTTTTATATTTTGTTTCATGAACATTTAAATTCAATTTAATTAAAGAAATTTAATTAAATTCAAATCAATTAATAAATTAAAATTTAAATTGCAATTAACTCGCCAAAGAACGAGTTCAGTTTCATTCAACTATTGACCAATCGAAAAACATTGATTCATTGTTTAGCCTGTAAGAAATTCATAAAATAATAACCATTCTATTCTTGTGTGTTGTTGGTGTAATAAACAACGTTTTATTACCCCATATAACAGTGTTTTATTGTTGTACGATAAAGCCTACCAGTCTCACAAAACTCTCCCCCTTTAAAGTAACCTATTTTGTGTGTTGTTGTAATAAATTTGAGATTACTAGCTTGCGAACTTCAAATCCAAAATCCACACGCCCTAGTCGGAAGAATCTGCAAGATCAGACAGCAGGTAGGTACTCACACACAACACAACATAACAATAACGCATAGAAGTAGAGTTATAAATGGCTTGCCCGGAACGTGGGGCAAGATCAAATTAAATTAAATTAATTAAAACCAATTTAAATTTAATTTTCATGTGTAAAACAAACTTTGCTGTTTTACTTTATAAAACAGCTGGCGTCCAACTAAACAATCCCCAAAGAGTTTTGTGACTGGAGTTCGTACAGCAGTAAAGTTATTGTGTGTATTTGAAACTGTTCTGTGTATTTTAAATTGTTTTATATTTGAAATTGTTGTTATTTAAAATGGATACGGAAAAAATGTTTAAACAATTATTACAAGAAATTAAACAAAACGCGGCTAAAGCGGAACAAGCTAACGCGGAAATGAAACGCGATATAACGGAAAATATGAACGCGAAATTTGAACAAATAACAGCCAATGCTGAAATGAATATCGCAGAATTAAAATCTAACATCGAAGCACAAAGAGTTAGTCTAACCGAAGCATTAGAACACAGTAACGCTGACATAAACGCCGAGATTAAGCAAAGTAATAAAGAAAGTAGTAAAGAATTAACTGCAAAAATAGACGAAAGCGTAACCGAGTTAACTGTGAAAGTCGCGGAAATTGCTGAAAAAGTAAATACGGTCGATACTAAAATCAATGAACGGTTTAAGGTTTTTGAGACCACTATGCAAAAATCGTTTATTGAACAAGTAACACGTATGGAGGGCCGGTTCAAAGATCACATAACCCGCTGCGAGAAACAGACCCTAGAGGTTTCCAAAAAGGTGGAATCCCTAGAGGTAAAGATTCACGCGGACGTGACCGAAACGCAACGACGAGTAGATAAATTAGACGCTTCAATTGTAGAGACGCGATCTAACATTGACTCTAATAAAGAGAGTGTCTTACAAACGTTAAACGATGAGATTTTGAAAGTACGACAGGAGGTACGGAGGAGATCTGCGCCAAATATTTTGGTACAAGGTCCTGTCGACGAGAAAAATCGCGTGTATTTTACGGGGAAAAATAACGAAAACCCCATTGAATTTTTATTAGCGTGTGAGAGTGAAATGGCTAGAGTAGGTTCCCGACTAGAAGATCAAGACAAAATACAGTGGGTGGTTAACGCGATGCGCGATTCGGCGCGTAAGTGGTATAACATTGTACGCGATAGAGTGTCCACATACGCGGAGTTCAAACAAAAATTTGAAAGCCGGTACTGGAACTCGCATACCCAGAGACTTCTGCGCAATGAACTGGAATATGGCAGATTTGATAAGAAAATGGGTATTACCGCCGAAAATTATATAATCCAGCAGGTCGAACGCGCGAAGCATTTAACCCCAGCATTTGCGGAGATTGACATAGTCACGAAGCTTGCCTACCATTTTAATCATAACATTAGAGTAGCTGTATTTACGCAGGGTATTCGCACGGTAGACGAACTCCTCATTCTAGTGTCCCAAAGTGAGACGGTTTTTGATTTTGGTGGGTGGCGTTATAATCCCGATTTTCGCCGAAATAATGAAGGGCAGAATACGCGACTACAGTACCATCAGCAAACGGATCAAAAACCGAGTACCAGTTCTACTCCACCCCAAACACCGTCAAAACAGCCAAATAAAACCTTTGAGTACAAGGGTAAACAAAATTTTGGTAGACCAAAGGGGCAGGGTAAGGGCAACGACGGGGCACAAATTAGAGCGATTCAAACGGTCGAATTAGCCAAAGCTGATACAACTGAAAAAGACAGCGACTCCCAGGGCAATAAAAACTCGAACAATAAATCGAAAAATTACCAAGCTACAAAAAACGTGCCAAAATGCGCATCCAGCAAGGACGCGCTATAAATTCGGCAAAATTGTGTAAATATAAGCATGTTAATTATAAGGATTATATATTGTGTGAAATGTGTACTTTTAATTATGTAACTTGTGTGCCAGTTAATAATGTGTTCCCACCGGATGTCAGGGATTCGTTGCTAGAATCCGGTCCCACGCAACAAAGGCCTGTGAGCGCGGCGTGTCCGGTGTTACACGCCTTTGTCAATAGCGTTCCCACACGGATTTTGTTGGATACTGGTAGCGTTGTTTCCGGCGTCAGTGAAGGGTTCCTGCGTGCCAATAAAAAATATTTTCGTACGGCCCCATCACTCCCTCCCAATCAATCGATTTTATATACGAACCGCTACCAATACAAAAGAAAAAATTGACACTCAATACTATCTAACTATCATGCTAGACAAAGTGCAATTTGAAGTGTGTGTAGTGGGTATAAACAATTTAATATGTGATATGTTACTGGGGGTAGATGTATTAGAACAAATACGTGCGGAAATTAACACCAGTGAACACTTATTAAAATGTACCATTGACAATGTTAGTTACACTTTTAAATTGAACACACATACACACACACAAAACCATGGTGACCCAATTAAAATCACACGGCCACCAAAACAAGTAATTCATTATAAAGAATGTGAAGAGGGGGAGACAACCTTAGATTCCCGAACTGAACGGAGATTGTCGTCGCTGCAAGAAGAATTCAGCGATATCTTCAGTGAAGAACATTCAATCTCGTCAGTGTATGAACACAGAATCCACCTCACAGAGCCGGAGAAGGTCATAAGGAGAATCTACCAGGTACCTATAAAATACCAGGCCGAGGTCCAGCAGGAGATACAGCGGATGTTGGAGGAAGATATTATAGAGAGATCCAATAGCAGCTTCCTCAACCCACTGCTGGTCGTCCGCAAGAAGACTGGAGAGATCCGACTCTGCCTGGATATGAGGAACTTAAACAGTCTAATAGAGAAAGAGTTTGACTGCGCACCGACAGCGGAGGACCTCTTCATTAAATGTGAAGGAGCCAGGTACCTCACAAAGTTAGATCTAACAGCAAGCTTCTGGCAGGTCCCGCTGTGTGAGCAAGATCGTAAGTATACAGCATTTATATTCAATAACAAATGCTATCAGCACAAGGTGGTACCGTTTGGCCTTAGCACGAGTCTCGCTGCGATTGTAAGATGCCTCGAGAGAGCTCTAGGACCTGAGGTAGACCCATACACTGTAATATTTGTTGATGACATCCTCGTCATATCCCGCACGTTGGAGGAACGATTCGAGCATCTGCGGAGCGTCTTCCAGAAGCTGAGGTTAGCCAACATCAAGCTCAAACTACACAAGTGCGAGTTTGTAAAGTCTCAAATGAAGTTCCTGGGACATATAATCTCAGCTACAGGTATCAGTACGGACCCAGAGAAGCTCAGGAGTATTGTGGAGTTCCCGGTGCCCAAGAACCTCAAAGCACTGCGAGCATTCCTTGGACTCACGGGATACTACAGGAAATTCACCAGCAAATACGCCGAATATACAGTCCCCTTGCTACAGCTGGTACGCAAAAATATAAAGTGGAAATGGGGTTCTGAACAGAACGATGCGTTTGAGAGGGTTAAGGGCCTGTTCCAATCTAATTTACAATTGTTCCATCCACAGCAGGGTAGGAAGTACGTAATGTACACTGACGCTAGCGAGTACGCTATCGGCGCCGTGTTGCACCAAGAAGACGAACAAGGTAGTCTTCATGTTGTAGCATACGCCAATAGAACGCTCAAAGGCGCTGAGTTGCACTATTGTACTTCCGAGAAAGAAATACTCGCCATAATAAACGCACTCAGAAAATTCAGACACTACCTATACGGTACCCATTTCGAGATCCACACTGATAATCAGGCGTTATCGTTTATATTAAAATGTCGATTAGCAAATTCCCGACTAACACGATGGGTGTTAGCTATTCAGGAGTACTCATTCACTATTAAATATTGCAAAGGATCAGAGAATACCACCGCAGACACTCTAAGTAGATATCCGCCCGTAGAAAAGGAGGAGGTATATGAAGCAGCTGACGACGAGTTGAGAGTGTTGAATATGCAATACACGGTCGCGCCTGAAGCTACTAATATGCTACAGAACTTAGGACGCGAGCAGGACGATAACCTCGCACTCCTTGCTAAAAAGCTAATGTTAGCAGCTCACCCGAATCCTCACTATCTTATACAAGACAATATATTGTATAAATTGTTACAGGGCGAATGGAAAGTGGTATTGTCTCCAGCGATGCTTGCGTGTGTAACACAATCTTAACATATAAAAATGGCGCACGCATCTCCGGTAAAATGTGTCAAAATATTGCAGGAGGATTTTACAATTACCAACATGTACCGTAGGGTAAAGAAATTGCTAAAAACATGTTATCCATGTCAGACAGCGAAAGTACCAAACTTGCACACTTACGTTCCCATGGCCAATGTGATAACGGAAGGTAAGGGACAGATGATCGCCATCGACTTTCTGGGACCATTACCCAAGGCTACCAGAAATCTAAAACACATGGTAGTTTGCGTCGATGTGTTTACAAAAAAAGTTAGCCTTTATGCGATCCCTAGGCCCACCACAAAGTCCGTTTTAAATATTATACTTAATAAGTATATCCCACAACATGGACCAATAAGGAACGTACTTAGTGACCAGGGAAAACAGTTCCAAAACAAACACTGGGCAGCCACCCTGGAACGTAACGGTATCAAAGCGGTCCTAACCTCGATACGACGACCACAGGGAAACCTTGCCGAAAGGGTGAATCGGGAAATCGGTAAAATGTTCCGTATCTATTGCTATAAGGAACAAAGTAAATGGCCCGAGTTCTTACCATTCTTCGAAAAGGCAATAAATGAGAGTTATCACGATACCACGGAATACACACCAGCAGAATTAGACTCTGGAACCACGCCAGAGAGGTTTTGGAATAATTATTTAAGTAGGCCAAAGACTTATAATCTACCTCTGCCGGTGCAATGTAAAAATCAACTTGTGAGGGAAAGAATAGTTGAAAAGGGGCGAAAAAGGGCAGACAAATTTAATACGACTCATAAACTAACGAACTTTTTAGTAGGTGAGAAAGTACTGCTCAAGGCGAATCCTGTAGGCCGAAGAGACATAAATGTGGCCGCAAAGTTTTTTCGTTTATATAATGGTCCCTATCTGTTGGCTCAACAACTCGCGCCTCACACGTTTATCATTACGACGCTCGACCGAACGAAAACGATCGGTAAATACCATGCGAGCTCTTTGAGAAAATACTTTGAGTAGCATGGCGTTCCAAAGCGCGTCGCGACGAAATAATAAGACTTTAAAAAAATAAATAGTATTTGGAGTTAACAATAATTGTATTATAATAATTAAAATTAAAATAAATAACTTGTGATGTATAATATTATTAATAATAATTATAGATAACTTGTGTATTAATAATAATGCTTTTCTATCGCGGTAAATAATAGGCGTGTACAACTGAACTAAACGCACAGCAGGAAATAGTTACGTCACGCGATAACAACTACCTGACCGACATTTGAAACTAGGTCAAGCAATTAGCCACGCGACGGGCGATAACGGTTGTAAATACTGTCAGCAAATTCTTTTGTGCGTGTGCCACTGTTTACAAACAAAGATATCAGCCGTTCTAAAAACATTAATACACAAATGATTGCAAATGTAATATTATTAATAAGAGTATGTAGAATTAAGTGGTATGTAATGGAACAACATTAACACACATGTATGTTTTTCTTTTGAATAAGTAATACAATGTATAGGTAATAAGTATAATGATTACAGAATATGTGTGTAATGATTAAGAGAAAAAAAATAACTGTAATTATTACATTCATTTTTTTTTTAAAGCGGGTGTGGGAATATATAACAACACCAAATATTAACTATTTGGGGTTATATGTTTACCGCATACTGAAAGCATATTTAAATAAATTGTACCAGTCAAAACTCCATTTGAATGTAGCGCATTGAAAATAATGCTTTGTAAAGCGACGCACACGTGGTCATTATGTAATCAGTTCGCTGTACAAGGAAGCGACCACACCCAAACTGTTAATTATTAATATCTCGGAAACTAATAAATAAAGGCGAAATCCAACATAGCCAAAATGTTTGCTGAAATATTAATAATGACGTGTGCAAATTTTACGCGATATAATTAACAAATGGAAGAGTTAATTAAAATAATTGAATAACTTCTGTAAAAATAGAGTTACAGTAATGAGATTTTAGTATGTTATAAAGATAATAATTTCTGACAGATTGTATATTTTAGATTTCACACAACTTGGTTTGCAACCAAGTTATTGCAAAATTAAATAAGCACAGGATATCCGGAGCGGCAAATTGGTACCGCCGGATAATTATAATAAGAATATTAGAAATAATATCAATTCTCCGTCTGTGGGAACCTAACTTCATTCTCACGGACCAAGGGAATTCAAAATTTTATGTGGTAGGGAGTGTGTGTCAGCCAATGAAATCATTTGACGCGAGCCCCGGCCAGCGAGGTGTTTTCACGCTGAAAGATCACTCTTTTGCCAGTACTCACGAAGTTAAGACGTAGTCCTTCGATCGTCTAGTAACCGAAGTGGTGAAGATCAACAAGAAGACTCTACGTGGTCAACACACACGCAATTACGAACACACTAAGTACAGATCATCTGTATAGCTCGTAATTGTTGCGTAAAGGCGAGATACTCTTCAGTACATCAACCAAGCTTATTGTGTACTACCAGTTAGTCATAAGCACGCAAGAGATCCACCAGACTTCAAGACCAGACTTCAAGAATACAGCAGAGAGGCCGTCTAAATCATTGGTGAACAGCTGACGAGCAGAGCGACCACCCGAACGAAGCACACACACACACACACGCTGACGTGCAACGTGCGAATCGACGAGGGACAGGAAGCAGTTCCAGCGGACAGCAGCAGACGTTAAAATATTCACAAACAGCAAGGAAGCAGAGTGTTGCCGAATTTTGAACTCCACGACCGAATCCAGCAGTTCTAAGCAGATTACTTTCTCTAACCAAGGACTCGAATCGACGAGGGACAAATCGGGACGACATCCTCTTCAGTAACAGGAAAGCAAAATCCACTTATTTATTTTTCAGATCAAATTTTCTATTTTTCAATTAAAACATTGTAATTCAAATAATTCAGGTGCCAAACAAAAAAGCAAAGACTCTAGTAATTAAAAAGTAAATTCATTGTGATAATCTGTATAGCAGTTTAAGTCATTAGTAAGTTATAGTTAAGAAATAGAAGTAGTATAAAAGCGCTATACAAATCTTAACTGACAATCTAATCTTAGATCATACTGCAGTATATCAGAAGTAGAATCACTAGAAATGAAATAACGTGAACTAGACGGTCACGTCTAATTTATTTTAATTAATTATTCTAATTAATTTCAGAGTTTTATATTTTGTTTCATGAACATTTAAATTCAATTTAATTAAGAAATTTAATTAAATTCAAATCAATTAATAAATTAAAATTTAAATTGCAATTAACTCGCCAAAGAACGAGTTCAGTTTCTTTCAACTATTGACCAATCGAAAAACATTGATTCATTGTTTAGCCTGTAAGAAATTCATAAAATAATAACCATTCTATTCTTGTGTGTTGTTGGTGTAATAAACAACGTTTTATTACCCCATAATAACAGTGTTTTATTGTTGTACGATAAAGCCTACCAGTCTCACAAAACTCTCCCCCTTTAAAGTAACCTATTTTGTGTGTTGTTGTAATAAATTTGAGATTACTAGCTTGCGAACTTCAAATCCAAAATCCACACGCCCTAGTCGGAAGAATCTGCAAGATCAGACAGCAGGTAGGTACTCACACACAACACAACATAACAATAACGCATAGAAGTAGAGTTATAAATGGCTTGCCCGGAACGTGGGGCAAGATCAAATTAAATTAAATTAAATTAAAAATTAAAGACCAATTTAAATTTAATTTTCATGTGTAAAACAAACTTTGCTGTTTTACTTTATAAAACAGCTGGCGTCCAACTAAACAATCCCCAAAGAGTTTTGTGACTGGAGTTCGTACAGCAGTAAAGTTATTGTGTGTATTTGAAACTGTTCTGTGTATTTTAAATTGTTTTATATTTGAAATTGTTGTGTATTTAAAATGGATACGGAAAAAATGTTTAAACAATTATTACAAGAAATTAAACAAAACACGGCTAAAGCGGAACAAGCTAACGCGGAAATGAAACGCGATATAACGGAAAATATGAACGCGAAATTTGAACAAATAACAGCCAATGCTGAAATGAATATCGCAGAATTAAAATCTAACATCGAAGCACAAAGAGTTAGTCTAACCGAAGCATTAGAACACAGTAACTCTGACATAAACGCCGAGATTAAGCAAAGTAATAAAGAAAGTAGTAAAGAATTAACTGCAAAAATAGACGAAAGCGTAACCGAGTTAACTGTGAAAGTCGCGGAAATCGCTGAAAAAGTAAATACGGTCGATACTAAAATCAATGAACGGTTTAAGGTTTTTGAGACCACTATGCAAAAATCGTTTATTGAACAAGTAACACGTATGGAGGGCCGGTTCAAAGATCACATAACCCGCTGCGAGAAACAGACCCTAGAGGTTTCCAAAAAGGTGGAATCCCTAGAGGTAAGGATTCACGCGGACGTGACCGAAACGCAACGACGAGTAGATAAATTAGACGCTTCAATTGTAGAGACGCGATCTAACATTGACTCTAATAAAGAGAGTGTCTTACAAACGTTAAACGATGAGATTTTGAAAGTACGACAGGAGGTACGGAGGAGATCTGCGCCAAATATTTTGGTACAAGGTCCTGTCGACGAGAAAAATCGCGTGTATTTTACGGGGAAAAATAACGAAAACCCCATTGAATTTTTATTAGCGTGTGAGAGTGAAATGGCTAGAGTAGGTTCCCGACTAGAAGATCAAGACAAAATACAGTGGGTGGTTAACGCGATGCGCGATTCGGCGCGTAAGTGGTATAACATTGTACGCGATAGAGTGTCCACATACGCGGAGTTCAAACAAAAATTTGAAAGCCGGTACTGGAACTCGCATACCCAGAGACTTCTGCGCAATGAACTGGAATATGGCAGATTTGATAAGAAAATGGGTATTACCGCCGAAAATTATATAATCCAGCAGGTCGAACGCGCGAAGCATTTAACCCCAGCATTTGCGGAGATTGACATAGTCACGAAGCTTGCCTACCATTTTAATCATAACATTAAAGTAGCTGTATTTACGCAGGGTATTCGCACGGTAGACGAACTCCTCATTCTAGTGTCCCAAAGTGAGACGGTTTTTGATTTTGGTGGGTGGCGTTATAATCCCGATTTTCGCCGAAATAATGAAGGGCAGAATACGCGACTACAGTACCATCAGCAAACGGATCAAAAACCGAGTACCAGTTCTACTCCACCCCAAACACCGTCAAAACAGCCAAATAAAACCTTTGAGTACAAGGGTAAACAAAATTTTGGTAGACCAAAGGGGCAGGGTAAGGGCAACGACGGGGCACAAATTAGAGCGATTCAAACGGTCGAATTAGCCAAAGCTGATACAACTGAAAAAGACAGCGACTCCCAGGGCAATAAAAACTCGAACAATAAATCGAAAAATTACCAAGCTACAAAAAACGTGCCAAAATGCGCATCCAGCAAGGACGCGCTATAAATTCGGCAAAATTGTGTAAATATAAGCATGTTAATTATAAGGATTATATATTGTGTGAAATGTGTACTTTTAATTATGTAACTTGTGTGCCAGTTAATAATGTGTTCCCACCGGATGTCAGGGATTCGTTGCTAGAATCCGGTCCCACGCAACAAAGGCCTGTGAGCGCGGCGTGTCCGGTGTTACACGCCTTTGTCAATAGCGTTCCCACACGGATTTTGTTGGATACTGGTAGCGTTGTTTCCGGCGTCAGTGAAGGGTTCCTGCGTGCCAATAAAAAATATTTTCGTACGGCCCCATCACTCCCTCCCAATCAATCGATTTTATATACGAACCGCTACCAATACAAAAGAAAAAATTGACACTCAATACTATCTAACTATCATGCTAGACAAAGTGCAATTTGAAGTGTGTGTAGTGGGTATAAACAATTTAATATGTGATATGTTATTGGGGGTAGATGTATTAGAACAAATACGTGCGGAAATTAACACCAGTGAACACTTATTAAAATGTACCATTGACAATGTTAGTTACACTTTTAAATTGAACACACATACACACACACAAAACCATGGTGACCCAATTAAAATCACACGGCCACCAAAACAAGTAATTCATTATAAAGAATGTGAAGAGGGGGAGACAACCTTAGATTCCCGAACTGAACGGAGATTGTCGTCGCTGCAAGAAGAATTCAGCGATATCTTCAGTGAAGAACATTCAATCTCGTCAGTGTATGAACACAGAATCCACCTCACAGAGCCGGAGAAGGTCATAAGGAGAATCTACCAGGTACCTATAAAATACCAGGCCGAGGTCCAGCAGGAGATACAGCGGATGTTGGAGGAAGATATTATAGAGAGATCCAATAGCAGCTTCCTCAACCCACTGCTGGTCGTCCGCAAGAAGACTGGAGAGATCCGACTCTGCCTGGATATGAGGAACTTAAACAGTCTAATAGAGAAAGAGTTTGACTGCGCACCGACAGCGGAGGACCTCTTCATTAAATGTGAAGGAGCCAGGTACCTCACAAAGTTAGATCTAACAGCAAGCTTCTGGCAGGTCCCGCTGTGTGAGCAAGATCGTAAGTATACAGCATTTATATTCAATAACAAATGCTATCAGCACAAGGTGGTACCGTTTGGCCTTAGCACGAGTCTCGCTGCGATTGTAAGATGCCTCGAGAGAGCTCTAGGACCTGAGGTAGACCCATACACTGTAATATTTGTTGATGACATCCTCGTCATATCCCGCACATTGGAGGAACGATTCGAGCATCTGCGGAGCGTCTTCCAGAAGCTGAGGTTAGCCAACATCAAGCTCAAACTACACAAGTGCGAGTTTGTAAAGTCTCAAATGAAGTTCCTGGGACATATAATCTCAGCTACAGGTATCAGTACGGACCCAGAGAAGCTCAGGAGTATTGTGGAGTTCCCGGTGCCCAAGAACCTCAAAGCACTGCGAGCATTCCTTGGACTCACGGGATACTACAGGAAATTCACCAGCAAATACGCCGAATATACAGTCCCCTTGCTACAGCTGGTACGCAAAAATATAAAGTGGAAATGGGGTTCTGAACAGAACGATGCGTTTGAGAGGGTTAAGGGCCTGTTCCAATCTAATTTACAATTGTTCCATCCACAGCAGGGTAGGAAGTACGTAATGTACACTGACGCTAGCGAGTACGCTATCGGCGCCGTGTTGCACCAAGAAGACGAACAAGGTAGTCTTCATGTTGTAGCATACGCCAATAGAACGCTCAAAGGCGCTGAGTTGCACTATTGTACTTCCGAGAAAGAAATACTCGCCATAATAAACGCACTCAGAAAATTCAGACACTACCTATACGGTACCCATTTCGAGATCCACACTGATAATCAGGCGTTATCGTTTATATTAAAATGTCGATTAGCAAATTCCCGACTAACACGATGGGTGTTAGCTATTCAGGAGTACTCATTCACTATTAAATATTGCAAAGGATCAGAGAATACCACCGCAGACACTCTAAGTAGATATCCGCCCGTAGAAAAGGAGGAGGTATATGAAGCAGCTGACGACGAGTTGAGAGTGTTGAATATGCAATACACGGTCGCGCCTGAAGCTACTAATATGCTACAGAACTTAGGACGCGAGCAGGACGATAACCTCGCACTCCTTGCTAAAAAGCTAATGTTAGCAGCTCACCCGAATCCTCACTATCTTATACAAGACAATATATTGTATAAATTGTTACAGGGCGAATGGAAAGTGGTATTGTCTCCAGCGATGCTTGCGTGTGTAACACAATCTTTACATATAAAAATGGCGCACGCATCTCCTGTAAAATGTGTCAAAATATTGCAGGAGGATTTTACAATTACCAACATGTACCGTAGGGTAAAGAAATTGCTAAAAACATGTTATCCATGTCAGACAGCGAAAGTACCAAACTTGCACACTTACGTTCCCATGGCCAATGTGATAACGGAAGGTAAGGGACAGATGATCGCCATCGACTTTCTGGGACCATTACCCAAGGCTACCAGAAATCTAAAACACATGGTAGTTTGCGTCGATGTGTTTACAAAAAAAGTTAGCCTTTATGCGATCCCTAGGCCCACCACAAAGTCCGTTTTAAATATTATACTTAATAAGTATATCCCACAACATGGACCAATAAGGAACGTACTTAGTGACCAGGGAAAACAGTTCCAAAACAAACACTGGGCAGCCACCCTGGAACGTAACGGTATCAAAGCGGTCCTAACCTCGATACGACGACCACAGGGAAACCTTGCCGAAAGGGTGAATCGGGAAATCGGTAAAATGTTCCGTATCTATTGCTATAAGGAACAAAGTAAATGGCCCGAGTTCTTACCATTCTTCGAAAAGGCAATAAATGAGAGTTATCACGATACCACGGAATACACACCAGCAGAATTAGACTCTGGAACCACGCCAGAGAGGTTTTGGAATAATTATTTAAGTAGGCCAAAGACTTATAATCTACCTCTGCCGGTGCAATGTAAAAATCAACTTGTGAGGGAAAGAATAGTTGAAAAGGGGCGAAAAAGGGCAGACAAATTTAATACGACTCATAAACTAACAAACTTTGTAGTAGGTGAGAAAGTACTGCTCAAGGCGAATCCTGTAGGCCGAAGAGACATAAATGTGGCCGCAAAGTTTTTTCGTTTATATAATGGTCCCTATCTGTTGGCTCAACAACTCGCGCCTCACACGTTTATCATTACGACGCTCGACCGAACGAAAACGATCGGTAAATACCATGCGAGCTCTTTGAGAAAATACTTTGAGTAGCATGGCGTTCCAAAGCGCGTCGCGACGAAATAATAAGACTTTAAAAAAATAAATACTATTTGGAGTTAACAATAATTGTATTATAATAATTAAAATTAAAATAAATAACTTGTGATGTATAATATTATTAATAATAATTATAGATAACTTGTGTATTAATAATAATGCTTTTCTATCGCGGTAAATAATAGGCATGTACAACTGAACTAAACGCACAGCAGGAAATAGTTACGTCACGCGATAACAACTACCTGACCGACATTTGAAACTAGGTCAAGCAATTAGCCGCGCGACGGGCGATAACGGTTGTAAATACTGTCAGCAAATTCTTTTGTGCGTGTGCCACTGTTTACAAACAAAGATATCAGCCGTTCTAAAAACATTAATACACAAATGATTGCAAATGTAATATTATTAATAAGAGTATGTAGAATTAAGTTGTATGTAATGGAACAACATTAACACACATGTATGTTTTTCTTTTGAATAAGTAATACAATGTATAGGTAATAAGTATAATGATTACAGAATATGTGTGTAATGATTAAGAAAAAAAAAATAACTAATTATTACATTCATTTTTTTTTTAAAGCGGGTGTGGGAATATATAACAACACCAAATATTAACTATTTGGGGTTATATGTTTACCGCATACTGAAAGCATATTTAAATAAATTGTACCAGTCAAAACTCCATTTGAATGTAGCGCATTGAAAATAATGCTTTGTAAAGCGACGCACACGTGGTCATTATGTAATCAGTTCGCTGTACAAGGAAGCGACCACACCCAAACTGTTAATTATTAATATCTCGGAAACTAATAAATAAAGGCGAAATCCAACATAGCCAAAATGTTTGCCGAAATATTAATAATGATGTGTGCAAATTTTACGCGATATAATTAACAAATGGAAGAGTTAATTAAAATAATTGAATAACTTCTGTAAAAATAGAGTTACAGTAATGAGATTTTAGTATGTTATAAAGATAATAATTTCTGACAGATTGTATATTTTAGATTTCACACAACTTAGTTTGCAACCAAGTTATTGCAAAATTAAATAAGCACAGGATATCCGGAGCGGAAAATTGGTTCCGCCGGATAATTATAATAAGAATATTAGAAATAATATCAATTCTCCGTCTGTGGGAACCTAACTTCATTCTCACGGACCAAGGGAATTCAAAATTTTATGTGGTAGGGAGTGTGTGTCAGCCAATGAAATCATTTGACGCGAGCCCTGGCCAGCGAGGTGTTTTCACGCTGAAAGATCACTCTTTTGCCAGTACTCACGAAGTTAAGACGTAGTCCTTCGATCGTCTAGTAACCGAAGTGGTGAAGATCAACAAGAAGACTCTACGTGGTCAACACACACGCAATTACGAACACACTAAGTACAGATCATCTGTATAGCTCGTAATTGTTGCGTAAAGGCGAGATACTCTTCAGTACATCAACCAAGCTTATTGTGTACTACCAGTTAGTCATAAGCACGCAAGAGATCCACCAGACTTCAAGACCAGACTTCAAGAATACAGCAGAGAGGCCGTCTAAATCATTGGTGAACAGCTGACGAGCAGAGCGACCACCCGAACGAAGCACACACACACACACACACGATGACGTGCAACGTGCGAATCGACGAGGGACAGGCAGCAGTTCCAGCGGACAGCAGCAGACGTTAAAATATTCACAAACAGCAAGGAAGCAGAGTGTTGCCGAATTTTGAACTCCACGACCGAATCCAGCAGTTCTAAGCAGATTACTTTCTCTAACCAAGGACTCGAATCGACGAGGGACAAATCGGGACGACATCCTCTTCAGTAACAGGAAAGCAAAATCCACTTATTTATTTTTCAGATCAAATTTTCTATTTTTCAATTAAAACATTGTAATTCAAATAATTCAGGTGCCAAACAAAAAAGCAAAGACTCTAGTAATTAAAAAGTAAATTCATTGTGATAATCTGTATAGCAGTTTAAGTCATTAGTAAGTTATAGTTAAGAAATAGAAGTAGTATAAAAGCGCTATACAAATCTTAACTGACAATCTAATCTTAGATCATACTGCAGTATATCAGAAGTAGAATCACTAGAAATGAAATAACGTGAACTAGACGGTCACGTCTAATTTATTTTAATTAATTATTCTAATTAATTTCAGAGTTTTATATTTTGTTTCATGAACATTTAAATTCAATTTAATTAAAGAAATTTAATTAAATTCAAATCAATTAATAAATTAAAATTTAAATTGCAATTAACTCGCCAAAGAACGAGTTCAGTTTCATTCAACTATTGACCAATCGAAAAACATTGATTCATTGTTTAGCCTGTAAGAAATTCATAAAATAATAACCATTCTATTCTTGTGTGTTGTTGGTGTAATAAACAACGTTTTATTACCCCATATAACAGTGTTTTATTGTTGTACGATAAAGCCTACCAGTCTCACAAAACTCTCCCCCTTTAAAGTAACCTATTTTGTGTGTTGTTGTAATAAATTTGAGATTACTAGCTTGCGAACTTCAAATCCAAAATCCACACGCCCTAGTCGGAAGAATCTGCAAGATCAGACAGCAGGTAGGTACTCACACACAACACAACATAACAATAACGCATAGAAGTAGAGTTATAAATGGCTTGCCCGGAACGTGGGGCAAGATCAAATTAAATTAAATTAATTAAAACCAATTTAAATTTAATTTTCATGTGTAAAACAAACTTTGCTGTTTTACTTTATAAAACAGCTGGCGTCCAACTAAACAATCCCCAAAGAGTTTTGTGACTGGAGTTCGTACAGCAGTAAAGTTATTGTGTGTATTTGAAACTGTTCTGTGTATTTTAAATTGTTTTATATTTGAAATTGTTGTTATTTAAAATGGATACGGAAAAAATGTTTAAACAATTATTACAAGAAATTAAACAAAACGCGGCTAAAGCGGAACAAGCTAACGCGGAAATGAAACGCGATATAACGGAAAATATGAACGCGAAATTTGAACAAATAACAGCCAATGCTGAAATGAATATCGCAGAATTAAAATCTAACATCGAAGCACAAAGAGTTAGTCTAACCGAAGCATTAGAACACAGTAACGCTGACATAAACGCCGAGATTAAGCAAAGTAATAAAGAAAGTAGTAAAGAATTAACTGCAAAAATAGACGAAAGCGTAACCGAGTTAACTGTGAAAGTCGCGGAAATTGCTGAAAAAGTAAATACGGTCGATACTAAAATCAATGAACGGTTTAAGGTTTTTGAGACCACTATGCAAAAATCGTTTATTGAACAAGTAACACGTATGGAGGGCCGGTTCAAAGATCACATAACCCGCTGCGAGAAACAGACCCTAGAGGTTTCCAAAAAGGTGGAATCCCTAGAGGTAAAGATTCACGCGGACGTGACCGAAACGCAACGACGAGTAGATAAATTAGACGCTTCAATTGTAGAGACGCGATCTAACATTGACTCTAATAAAGAGAGTGTCTTACAAACGTTAAACGATGAGATTTTGAAAGTACGACAGGAGGTACGGAGGAGATCTGCGCCAAATATTTTGGTACAAGGTCCTGTCGACGAGAAAAATCGCGTGTATTTTACGGGGAAAAATAACGAAAACCCCATTGAATTTTTATTAGCGTGTGAGAGTGAAATGGCTAGAGTAGGTTCCCGACTAGAAGATCAAGACAAAATACAGTGGGTGGTTAACGCGATGCGCGATTCGGCGCGTAAGTGGTATAACATTGTACGCGATAGAGTGTCCACATACGCGGAGTTCAAACAAAAATTTGAAAGCCGGTACTGGAACTCGCATACCCAGAGACTTCTGCGCAATGAACTGGAATATGGCAGATTTGATAAGAAAATGGGTATTACCGCCGAAAATTATATAATCCAGCAGGTCGAACGCGCGAAGCATTTAACCCCAGCATTTGCGGAGATTGACATAGTCACGAAGCTTGCCTACCATTTTAATCATAACATTAGAGTAGCTGTATTTACGCAGGGTATTCGCACGGTAGACGAACTCCTCATTCTAGTGTCCCAAAGTGAGACGGTTTTTGATTTTGGTGGGTGGCGTTATAATCCCGATTTTCGCCGAAATAATGAAGGGCAGAATACGCGACTACAGTACCATCAGCAAACGGATCAAAAACCGAGTACCAGTTCTACTCCACCCCAAACACCGTCAAAACAGCCAAATAAAACCTTTGAGTACAAGGGTAAACAAAATTTTGGTAGACCAAAGGGGCAGGGTAAGGGCAACGACGGGGCACAAATTAGAGCGATTCAAACGGTCGAATTAGCCAAAGCTGATACAACTGAAAAAGACAGCGACTCCCAGGGCAATAAAAACTCGAACAATAAATCGAAAAATTACCAAGCTACAAAAAACGTGCCAAAATGCGCATCCAGCAAGGACGCGCTATAAATTCGGCAAAATTGTGTAAATATAAGCATGTTAATTATAAGGATTATATATTGTGTGAAATGTGTACTTTTAATTATGTAACTTGTGTGCCAGTTAATAATGTGTTCCCACCGGATGTCAGGGATTCGTTGCTAGAATCCGGTCCCACGCAACAAAGGCCTGTGAGCGCGGCGTGTCCGGTGTTACACGCCTTTGTCAATAGCGTTCCCACACGGATTTTGTTGGATACTGGTAGCGTTGTTTCCGGCGTCAGTGAAGGGTTCCTGCGTGCCAATAAAAAATATTTTCGTACGGCCCCATCACTCCCTCCCAATCAATCGATTTTATATACGAACCGCTACCAATACAAAAGAAAAAATTGACACTCAATACTATCTAACTATCATGCTAGACAAAGTGCAATTTGAAGTGTGTGTAGTGGGTATAAACAATTTAATATGTGATATGTTACTGGGGGTAGATGTATTAGAACAAATACGTGCGGAAATTAACACCAGTGAACACTTATTAAAATGTACCATTGACAATGTTAGTTACACTTTTAAATTGAACACACATACACACACACAAAACCATGGTGACCCAATTAAAATCACACGGCCACCAAAACAAGTAATTCATTATAAAGAATGTGAAGAGGGGGAGACAACCTTAGATTCCCGAACTGAACGGAGATTGTCGTCGCTGCAAGAAGAATTCAGCGATATCTTCAGTGAAGAACATTCAATCTCGTCAGTGTATGAACACAGAATCCACCTCACAGAGCCGGAGAAGGTCATAAGGAGAATCTACCAGGTACCTATAAAATACCAGGCCGAGGTCCAGCAGGAGATACAGCGGATGTTGGAGGAAGATATTATAGAGAGATCCAATAGCAGCTTCCTCAACCCACTGCTGGTCGTCCGCAAGAAGACTGGAGAGATCCGACTCTGCCTGGATATGAGGAACTTAAACAGTCTAATAGAGAAAGAGTTTGACTGCGCACCGACAGCGGAGGACCTCTTCATTAAATGTGAAGGAGCCAGGTACCTCACAAAGTTAGATCTAACAGCAAGCTTCTGGCAGGTCCCGCTGTGTGAGCAAGATCGTAAGTATACAGCATTTATATTCAATAACAAATGCTATCAGCACAAGGTGGTACCGTTTGGCCTTAGCACGAGTCTCGCTGCGATTGTAAGATGCCTCGAGAGAGCTCTAGGACCTGAGGTAGACCCATACACTGTAATATTTGTTGATGACATCCTCGTCATATCCCGCACGTTGGAGGAACGATTCGAGCATCTGCGGAGCGTCTTCCAGAAGCTGAGGTTAGCCAACATCAAGCTCAAACTACACAAGTGCGAGTTTGTAAAGTCTCAAATGAAGTTCCTGGGACATATAATCTCAGCTACAGGTATCAGTACGGACCCAGAGAAGCTCAGGAGTATTGTGGAGTTCCCGGTGCCCAAGAACCTCAAAGCACTGCGAGCATTCCTTGGACTCACGGGATACTACAGGAAATTCACCAGCAAATACGCCGAATATACAGTCCCCTTGCTACAGCTGGTACGCAAAAATATAAAGTGGAAATGGGGTTCTGAACAGAACGATGCGTTTGAGAGGGTTAAGGGCCTGTTCCAATCTAATTTACAATTGTTCCATCCACAGCAGGGTAGGAAGTACGTAATGTACACTGACGCTAGCGAGTACGCTATCGGCGCCGTGTTGCACCAAGAAGACGAACAAGGTAGTCTTCATGTTGTAGCATACGCCAATAGAACGCTCAAAGGCGCTGAGTTGCACTATTGTACTTCCGAGAAAGAAATACTCGCCATAATAAACGCACTCAGAAAATTCAGACACTACCTATACGGTACCCATTTCGAGATCCACACTGATAATCAGGCGTTATCGTTTATATTAAAATGTCGATTAGCAAATTCCCGACTAACACGATGGGTGTTAGCTATTCAGGAGTACTCATTCACTATTAAATATTGCAAAGGATCAGAGAATACCACCGCAGACACTCTAAGTAGATATCCGCCCGTAGAAAAGGAGGAGGTATATGAAGCAGCTGACGACGAGTTGAGAGTGTTGAATATGCAATACACGGTCGCGCCTGAAGCTACTAATATGCTACAGAACTTAGGACGCGAGCAGGACGATAACCTCGCACTCCTTGCTAAAAAGCTAATGTTAGCAGCTCACCCGAATCCTCACTATCTTATACAAGACAATATATTGTATAAATTGTTACAGGGCGAATGGAAAGTGGTATTGTCTCCAGCGATGCTTGCGTGTGTAACACAATCTTAACATATAAAAATGGCGCACGCATCTCCGGTAAAATGTGTCAAAATATTGCAGGAGGATTTTACAATTACCAACATGTACCGTAGGGTAAAGAAATTGCTAAAAACATGTTATCCATGTCAGACAGCGAAAGTACCAAACTTGCACACTTACGTTCCCATGGCCAATGTGATAACGGAAGGTAAGGGACAGATGATCGCCATCGACTTTCTGGGACCATTACCCAAGGCTACCAGAAATCTAAAACACATGGTAGTTTGCGTCGATGTGTTTACAAAAAAAGTTAGCCTTTATGCGATCCCTAGGCCCACCACAAAGTCCGTTTTAAATATTATACTTAATAAGTATATCCCACAACATGGACCAATAAGGAACGTACTTAGTGACCAGGGAAAACAGTTCCAAAACAAACACTGGGCAGCCACCCTGGAACGTAACGGTATCAAAGCGGTCCTAACCTCGATACGACGACCACAGGGAAACCTTGCCGAAAGGGTGAATCGGGAAATCGGTAAAATGTTCCGTATCTATTGCTATAAGGAACAAAGTAAATGGCCCGAGTTCTTACCATTCTTCGAAAAGGCAATAAATGAGAGTTATCACGATACCACGGAATACACACCAGCAGAATTAGACTCTGGAACCACGCCAGAGAGGTTTTGGAATAATTATTTAAGTAGGCCAAAGACTTATAATCTACCTCTGCCGGTGCAATGTAAAAATCAACTTGTGAGGGAAAGAATAGTTGAAAAGGGGCGAAAAAGGGCAGACAAATTTAATACGACTCATAAACTAACGAACTTTTTAGTAGGTGAGAAAGTACTGCTCAAGGCGAATCCTGTAGGCCGAAGAGACATAAATGTGGCCGCAAAGTTTTTTCGTTTATATAATGGTCCCTATCTGTTGGCTCAACAACTCGCGCCTCACACGTTTATCATTACGACGCTCGACCGAACGAAAACGATCGGTAAATACCATGCGAGCTCTTTGAGAAAATACTTTGAGTAGCATGGCGTTCCAAAGCGCGTCGCGACGAAATAATAAGACTTTAAAAAAATAAATAGTATTTGGAGTTAACAATAATTGTATTATAATAATTAAAATTAAAATAAATAACTTGTGATGTATAATATTATTAATAATAATTATAGATAACTTGTGTATTAATAATAATGCTTTTCTATCGCGGTAAATAATAGGCGTGTACAACTGAACTAAACGCACAGCAGGAAATAGTTACGTCACGCGATAACAACTACCTGACCGACATTTGAAACTAGGTCAAGCAATTAGCCACGCGACGGGCGATAACGGTTGTAAATACTGTCAGCAAATTCTTTTGTGCGTGTGCCACTGTTTACAAACAAAGATATCAGCCGTTCTAAAAACATTAATACACAAATGATTGCAAATGTAATATTATTAATAAGAGTATGTAGAATTAAGTGGTATGTAATGGAACAACATTAACACACATGTATGTTTTTCTTTTGAATAAGTAATACAATGTATAGGTAATAAGTATAATGATTACAGAATATGTGTGTAATGATTAAGAGAAAAAAAATAACTGTAATTATTACATTCATTTTTTTTTTAAAGCGGGTGTGGGAATATATAACAACACCAAATATTAACTATTTGGGGTTATATGTTTACCGCATACTGAAAGCATATTTAAATAAATTGTACCAGTCAAAACTCCATTTGAATGTAGCGCATTGAAAATAATGCTTTGTAAAGCGACGCACACGTGGTCATTATGTAATCAGTTCGCTGTACAAGGAAGCGACCACACCCAAACTGTTAATTATTAATATCTCGGAAACTAATAAATAAAGGCGAAATCCAACATAGCCAAAATGTTTGCTGAAATATTAATAATGACGTGTGCAAATTTTACGTGATATAATTAACAAATGGAAGAGTTAATTAAAATAATTGAATAACTTCTGTAAAAATAGAGTTACAGTAATGAGATTTTAGTATGTTATAAAGATAATAATTTCTGACAGATTGTATATTTTAGATTTCACACAACTTGGTTTGCAACCAAGTTATTGCAAAATTAAATAAGCACAGGATATCCGGAGCGGCAAATTGGTACCGCCGGATAATTATAATAAGAATATTAGAAATAATATCAATTCTCCGTCTGTGGGAACCTAACTTCATTCTCACGGACCAAGGGAATTCAAAATTTTATGTGGTAGGGAGTGTGTGTCAGCCAATGAAATCATTTGACGCGAGCCCCGGCCAGCGAGGTGTTTTCACGCTGAAAGATCACTCTTTTGCCAGTACTCACGAAGTTAAGACGTAGTCCTTCGATCGTCTAGTAACCGAAGTGGTGAAGATCAACAAGAAGACTCTACGTGGTCAACACACACGCAATTACGAACACACTAAGTACAGATCATCTGTATAGCTCGTAATTGTTGCGTAAAGGCGAGATACTCTTCAGTACATCAACCAAGCTTATTGTGTACTACCAGTTAGTCATAAGCACGCAAGAGATCCACCAGACTTCAAGACCAGACTTCAAGAATACAGCAGAGAGGCCGTCTAAATCATTGGTGAACAGCTGACGAGCAGAGCGACCACCCGAACGAAGCACACACACACACACACGCTGACGTGCAACGTGCGAATCGACGAGGGACAGGAAGCAGTTCCAGCGGACAGCAGCAGACGTTAAAATATTCACAAACAGCAAGGAAGCAGAGTGTTGCCGAATTTTGAACTCCACGACCGAATCCAGCAGTTCTAAGCAGATTACTTTCTCTAACCAAGGACTCGAATCGACGAGGGACAAATCGGGACGACATCCTCTTCAGTAACAGGAAAGCAAAATCCACTTATTTATTTTTCAGATCAAATTTTCTATTTTTCAATTAAAACATTGTAATTCAAATAATTCAGGTGCCAAACAAAAAAGCAAAGACTCTAGTAATTAAAAAGTAAATTCATTGTGATAATCTGTATAGCAGTTTAAGTCATTAGTAAGTTATAGTTAAGAAATAGAAGTAGTATAAAAGCGCTATACAAATCTTAACTGACAATCTAATCTTAGATCATACTGCAGTATATCAGAAGTAGAATCACTAGAAATGAAATAACGTGAACTAGACGGTCACGTCTAATTTATTTTAATTAATTATTCTAATTAATTTCAGAGTTTTATATTTTGTTTCATGAACATTTAAATTCAATTTAATTAAGAAATTTAATTAAATTCAAATCAATTAATAAATTAAAATTTAAATTGCAATTAACTCGCCAAAGAACGAGTTCAGTTTCTTTCAACTATTGACCAATCGAAAAACATTGATTCATTGTTTAGCCTGTAAGAAATTCATAAAATAATAACCATTCTATTCTTGTGTGTTGTTGGTGTAATAAACAACGTTTTATTACCCCATAATAACAGTGTTTTATTGTTGTACGATAAAGCCTACCAGTCTCACAAAACTCTCCCCCTTTAAAGTAACCTATTTTGTGTGTTGTTGTAATAAATTTGAGATTACTAGCTTGCGAACTTCAAATCCAAAATCCACACGCCCTAGTCGGAAGAATCTGCAAGATCAGACAGCAGGTAGGTACTCACACACAACACAACATAACAATAACGCATAGAAGTAGAGTTATAAATGGCTTGCCCGGAACGTGGGGCAAGATCAAATTAAATTAAATTAATTAAAACCAATTTAAATTTAATTTTCATGTGTAAAACAAACTTTGCTGTTTTACTTTATAAAACAGCTGGCGTCCAACTAAACAATCCCCAAAGAGTTTTGTGACTGGAGTTCGTACAGCAGTAAAGTTATTGTGTGTATTTGAAACTGTTCTGTGTATTTTAAATTGTTTTATATTTGAAATTGTTGTTATTTAAAATGGATACGGAAAAAATGTTTAAACAATTATTACAAGAAATTAAACAAAACGCGGCTAAAGCGGAACAAGCTAACGCGGAAATGAAACGCGATATAACGGAAAATATGAACGCGAAATTTGAACAAATAACAGCCAATGCTGAAATGAATATCGCAGAATTAAAATCTAACATCGAAGCACAAAGAGTTAGTCTAACCGAAGCATTAGAACACAGTAACGCTGACATAAACGCCGAGATTAAGCAAAGTAATAAAGAAAGTAGTAAAGAATTAACTGCAAAAATAGACGAAAGCGTAACCGAGTTAACTGTGAAAGTCGCGGAAATTGCTGAAAAAGTAAATACGGTCGATACTAAAATCAATGAACGGTTTAAGGTTTTTGAGACCACTATGCAAAAATCGTTTATTGAACAAGTAACACGTATGGAGGGCCGGTTCAAAGATCACATAACCCGCTGCGAGAAACAGACCCTAGAGGTTTCCAAAAAGGTGGAATCCCTAGAGGTAAAGATTCACGCGGACGTGACCGAAACGCAACGACGAGTAGATAAATTAGACGCTTCAATTGTAGAGACGCGATCTAACATTGACTCTAATAAAGAGAGTGTCTTACAAACGTTAAACGACGAGATTTTGAAAGTACGACAGGAGGTACGGAGGAGATCTGCGCCAAATATTTTGGTACAAGGTCCTGTCGACGAGAAAAATCGCGTGTATTTTACGGGGAAAAATAACGAAAACCCCATTGAATTTTTATTAGCGTGTGAGAGTGAAATGGCTAGAGTAGGTTCCCGACTAGAAGATCAAGACAAAATACAGTGGGTGGTTAACGCGATGCGCGATTCGGCGCGTAAGTGGTATAACATTGTACGCGATAGAGTGTCCACATACGCGGAGTTCAAACAAAAATTTGAAAGCCGGTACTGGAACTCGCATACCCAGAGACTTCTGCGCAATGAACTGGAATATGGCAGATTTGATAAGAAAATGGGTATTACCGCCGAAAATTATATAATCCAGCAGGTCGAACGCGCGAAGCATTTAACCCCAGCATTTGCGGAGATTGACATAGTCACGAAGCTTGCCTACCATTTTAATCATAACATTAGAGTAGCTGTATTTACGCAGGGTATTCGCACGGTAGACGAACTCCTCATTCTAGTGTCCCAAAGTGAGACGGTTTTTGATTTTGGTGGGTGGCGTTATAATCCCGATTTTCGCCGAAATAATGAAGGGCAGAATACGCGACTACAGTACCATCAGCAAACGGATCAAAAACCGAGTACCAGTTCTACTCCACCCCAAACATCGTCAAAACAGCCAAATAAAACCTTTGAGTACAAGGGTAAACAAAATTTTGGTAGACCAAAGGGGCAGGGTAAGGGCAACGACGGGGCACAAATTAGAGCGATTCAAACGGTCGAATTAGCCAAAGCTGATACAACTGAAAAAGACAGCGACTCCCAGGGCAATAAAAACTCGAACAATATATCGAAAAATTACCAAGCTACAAAAAACGTGCCAAAATGCGCATCCAGCAAGGACGCGCTATAAATTCGGCAAAATTGTGTAAATATAAGCATGTTAATTATAAGGATTATATATTGTGTGAAATGTGTACTTTTAATTATGTAACTTGTGTGCCAGTTAATAATGTGTTCCCACCGGATGTCAGGGATTCGTTGCTAGAATCCGGTCCCACGCAACAAAGGCCTGTGAGCGCGGCGTGTCCGGTGTTACACGCCTTTGTCAATAGCGTTCCCACACGGATTTTGTTGGATACTGGTAGCGTTGTTTCCGGCGTCAGTGAAGGGTTCCTGCGTGCCAATAAAAAATATTTTCGTACGGCCCCATCACTCCCTCCCAATCAATCGATTTTATATACGAACCGCTACCGATACAAAAGAAAAAATTGACACTCAATACTATCTAACTATCATGCTAGACAAAGCGCAATTTGAAGTGTGTGTAGTGGGTATAAACAATTTAATATGTGATATGTTATTGGGGGTAGATGTATTAGAACAAATACGTGCGGAAATTAACACCAGTGAACACTTATTAAAATGTACCATTGACAATGTTAGTTACACTTTTAAATTGAACACACATACACACACACAAAACCATGGTGACCCAATTAAAATCACACGGCCACCAAAACAAGTAATTCATTATAAAGAATGTGAAGAGAGGGAGACAACCTTAGATTCCCGAACTGAACGGAGACTGTCGTCGCTGCAAGAAGAATTCAGCGATATCTTCAGTGAAGAACATTCAATCTCGTCAGTGTATGAACACAGAATCCACCTCACAGAGCCGGAGAAGGTCATAAGGAGAATCTACCAGGTACCTATAAAATACCAGGCCGAGGTCCAGCAGGAGATACAGCGGATGTTGGAGGAAGATATTATAGAGAGATCCAATAGCAGCTTCCTCAACCCACTGCTGGTCGTCCGCAAGAAGACTGGAGAGATCCGACTCTGCCTGGATATGAGGAACTTAAACAGTCTAATAGAGAAAGAGTTTGACTGCGCACCGACAGCGGAGGACCTCTTCATTAAATGTGAAGGAGCCAGGTACCTCACAAAGTTAGATCTAACAGCAAGCTTCTGGCAGGTCCCGCTGTGTGAGCAAGATCGTAAGTATACAGCATTTATATTCAATAACAAATGCTATCAGCACAAGGTGGTACCGTTTGGCCTTAGCACGAGTCTCGCTGCGATTGTAAGATGCCTCGAGAGAGCTCTAGGACCTGAGGTAGACCCATACACTGTAATATTTGTTGATGACATCCTCGTCATATCCCGCACGTTGGAGGAACGATTCGAGCATCTGCGGAGCGTCTTCCAGAAGCTGAGGTTAGCCAACATCAAGCTCAAACTACACAAGTGCGAGTTTGTAAAGTCTCAAATGAAGTTCCTGGGACATATAATCTCAGCTACAGGTATCAGTACGGACCCAGAGAAGCTCAGGAGTATTGTGGAGTTCCCGGTGCCCAAGAACCTCAAAGCACTGCGAGCATTCCTTGGACTCACGGGATACTACAGGAAATTCACCAGCAAATACGCCGAATATACAGTCCCCTTGCTACAGCTGGTACGCAAAAATATAAAGTGGAAATGGGGTTCTGAACAGAACGATGCGTTTGAGAGGGTTAAGGGCCTGTTCCAATCTAATTTACAATTGTTCCATCCACAGCAGGGTAGGAAGTACGTAATGTACACTGACGCTAGCGAGTACGCTATCGGCGCCGTGTTGCACCAAGAAGACGAACAAGGTAGTCTTCATGTTGTAGCATACGCCAATAGAACGCTCAAAGGCGCTGAGTTGCACTATTGTACTTCCGAGAAAGAAATACTCGCCATAATAAACGCACTCAGAAAATTCAGACACTACCTATACGGTACCCATTTCGAGATCCACACTGATAATCAGGCGTTATCGTTTATATTAAAATGTCGATTAGCAAATTCCCGACTAACACGATGGGTGTTAGCTATTCAGGAGTACTCATTCACTATTAAATATTGCAAAGGATCAGAGAATACCACCGCAGACACTCTAAGTAGATATCCGCCCGTAGAAAAGGAGGAGGTATATGAAGCAGCTGACGACGAGTTGAGAGTGTTGAATATGCAATACACGGTCGCGCCTGAAGCTACTAATATGCTACAGAACTTAGGACGCGAGCAGGACGATAACCTCGCACTCCTTGCTAAAAAGCTAATGTTAGCAGCTCACCCGAATCCTCACTATCTTATACAAGACAATATATTGTATAAATTGTTACAGGGCGAATGGAAAGTGGTATTGTCTCCAGCGATGCTTGCGTGTGTAACACAATCTTAACATATAAAAATGGCGCACGCATCTCCGGTAAAATGTGTCAAAATATTGCAGGAGGATTTTACAATTACCAACATGTACCGTAGGGTAAAGAAATTGCTAAAAACATGTTATCCATGTCAGACAGCGAAAGTACCAAACTTGCACACTTACGTTCCCATGGCCAATGTGATAACGGAAGGTAAGGGACAGATGATCGCCATCGACTTTCTGGGACCATTACCCAAGGCTACCAGAAATCTAAAACACATGGTAGTTTGCGTCGATGTGTTTACAAAAAAAGTTAGCCTTTATGCGATCCCTAGGCCCACCACAAAGTCCGTTTTAAATATTATACTTAATAAGTATATCCCACAACATGGACCAATAAGGAACGTACTTAGTGACCAGGGAAAACAGTTCCAAAACAAACACTGGGCAGCCACCCTGGAACGTAACGGTATCAAAGCGGTCCTAACCTCGATACGACGACCACAGGGAAACCTTGCCGAAAGGGTGAATCGGGAAATCGGTAAAATGTTCCGTATCTATTGCTATAAGGAACAAAGTAAATGGCCCGAGTTCTTACCATTCTTCGAAAAGGCAATAAATGAGAGTTATCACGATACCACGGAATACACACCAGCAGAATTAGACTCTGGAACCACGCCAGAGAGGTTTTGGAATAATTATTTAAGTAGGCCAAAGACTTATAATCTACCTCTGCCGGTGCAATGTAAAAATCAACTTGTGAGGGAAAGAATAGTTGAAAAGGGGCGAAAAAGGGCAGACAAATTTAATACGACTCATAAACTAACGAACTTTTTAGTAGGTGAGAAAGTACTGCTCAAGGCGAATCCTGTAGGCCGAAGAGACATAAATGTGGCCGCAAAGTTTTTTCGTTTATATAATGGTCCCTATCTGTTGGCTCAACAACTCGCGCCTCACACGTTTATCATTACGACGCTCGACCGAACGAAAACGATCGGTAAATACCATGCGAGCTCTTTGAGAAAATACTTTGAGTAGCATGGCGTTCCAAAGCGCGTCGCGACGAAATAATAAGACTTTAAAAAAATAAATAGTATTTGGAGTTAACAATAATTGTATTATAATAATTAAAATTAAAATAAATAACTTGTGATGTATAATATTATTAATAATAATTATAGATAACTTGTGTATTAATAATAATGCTTTTCTATCGCGGTAAATAATAGGCGTGTACAACTGAACTAAACGCACAGCAGGAAATAGTTACGTCACGCGATAACAACTACCTGACCGACATTTGAAACTAGGTCAAGCAATTAGCCACGCGACGGGCGATAACGGTTGTAAATACTGTCAGCAAATTCTTTTGTGCGTGTGCCACTGTTTACAAACAAAGATATCAGCCGTTCTAAAAACATTAATACACAAATGATTGCAAATGTAATATTATTAATAAGAGTATGTAGAATTAAGTGGTATGTAATGGAACAACATTAACACACATGTATGTTTTTCTTTTGAATAAGTAATACAATGTATAGGTAATAAGTATAATGATTACAGAATATGTGTGTAATGATTAAGAGAAAAAAAATAACTGTAATTATTACATTCATTTTTTTTTTAAAGCGGGTGTGGGAATATATAACAACACCAAATATTAACTATTTGGGGTTATATGTTTACCGCATACTGAAAGCATATTTAAATAAATTGTACCAGTCAAAACTCCATTTGAATGTAGCGCATTGAAAATAATGCTTTGTAAAGCGACGCACACGTGGTCATTATGTAATCAGTTCGCTGTACAAGGAAGCGACCACACCCAAACTGTTAATTATTAATATCTCGGAAACTAATAAATAAAGGCGAAATCCAACATAGCCAAAATGTTTGCTGAAATATTAATAATGACGTGTGCAAATTTTACGTGATATAATTAACAAATGGAAGAGTTAATTAAAATAATTGAATAACTTCTGTAAAAATAGAGTTACAGTAATGAGATTTTAGTATGTTATAAAGATAATAATTTCTGACAGATTGTATATTTTAGATTTCACACAACTTGGTTTGCAACCAAGTTATTGCAAAATTAAATAAGCACAGGATATCCGGAGCGGCAAATTGGTACCGCCGGATAATTATAATAAGAATATTAGAAATAATATCAATTCTCCGTCTGTGGGAACCTAACTTCATTCTCACGGACCAAGGGAATTCAAAATTTTATGTGGTAGGGAGTGTGTGTCAGCCAATGAAATCATTTGACGCGAGCCCCGGCCAGCGAGGTGTTTTCACGCTGAAAGATCACTCTTTTGCCAGTACTCACGAAGTTAAGACGTAGTCCTTCGATCGTCTAGTAACCGAAGTGGTGAAGATCAACAAGAAGACTCTACGTGGTCAACACACACGCAATTACGAACACACTAAGTACAGATCATCTGTATAGCTCGTAATTGTTGCGTAAAGGCGAGATACTCTTCAGTACATCAACCAAGCTTATTGTGTACTACCAGTTAGTCATAAGCACGCAAGAGATCCACCAGACTTCAAGACCAGACTTCAAGAATACAGCAGAGAGGCCGTCTAAATCATTGGTGAACAGCTGACGAGCAGAGCGACCACCCGAACGAAGCACACACACACACACACGCTGACGTGCAACGTGCGAATCGACGAGGGACAGGAAGCAGTTCCAGCGGACAGCAGCAGACGTTAAAATATTCACAAACAGCAAGGAAGCAGAGTGTTGCCGAATTTTGAACTCCACGACCGAATCCAGCAGTTCTAAGCAGATTACTTTCTCTAACCAAGGACTCGAATCGACGAGGGACAAATCGGGACGACATCCTCTTCAGTAACAGGAAAGCAAAATCCACTTATTTATTTTTCAGATCAAATTTTCTATTTTTCAATTAAAACATTGTAATTCAAATAATTCAGGTGCCAAACAAAAAAGCAAAGACTCTAGTAATTAAAAAGTAAATTCATTGTGATAATCTGTATAGCAGTTTAAGTCATTAGTAAGTTATAGTTAAGAAATAGAAGTAGTATAAAAGCGCTATACAAATCTTAACTGACAATCTAATCTTAGATCATACTGCAGTATATCAGAAGTAGAATCACTAGAAATGAAATAACGTGAACTAGACGGTCACGTCTAATTTATTTTAATTAATTATTCTAATTAATTTCAGAGTTTTATATTTTGTTTCATGAACATTTAAATTCAATTTAATTAAGAAATTTAATTAAATTCAAATCAATTAATAAATTAAAATTTAAATTGCAATTAACTCGCCAAAGAACGAGTTCAGTTTCTTTCAACTATTGACCAATCGAAAAACATTGATTCATTGTTTAGCCTGTAAGAAATTCATAAAATAATAACCATTCTATTCTTGTGTGTTGTTGGTGTAATAAACAACGTTTTATTACCCCATAATAACAGTGTTTTATTGTTGTACGATAAAGCCTACCAGTCTCACAAAACTCTCCCCCTTTAAAGTAACCTATTTTGTGTGTTGTTGTAATAAATTTGAGATTACTAGCTTGCGAACTTCAAATCCAAAATCCACACGCCCTAGTCGGAAGAATCTGCAAGATCAGACAGCAGGTAGGTACTCACACACAACACAACATAACAATAACGCATAGAAGTAGAGTTATAAATGGCTTGCCCGGAACGTGGGGCAAGATCAAATTAAATTAAATTAATTAAAACCAATTTAAATTTAATTTTCATGTGTAAAACAAACTTTGCTGTTTTACTTTATAAAACAGCTGGCGTCCAACTAAACAATCCCCAAAGAGTTTTGTGACTGGAGTTCGTACAGCAGTAAAGTTATTGTGTGTATTTGAAACTGTTCTGTGTATTTTAAATTGTTTTATATTTGAAATTGTTGTTATTTAAAATGGATACGGAAAAAATGTTTAAACAATTATTACAAGAAATTAAACAAAACGCGGCTAAAGCGGAACAAGCTAACGCGGAAATGAAACGCGATATAACGGAAAATATGAACGCGAAATTTGAACAAATAACAGCCAATGCTGAAATGAATATCGCAGAATTAAAATCTAACATCGAAGCACAAAGAGTTAGTCTAACCGAAGCATTAGAACACAGTAACGCTGACATAAACGCCGAGATTAAGCAAAGTAATAAAGAAAGTAGTAAAGAATTAACTGCAAAAATAGACGAAAGCGTAACCGAGTTAACTGTGAAAGTCGCGGAAATTGCTGAAAAAGTAAATACGGTCGATACTAAAATCAATGAACGGTTTAAGGTTTTTGAGACCACTATGCAAAAATCGTTTATTGAACAAGTAACACGTATGGAGGGCCGGTTCAAAGATCACATAACCCGCTGCGAGAAACAGACCCTAGAGGTTTCCAAAAAGGTGGAATCCCTAGAGGTAAAGATTCACGCGGACGTGACCGAAACGCAACGACGAGTAGATAAATTAGACGCTTCAATTGTAGAGACGCGATCTAACATTGACTCTAATAAAGAGAGTGTCTTACAAACGTTAAACGACGAGATTTTGAAAGTACGACAGGAGGTACGGAGGAGATCTGCGCCAAATATTTTGGTACAAGGTCCTGTCGACGAGAAAAATCGCGTGTATTTTACGGGGAAAAATAACGAAAACCCCATTGAATTTTTATTAGCGTGTGAGAGTGAAATGGCTAGAGTAGGTTCCCGACTAGAAGATCAAGACAAAATACAGTGGGTGGTTAACGCGATGCGCGATTCGGCGCGTAAGTGGTATAACATTGTACGCGATAGAGTGTCCACATACGCGGAGTTCAAACAAAAATTTGAAAGCCGGTACTGGAACTCGCATACCCAGAGACTTCTGCGCAATGAACTGGAATATGGCAGATTTGATAAGAAAATGGGTATTACCGCCGAAAATTATATAATCCAGCAGGTCGAACGCGCGAAGCATTTAACCCCAGCATTTGCGGAGATTGACATAGTCACGAAGCTTGCCTACCATTTTAATCATAACATTAGAGTAGCTGTATTTACGCAGGGTATTCGCACGGTAGACGAACTCCTCATTCTAGTGTCCCAAAGTGAGACGGTTTTTGATTTTGGTGGGTGGCGTTATAATCCCGATTTTCGCCGAAATAATGAAGGGCAGAATACGCGACTACAGTACCATCAGCAAACGGATCAAAAACCGAGTACCAGTTCTACTCCACCCCAAACATCGTCAAAACAGCCAAATAAAACCTTTGAGTACAAGGGTAAACAAAATTTTGGTAGACCAAAGGGGCAGGGTAAGGGCAACGACGGGGCACAAATTAGAGCGATTCAAACGGTCGAATTAGCCAAAGCTGATACAACTGAAAAAGACAGCGACTCCCAGGGCAATAAAAACTCGAACAATATATCGAAAAATTACCAAGCTACAAAAAACGTGCCAAAATGCGCATCCAGCAAGGACGCGCTATAAATTCGGCAAAATTGTGTAAATATAAGCATGTTAATTATAAGGATTATATATTGTGTGAAATGTGTACTTTTAATTATGTAACTTGTGTGCCAGTTAATAATGTGTTCCCACCGGATGTCAGGGATTCGTTGCTAGAATCCGGTCCCACGCAACAAAGGCCTGTGAGCGCGGCGTGTCCGGTGTTACACGCCTTTGTCAATAGCGTTCCCACACGGATTTTGTTGGATACTGGTAGCGTTGTTTCCGGCGTCAGTGAAGGGTTCCTGCGTGCCAATAAAAAATATTTTCGTACGGCCCCATCACTCCCTCCCAATCAATCGATTTTATATACGAACCGCTACCGATACAAAAGAAAAAATTGACACTCAATACTATCTAACTATCATGCTAGACAAAGCGCAATTTGAAGTGTGTGTAGTGGGTATAAACAATTTAATATGTGATATGTTATTGGGGGTAGATGTATTAGAACAAATACGTGCGGAAATTAACACCAGTGAACACTTATTAAAATGTACCATTGACAATGTTAGTTACACTTTTAAATTGAACACACATACACACACACAAAACCATGGTGACCCAATTAAAATCACACGGCCACCAAAACAAGTAATTCATTATAAAGAATGTGAAGAGAGGGAGACAACCTTAGATTCCCGAACTGAACGGAGACTGTCGTCGCTGCAAGAAGAATTCAGCGATATCTTCAGTGAAGAACATTCAATCTCGTCAGTGTATGAACACAGAATCCACCTCACAGAGCCGGAGAAGGTCATAAGGAGAATCTACCAGGTACCTATAAAATACCAGGCCGAGGTCCAGCAGGAGATACAGCGGATGTTGGAGGAAGATATTATAGAGAGATCCAATAGCAGCTTCCTCAACCCACTGCTGGTCGTCCGCAAGAAGACTGGAGAGATCCGACTCTGCCTGGATATGAGGAACTTAAACAGTCTAATAGAGAAAGAGTTTGACTGCGCACCGACAGCGGAGGACCTCTTCATTAAATGTGAAGGAGCCAGGTACCTCACAAAGTTAGATCTAACAGCAAGCTTCTGGCAGGTCCCGCTGTGTGAGCAAGATCGTAAGTATACAGCATTTATATTCAATAACAAATGCTATCAGCACAAGGTGGTACCGTTTGGCCTTAGCACGAGTCTCGCTGCGATTGTAAGATGCCTCGAGAGAGCTCTAGGACCTGAGGTAGACCCATACACTGTAATATTTGTTGATGACATCCTCGTCATATCCCGCACGTTGGAGGAACGATTCGAGCATCTGCGGAGCGTCTTCCAGAAGCTGAGGTTAGCCAACATCAAGCTCAAACTACACAAGTGCGAGTTTGTAAAGTCTCAAATGAAGTTCCTGGGACATATAATCTCAGCTACAGGTATCAGTACGGACCCAGAGAAGCTCAGGAGTATTGTGGAGTTCCCGGTGCCCAAGAACCTCAAAGCACTGCGAGCATTCCTTGGACTCACGGGATATTACAGGAAATTCACCAGCAAATACGCCGAATATACAGTCCCCTTGCTACAGCTGGTACGCAAAAATATAAAGTGGAAATGGGGTTCTGAACAGAACGATGCGTTTGAGAGGGTTAAGGGCCTGTTCCAATCTAATTTACAATTGTTCCATCCACAGCAGGGTAGGAAGTACGTAATGTACACTGACGCTAGCGAGTACGCTATCGGCGCCGTGTTGCACCAAGAAGACGAACAAGGTAGTCTTCATGTTGTAGCATACGCCAATAGAACGCTCAAAGGCGCTGAGTTGCACTATTGTACTTCCGAGAAAGAAATACTCGCCATAATAAACGCACTCAGAAAATTCAGACACTACCTATACGGTACCCATTTCGAGATCCACACTGATAATCAGGCGTTATCGTTTATATTAAAATGTCGATTAGCAAATTCCCGACTAACACGATGGGTGTTAGCTATTCAGGAGTACTCATTCACTATTAAATATTGCAAAGGATCAGAGAATACCACCGCAGACACTCTAAGTAGATATCCGCCCGTAGAAAAGGAGGAGGTATATGAAGCAGCTGACGAAGAGTTGAGAGTGTTGAATATGCAATACACGGTCGCGCCTGAAGCTACTAATATGCTACAGAACTTAGGACGCGAGCAGGACGATAACCTCGCACTCCTTGCTAAAAAGCTAATGTTAGCAGCTCACCCGAATCCTCACTATCTTATACAAGACAATATATTGTATAAATTGTTACAGGGCGAATGGAAAGTGGTATTGTCTCCAGCGATGCTTGCGTGTGTAACACAATCTTTACATATAAAAATGGCGCACGCATCTCCTATAAAATGTGTCAAAATATTGCAGGAGGATTTTACAATTACCAACATGTACCGTAGGGTAAAGAAATTGCTAAAAACATGTTATCCATGTCAGACAGCGAAAGTACCAAACTTGCACACTTACGTTCCCATGGCCAATGTGATAACGGAAGGTAAGGGACAGATGATCGCCATGGACTTTCTGGGACCATTACCCAAGGCTACCAGAAATCTAAAACACATGGTAGTTTGCGTCGATGTGTTTACAAAAAAAGTTAGCCTTTATGCGATCCCTAGGCCCACCACAAAGTCCGTTTTAAATATTATACTTAATAAGTATATCCCACAACATGGACCAATAAGGAACGTACTTAGTGACCAGGGAAAACAGTTCCAAAACAAACACTGGGCAGCCACCCTGGAACGTAACGGTATCAAAGCGGTCCTAACCTCGATACGACGACCACAGGGAAACCAGCGTGAATCGGGAAATCGGTAAAATGTTCCGTATCTATTGCTATAAGGAACAAAGTAAATGGCCCGAGTTCTTACCATTCTTCGAAAAGGCAATAAATGAGAGTTATCACGATACCACGGAATACACACCAGCAGAATTAGACTCTGGAACCACGCCAGAGAGGTTTTGGAATAATTATTTAAGTAGGCCAAAGACTTATAATCTACCTCTGCCGGTGCAATGTAAAAATCAACTTGTGAGGGAAAGAATAGTTGAAAAGGGGCGAAAAAGGGCAGACAAATTTAATACGACTCATAAACTAACGAACTTTGTAGTAGGTGAGAAAGTACTGCTCAAGGCGAATCCTGTAGGCCGAAGAGACATAAATGTGGCCGCAAAGTTTTTTCGTTTATATAATGGTCCCTATCTGTTGGCTCAACAACTCGCGCCTCACACGTTTATCATTACGACGCTCGACCGAACGAAAACGATCGGTAAATACCATGCGAGCTCTTTGAGAAAATACTTTGAGTAGCATGGCGTTCCAAAGCGCGTCGCGACGAAATAATAAGACTTTAAAAAAATAAATAGTATTTGGAGTTAACAATAATTGTATTATAATAATTAAAATTAAAATAAATAACTTGTGATGTATAATATTATTAATAATAATTATAGATAACTTGTGTATTAATAATAATGCTTTTCTATCGCGGTAAATAATAGGCGTGTACAACTGAACTAAACGCACAGCAGGAAATAGTTACGTCACGCGATAACAACTACCTGACCGACATTTGAAACTAGGTCAAGCAATTAGCCGCGCGACGGGCGATAACGGTTGTAAATACTGTCAGCAAATTCTTTTGTGCGTGTGCCACTGTTTACAAACAAAGATATCAGCCGTTCTAAAAACATTAATACACAAATGATTGCAAATGTAATATTATTAATAAGAGTATGTAGAATTTAAGTTGTATGTAATGGAACAACATTAACACACATGTATGTTTTTCTTTTGAATAAGTAATACAATGTATAGGTAATAAGTATAATGATTACAGAATATGTGTGTAATGATTAAGAAAAAAAAAAAACTAATTATTACATTCATTTTTTTTTTAAAGCGGGTGTGGGAATATATAACAACACCAAATATTAACTATTTGGGGTTATATGTTTACCGCATACTGAAAGCATATTTAAATAAATTGTACCAGTCAAAACTCCATTTGAATGTAGCGCATTGAAAATAATGCTTTGTAAAGCGACGCACACGTGGTCATTATGTAATCAGTTCGCTGTACAAGGAAGCGACCACACCCAAACTGTTAATTATTAATATCTCGGAAACTAATAAATAAAGGCGAAATCCAACATAGCCAAAATGTTTGCTGAAATATTAATAATGACGTGTGCAAATTTTACGCGATATAATTAACAAATGGAAGAGTTAATTAAAATAATTGAATAACTTCTGTAAAAATAGAGTTACAGTAATGAGATTTTAGTATGTTATAAAGATAATAATTTCTGACAGATTGTATATTTTAGATTTCACACAACTTGGTTTGCAACCAAGTTATTGCAAAATTAAATAAGCACAGGATATCCGGAGCGGCAAATTGGTACCGCCGGATAATTATAATAAGAATATTAGAAATAATATCAATTCTCCGTCTGTGGGAACCTAACTTCATTCTCACGGACCAAGGGAATTCAAAATTTTATGTGGTAGGGAGTGTGTGTCAGCCAATGAAATCATTTGACGCGAGCCCCGGCCAGCGAGGTGTTTTCAAGCTGAAAGATCACTCTTTTGCCAGTACTCACGAAGTTAAGACGTAGTCCTTCGATCGTCTAGTAACCGAAGTGGTGAAGATCAACAAGAAGACTCTACGTGGTCAACACACACGCAATTACGAACACACTAAGTACAGATCATCTGTATAGCTCGTAATTGTTGCGTAAAGGCGAGATACTCTTCAGTACATCAACCAAGCTTATTGTGTACTACCAGTTAGTCATAAGCACGCAAGAGATCCACCAGACTTCAAGACCAGACTTCAAGAATACAGCAGAGAGGCCGTCTAAATCATTGGTGAACAGCTGACGAGCAGAGCGACCACCCGAACGAAGCACACACACACACACACACACGCTGACGTGCGAATCGACGAGGGACAGGAAGCAGTTCCAGCGGACAGCAGCAGACGTTAAAATATTCACAAACAGCAAGGAAGCAGAGTGTTGCCGAATTTTGAACTCCACGACCGAATCCAGCAGTTCTAAGCAGATTACTTTCTCTAACCAAGGACTCGAATCGACGAGGGACAAATCGGGACGACATCCTCTTCAGTAACAGGAAAGCAAAATCCACTTATTTATTTTTCAGATCAAATTTTCTATTTTTCAATTAAAACATTGTAATTCAAATAATTCAGGTGCCAAACAAAAAAGTAAAGACTCTAGTAATTAAAAAGTAAATTCATTGTGATAATCTGTATAGCAGTTTAAGTCATTAGTAAGTTATAGTTAAGAAATAGAAGTAGTATAAAAGCGCTATACAAATCTTAACTGACAATCTAATCTTAGATCATACTGCAGTATATCAGAAGTAGAATCACTAGAAATGAAATAACGTGAACTAGACGGTCACGTCTAATTTATTTTAATTAATTATTCTAATTAATTTCAGAGTTTTATATTTTGTTTCATGAACATTTAAATTCAATTTAATTAAAGAAATTTAATTAAATTCAAATCAATTAATAAATTAAAATTTAAATTGCAATTAACTCGCCAAAGAACGAGTTCAGTTTCTTTCAACTATTGACCAATCGAAAAACATTGATTCATTGTTTAGCCTGTAAGAAATTCATAAAATAATAACCATTCTATTCTTGTGTGTTGTTGGTGTAATAAACAACGTTTTATTACCCCATATAACAGTGTTTTATTGTTGTACGATAAAGCCTACCAGTCTCACAAAACTCTCCCCCTTTAAAGTAACCTATTTTGTGTGTTGTTGTAATAAATTTGAGATTACTAGCTTGCGAACTTCAAATCCAAAATCCACACGCCCTAGTCGGAAGAATCTGCAAGATCAGACAGCAGGTAGGTACTCACACACAACACAACATAATATATGTGGCCCCATTCACATACATAAATAATAAAATGACAAAACTAACAAAACTATTTAAAAACACAGATATAAAAATAGCATACAAAACTAATAAAAATAAATTACAAATTCTAAATAGCTCACACAACAAAGATAATACAACAACTAATGGTATATACAAAATTGAATGCCAAGATTGCAATAAATGTTACATAGGACAAACAAAAAAACAGCTGAAAAAACGTTATTTTGAACACCTAAACGCATACAAAAAACCAGAAATATATAAATCCAATTTAGCCACACATGCAATAAACACAGGACACGAATTCCCAAACATAACCAATGCATCACTAATAAAACATATACCACACAAAGGCACCATAATGAACATTTGGGAAAATTTACAGATATACAAACATAAAACACAAAACAAACTAATACCAGAACAAATACAAATCAATACAAAACATGACACAATATTCAAAGCACTCAACATCGAAAATACACAAAATACAAAAACATATACCACAACCACACACAATAATACAACTTTAAAAGACCAAAGACCAACAAACAACCTTAATTACATCCAGCAGCCAACACACAAATACTTCACCAGAAACAAAATGGCGAAGGCTGAAGATGAGAGAACAGGAACTCTCGAAACATGTTCCAAATAGAAAAAACATCTTGAGGTAAATTTAGTATAAATATTAAAGTAATATATATATATATATCTCAGAAAACTCTGATGCCCAATATTAATGCAAAGCATGATGCCCAATATTAATGCATCATCTACCACAATTGCCTCTACCATTATGTGACGAACAAATATAAAATTTATAACCAAAAAGCCTTGCCAAGTGGAAAGAAACACAGAGTGTGGCAACAAGTTATAATAAAATTGGCTTGTTTATTCTCTGCAACAGTGTTTTGTTTTTCAAATCATTAACTACAGAAATCTGAATCAACAGGTAAACAATCCAAAGGTACAATTGTATCCACTGAGTGCCACTGTATTCTAGGCCCGTTCAGTTCTGACGGATTCCATCGGCTAAGGAAAAATTTACATTCTAGGTGCATAACCAGCAAATTACCCTCTTATGACCTCTTACCTCTCAGTCTAACCTCTTATAACCTAAATCCTAGCAAGGGTGGAAGAGGCTTTTTTTTAGCAACAGAGATTTTAGCTTAAGATGGCAATTGTGATATAGATTAAATAGAAGAAAACTATATTGGAAGTTAGTATGTCACTGAACACATCACATGTGTACAACATTTATGGTTAATTAACATTCTCTTATAATTAAATAAAGGTAAACAGTACTTACCTATAACCTGACAGTTATGAAAGTTATTTATTGGAAACAACTACATAATAAAAATTTTGTATTATTTACACATTTATATACAAAATTAATTAAAAACTGCTAAAATAAAAACAAGGGATTCATTTGTTATTTCTTATTTATCAATTGACCCAGAGTTAAAAGACCATCTGATTCTTTTACCCTCTTAAAAGTTATGTGTATCTATACATGAGACTTAATTTCACATTCCATACCAAGTAATTTGAACTGTTCTATAAAACATATAAATTTATAAACTATATAAACTTTATAAATTATACTTCTCCAAGTCTTTTAATTACTTTTGTGTATGACAGATGTTATATTTTTATAGACAATCAACAAGAGGTGTTTTGTAACAAGAAGTAGTGTCCAAGTAATATACTGACTCCCTTCATCATGCAATTTAGATTCAAATCCTGTTTCAGGCAAAAATGTTTATTTTTTCTTACACAGTCAATTCCTTCCCCCACAAAGAAATGAAAAGTCAACAAAATCAACAATTGGGATCCCTCCCTAGTATCCTCTCTAGCCAGATGTTAAACAGGCTGCCATATCTATCAGAAAATCTCTAAAAGGTACAGACCATGAGTATACACCAGTGCGGCTGGTGATATGGTTGCAGCGTTGCACAACCACCTATATAGAATAACTATACTACAGAATAATATACGAAAACATTAAGCAGCTAAAAGTATCATAAATTTCAATGGAGAGCGTATTAGATCCTACGCGGTAATGTTCGCGTACAATTAAAATGTGGCGCACAGGCTGGTGGTTGTAGGCCGCTTGCAACTTGAACAGTATATGGCAGAGCTTACTACACAAGTGTATTTGAGGACGTGCATTACTCTTCACAGTTGCCCTATGTTCCCAATGTAAGCTTGGCGGTTGCAAAGTTTCCACAACGTTCAACTAACAGCGCTGTAGTGCATCTTTCATTTTGTCATGAAGTGAGCACAGCCTTCTTGATTTATAAGTTGTGTTAGGTTTAGTGTATACGTTGGTTCAAGGTAAACGTTATCCGTTGTTTGAGGTTATAAAATTATACTAATAATTTTGTATAACTGTGATTATGATAGTTTAATGTCTTTTAACCTATCTCCCATCCACTCAACCAACTACTCCAACCACCAAAATTTGGAACCACCCGCCGCTACTGTATTCAACTGTAGTATGACACACACAATAAGAATCAACAAAAATGTATAACAACAGTTAATCAGTTACAGCTTAAAATTAAAAGCCTATGAAAGGAATTCCTACAATTAATTGTATTTACTGCAACTCCCACTCCCACTATCCACACAAAACTATAATCCACTACTTTTTAACAATGAAATTTACTTTGTAAAAAACATCTTTAGCAAGCTGATGAAAGATGATTTACAACCATAAATATACCATCAAAATTTTTCTACTACATGAACATAATCTTTGTTTCAACACATATAATTTTAATGATTGTTATATGGTACTTACTAGAATAACAAACTAAAATAGAGTCTTTTTCAAGTTGTGTAACATTAATAACATGTAAGTTCTCTCTCCTCGGCACAACAGTTGCTGAAACAAAACATTAGATTTTCATTAAACATATTTACAACCAATCAATCTGAACTTACATGTTAGGTATAGAATCATGGATGTACACACAGTTTATCGATTTCTAACCATCTAGAAATTAAAATATTTTTTTAATATACAACTAAAAAAAGATAACTACCTTTTATTATCATTCTGGATGATAACTAATAACTATGGAAGGTGTCTTTGAAAGTAAATTCAACTATGCTATTAAAACAAAATTGTTTTTAAAAATGTACATGTTTACCACATTCCCTGCATCATAAAATACTTTACACCATAGTCTCCAACATTACTGAGGTACTTACAACAGCACACATGCATCTGTATACTATTTTCATACAAATCAGCCAGTCAATCACCTACAGAATTAGTTATTTCAAACTGTTGAAATTAAAATCCGGGCTACTGGGCCATGGTCTAATAGAGTTGTTATTCTCAGACGTTTCGGCCTCACCTTGGAAACTTCATATCATTTTGGTTCGTTTATAAATTTTATATGAATGTTTATACTGCGATAAAGTGTATATGCGATGTTTATATTTTGATATGTTTATATGTAGACAATGATTTATACATATATAAATCATAAATATATAAATCACTCACATACATCATCTGTATTTCTCACTAATGCCATAGCAGTTAGCTATACTCTGTACAATAGGGCAATAGAAGTCATGAGGCTTATGACGCATGGTGGGTGCTGGGGATGAATGAGAGGGGGGCAGAACACTTCATAATTAGAATGATTTTTTTTTAATAATTAAAATGTTTCTGTAGTTAGAACATGTCTCGTTACGAAGTATTCTCCTTAAGAGAGACATGTAAAAAAAATGGACATATGGAATATCTAGTAGTTTTCATTTCATAAAACTATCACTTATTGTTAGGAATTATTCCACTGAATAACCCTAGTGTCTACACGCACTTTTCACGCGGCATCAATGCTTACTGCACCAAGTCCCAAGGTTTTGTCCTTTTAAGTCTCCGCACTACGCTACTGTTATCCAGCATTTGCAGCACAGCAATGTTGTCATGATTGTGAAGTCTGTGTTCATGCTTCACTGCTGTAATTCTTATTTCTTCAAGGACAGTATTCATGTTAAGGTCTTTATGAATATTGTCATTACGAACATACCACGGTGCATTTATTATTTTGCGTAGTACCTTGTTCTGAAAAGTCTGTATAATTTTAGTATTAGTTTTCTTGGTGCAACCCCAGATCTGCGATCCATACATCCATATTGGTTTCAGCACTTGTTTGTATAAGAGTAGTTTGTTATATATACTTAGCTCAGAATGTCGTCCTAGCAGCCAATACATTTTCCTGTACTTAATATCAAGTTCTTGTTTTTTCTTTTTAACATGCACCTTCCAGTTTAGTTTAGTATCAAGCCACATTCCTAGATACTTAGCTTCATTTTCACATGGGATCACTTGTGAATTGATTGTTATAGGTACTTTCGTCACTTTTTTATTTGTGAAAATTACGTAGGTAGATTTACATTCATTGAGCTTCATGCGCCACTTTTTGGTCCAAGCGCTGACTTTATCCACAGATTTTTGCAGATTTACTGTTGCTACTTCAACAGTTTCTGCAACAGCCATAATAGCAGTATCATCTGCAAAGGTGGCCATGGTTGTATCTTCATCTTGTGGTATGTCTCTGGTGTATAGCAAGTATAACATTGGTCCAAGAACACTTCCCTTGGCACACCAGCAGATATTTCCTTAAATTTAGAATAGTCGCTACCACATTTGACACGGAAGAGTCTCTCGTTCAGGTACGACTTCAAAATCTCACAATACTGTCTTGGAAGATATTGTTGTAGCTTGTAATTGAGACCTTTATGCCACACTTTATCGAACGCTTGGGAGACATCAAGGAAAATGGTAGAACATACTTTCTTTTCTTCTAGTGCATCCTCAATTATTCCAGTTATCCTGTGGACCTGGTCTATAGTTGAATGTTTGGTTCTAAATCCAAACTGATGGGTGGGAATCAGCTCTCTCTCCTCTAAGATAGGTTTCAAACGCTTAATCAGTAATTTTTCAAACACCTTGGATATTATCAGCAGCAAAGAGATGGGTCGGAAAGATTTCTTATCGTTTGGATCTTCCCCAGGCTTGACAATCATTATGACTTCTGCCACTTTCCACTCTTGGAACATATTTTAATCTAATAGCTGCGTTAATAAGGTGCAACAATTTAATAAAGCCTTTGTTAGGCAATTCTTTCAGTATCTGTCCTGTAATCAAGTCATATCCGGAAGCTTTCTTGGCACTCAAATTGCTTTTGATTACTTGTTTGAGTTCTGTAAGTGATACCTGACTGATTTCTAGACTGTCGTCTCTTGAACTTGGTACAATTCTTTCATCAGCCGTTTGCTTAGGGGGTAGTTGAAATGTATTTTCTAAATATTCTGCGAATATCTCTGCTTTTTCTTTATCGCTCCTTGCCCATTCATTATTATCTTTTCTAATGGGTGGTGAATGCACTTTAGGTCTTTTAATCCCCTTTGTAACCTTCCAGAGTGAATACTCTGTATCTTTTTCTGCTATCAATCCCTGGAGATACATGCTAATATTTTGATTTTTAATATTTTTAAGAAGATCTTTGAGTTTATTACTCAAGCGATTAAGTATTGTCTTAATCTTGTGGTGCACGACTTTTGTGCCATTTTTTACGTGCTTTTCTCTTTTCTTTAACCAGCTGATGTACTTCCAGAGGATAATTAAAGTTAACATTATTAAACTTCCTTACTTTATCAGGTGTATTGTGCCATGCTACTTGCTGTATATTATCTACAAACAAATTTACTTCCTTTTCTAACTGTTCTGGTGACCGAAGAGGCACCTGGAGTTCAATAAGGCTTTCAAGCTCAATTCTAAATCCATCCCAGTCAGTTTTACAAGTGGTCAGTCTGGGTTGTGTTTCCTTCTGTATCAGTGTTTCGCTTATTGTCATGATGACAGGTGTATGGTCTGAAGTAAGATCACTGCAATCAGTAACCTCAATGTAATTGTTAGAAAGCCCTTTAACGACAAAAAAGTCAATGAGATCAGGCACTTTCTTCAGGTCAGTTGGCCAGAATGTTGGTTTGCCTGACGAGTAAAAATCACAATTCACCTCCTTACCTGCAGTATACAGCATTTTGCCTTTTGGGGTACTAAGTCTTGATCCCCAGTAGGTATGTTTCGCGTTAAAGTCACCACCAACAACAAAATGGCCATCTGAATGTTGATGAGAAAAATGTTACTTCCTTGAAATAGTCAGTACTTATCTGTCAACAGTTTAAATGTACATAATTTACTACTCAGTCTTCATGTACAAACGTTTAAGTTTCTTTAAGACCAAGCTTAAAATCTGTTGGTCCTTAGCTTCAGAACAAAAACAAATTCTAACAAATTAATAATTATTTGATTACTACAGTTCATTCTGGTGTGTGTGTGTGTGTGTGTGTGTGTGTGTGTGTGTGTGTGCTTTTGTCTAAAATTTGTTTGAAATGATTACCAACTTAACTCTGATGTAAGGCACTTGTAGTTTATGTGTTTATAGGTGCAGCAGGCAATATGTAAGCAGTAAGAACCTTTTGCTGCTTTATTGGAATATAAATATTCATATAAAATTTACAAACTAACCAAAATGATATGAAGTATCAATAAAAGCCAAATATACTGTCTAAATACTCAATACCCATCAATTTGAAATAAAATATACGCCTTAAGTATACACAGGCAAAAAATTAACATAATATGTATTTATGTCTTAAATATTTCACTGTAGTAAACAGTACTTCTCAATGGCTGATAAAGCTGTTTGGGACAGTGAAATATTTCAAACTGTTTTGTTTTTCTTTATATGTGTACTCATTTGGGGGGGGGGGATAGTCAATTTTACAAGATGGTTGCCACACCCCAAAATATATTTTTTGGTGCATGTATTGACCTCTATCAATACAAAATTATATTTTCCTTATATACTCTATCCATGACTTACCTGTGCCATCCATATCCTCAAGCTCATCACTATGGAACCAGCTGGCACCGGAATTCATGTTGATAAGGTCTAATTTCAACCTATTTTTCTCATACGCCTGTTTAACGCTGACACATACCATGGGATATTCTAGTTCAGGCGTTATGACCATTTCAAAAACAGTCAATGGCTGTGGTAACGTACATTCTATGTGCTAAAACAAAAAAATTCTTAAAGTTCCCTTTTATCTCCTATTTTATATAAACTAAGTTTATTCTCTGTCTATGTATGATGTAATGGCACATGTGGGACCACATATATTAATTACAAGTGATTAGCAATCAACCAGCCACAGGACTTACCAACATATTGTTTAGAACTATAGTGTTACATTACAACAGTACAACTACAACATACTGTTTTCATCTTCAATACAAGTATCTATAGAAGTAGTCTTTTAAGTTTCTATTATGAATCCAGACATCAATTTAATGTTACAAAAGCATTCTGCTCTGATTATGACAACATACTGTAATGATGTAACCATCTTGAAAAGTCAAGATTATCCTTCCATCCATTTCTACACCAGTCGAGCAGGTGTAGCATTTCACAAAGTAACACACAAGTACTTTCCAGAGTGTTCAAGAGCACTTGAAATACTCATTATACTGGCACGCTGCAGTAAGGATGGAAAGTTATTCTGGAACCCTGCACAACCTATAAAAGCTACAGTGTCTAGCTTTGTCAGTCAATTACGGAGAGTGATTTCCTTACTCCGGATCGAGTTATTGAAGATTTATGTGGAAAGTGTTTACTGTATTATATTCAGTGTGGAATTGACATTACTATAATAATTACTTGACATTACTATATTGACATACTATAATAATTACTTGACATTATTATTGTTTGTGATAAGAAACTCTAAACTCTTAAACTCTTTACATGTGTAAAAACATCATCAGAAAAAATAAATAAATAATATCATCCAAAATAAACAAAGTTCACAATTTCATAAAACCTGTGAGAAAGCCATAAGAGACAAGTTTATATAAACTTTTGTTTAGATTAGACTATGTTCCGTTCCTGCTACTCAATATTAGCTTTTAGTGTATACACATTAATGTACTGTTATACACTTTGGTGCATGTTTCTCCTATTTTGTACTTGTTAGTCACCTTAATAGCCTTAATACACTGCCCACAAAGACATTTTTTGCAAGAATATATACTGACTATATATGGTGGGACTGCTTGGTGCCAAACACATTACTTTGGTATTTCGTCTTCTAATTGATAAGTCCCTTTAATTGTGTACACACAGCTCAGAAAATTACTAGTAAAAATGTGAAATTATAAATTACAACTACACAAAGTTTGTGAGAAAATAACTTACAATAGATACTTCACAGGTTTTCTAGAAAAAACCTGTCCTGCTCAAATGTTAGGATCCTATACCTTTCACTGACAATTTATAAGAATATTTTGCATCTACTTGGTGATGCATTTAAGTACGATGATGATAAAGGCTATCCTGATGACACGTCTATATGGTACAGTAGAACCTCGTTATAACGGACCCTGTTACTACGGACTTCTTTTACAACGGACACGTCTTTTACGTCATACCCCCACCCCCTAGTAACTAAGTCAATGCACCGGAATGACTCACGTCCGCCCGCCAGTGCCGAATGACAGTTTTCAGAGACAAGCACCCTTGTCAGGTATAAATCGTTGAAAGTTAAAACCCAACCCCAATCCGCCATTGAATTAACTGGTTTGAGAATTAACTGTTGAGATAATAACAACAAATACAGGAAACTGTTTGTTTGAATGGTAAGGGAAAGGGAGTTGAAAACAAAGAAAGGTTAACACCTTAGCCAGATATTTTCACTCCCACCATTACTGGTCAGTATTGTTCAGTTGTTTGTTGCGCACAGTCACACGTCCTGCCTATAACTTTTTTTAATTTATTCAAATCATGTCGTTAAGTAAGCCAAGTGTAGGACAGAAACGGAAGCGTAAGGCACTCAGTCTTCAAGATAAACTCTCCATTATAGAAAAATTAGAAAAAGGAGCGTCTGTTTCTAGCATTTGTCGATTTGTCGTGAGTATGAAATCGCAAAACAAACCGTATCGGACATTAAAAAATCAAAAAATGACATTCGTAACTTTGTTCTCAAGTTCAATGTAGAAAAGGAGAAGAGTGCAGCTAAGCGTATGCGGCTGCCTTCTATGGCAACACTGGATGATGCAGTCTACAAGTGGTTCTCTCAGCTTCGTTCATGTGGAATGGCTGTTAAGAGGAATTGAAATTCAAGCGGCTGCCGAAAGACTCTCCAAACAGATGAGGCTTGAACAGTTTAATGCGAGCTCTGGTTGGCTATTTAGGTTTCGTCGACGTCACAACATTTCAAACAAGAAGATTAGTGGGGAAATCCTTAGCGCAGACTTTGAAGCTGTTGAGCCTTTTATAAAAGAATTAGACAATTTTATTAAAAAAGAAGGTTATCAATTGAGCCAAATTTATAACTCTGATGAGACAGGTTTGTTTTGGAGAACTCTACCTGACAATACACAAGCTTCAAAAACCGAAAAAACCACGTCTGGTAGAAAAGTCAGCAAGGAGCGTGTGTCAGTTTTGTTGTGTGCAAATGCAGACGGCACTCATATTCTTAAACCTGCTATCGTTGGTAAAAGCAAAAAATCAAGGGCACTTAAAAATGTGATGGACAATTTACCAGTTCACTATTATAGTTCCCGAAATGCATGGTTTACAACTGAGATAACAAGTGATTGGTTTCATAAGAAAGCTATGCCAGCAATTATAAACCACCAAATGGAAATTTTGAACATTCCAAAAGAAAAAATAAAGCTTTGGTTCTTTTGGATAACGCACCAACCCACCCTGATGTTGACAAACTCTGCAGTCGAGACAAGAAGATAAAGTGTAAGTTCCTGCCTCCAAACACAACATCCGTGTTTCAGCCCATGGACCAAGGAGTAATTTATACTGCCAGGCGGCTTTATAGAAAAAAATTTCTCAATGAAATCTTAGAAGTTGATGAGCCATCCGCTGCTGAAGAAGATAGAAGGGCCCAAAAGACTCTTCAAAACTTGAAGGCCTACAACATTCGATCTATGATTCACAACTTTGCTGATGCTGTAAAAGAAATTAAACCAACTACTTTGGTGAACTCATGGAAAAACTGTTAAAGAATGAAGAAGCATGTTTAGAAATAGAAAATTGTGAGACAGAAGATTTCCGTGAAACTTTGCAAAGAGGAGGGGAGGAAGAAGTTTTATTGGAAGATGTGGAGACCTGGCTTGAAGAAGATGAAGATGACCCTGGATTCCACTTGTTGACGGAAGAGGAGATTGTTGGCAGTGAGAAAGAAGACTCTTCGGAGGACCAGGAGGAAGACTTACAAGAGGAAGACAATACTCAGGCAACAATAAAAGTGAGTGAAGTGAAAGATCATTTAAATTTTGTCATTGAATATGTTGAACAATCAAAAAATGAAAATGTGTTTGCTTACTATGAACACTTGCGGCATCTTCGTCAGTTACTGACCAACGAAATAAATAACAAACAAACACAACAAAAAATCAATACTTTTTTCAAACCAGTTAATGTTAGTAGTAATAACCTAATGAATAATAATGAACCAGGCCCTTCTTGTTCAAAAGAATAAAACAATAGAATGTAGGCCTATATAAAGTTTCAATTCTGGTCTATAATGTAAATATGAACAATATGATCTCATTTGTCATGTATGCTATGTAAAATGATGTCAAGTAAAAATAAACATGTTTTATACTAATTTACCGAGTTTTATTGATGTAAATACGACCTAACAAGACTTATTTGTTATATAACGGACTTTCATTACAACAGACAACCTTTAGCCCCAAATAGTCCGTTATAATGAGGTTCTACTGTATGTTACAGTTTACAATACACGTTCAGCTTAAAAATGTTCAAAATTAAATACATACCATTAAATATGGTAATGCCATTTCACATTAGCTATTAATTCTGCTCCAGCCAGTACATAGGTAACTACGGTAAACGTTTCCAGCAAATTACTATAAAACATAGGCCTACTGTAACGGTACAGGTAATACCGTCCAGGGATATTTTGTGAATGTGGGTAATTTTATTGGTAAATTTTATTGGGGAAAAGTTATTAGCTACAGAATCGTCAATCTAACAGCGGACGACAGCTATTTTTAGCGAAACGAACTCTGAACTTTGCATTTTGAAGTCACGCTACATGACGTCAAGGGCCAAGCCCCGATGATTTCACTTTGGAATGTATGGCGGGGTCAACAACGCCTGAACATCTGGCTACGTAATACAAATTAAACAATAGAACGAGACCACGTGATCTTCCCTCCAACTAAGAATTGTCACCAGCTTTGCTCGCCCCAGTTGAAATTACACTCTTGTGTGGTACGGTCACAAAAAAATTCCGTGGATAAAATTATGGGCGTGCCCAAATACATAAAATGTAAAGTGTAAAGGAAAACAGTTTTTTTATTAATATAAAATGAAGTTTATGTAACGCTAAAAAGTATAAAGAATGTAATAAAAACACTGTTCAGAAAATAACTACCAGTGTCAAGTGTGGAAAAAGAAAATGAAGCAAAAGTTTTAAAACAGTTTCGGCAAGTTTAGTGACAGGAACCACCAGATACCTTAAGAATGACTCCACGCGTGGAATAAAAAATTCAGCTAAGTAACAAATGGGGGGTAAACAGTTTTTTATTCAAAATTAGAAAACAAAACCAACAGTAAATTGAGATCTCACAAGGGCATGGGGTGTGTACGAGTGTGTGTGAATGGAAATTACATAATAAGAAGCGCTGGTTTGCGGTAAATAAATTTAAGTTTGTATCTAAATATTTGTTTTTAACCAATGTATTGTATTATTATTAAACATACCTGTGTAAGAGAGGGAGAAAGAATAGTTTTTTTTATTTTATGATGGGAATTAAATGAATTGAAATTGTTTGGAATAAAGTAACTGAAGTAATTTGCAGTGTTTGGAAAAGATGAAATTAATTTGATTTAATTTAATAAAATAAGATTTTGTGAATTAACTGAGTAAGTTATTTACAAATATCAACCCATTCTGCTCTCTCATTAACTCGCTCAAACGAACCTTGGGTAAGTACTTGTTCATACGAAGTTAGCAATAGTTCAAGATGCCGTCCAAAAAATTGGATGCGAGCACAGCTGATTTTGTAAACAACATAAAAAAATAAAAGTAAAGAGTAAAACAAATATTACAGTATATATAATTTAGTTTCATATATAATTTAGTTTCATGTAAGTTTAATTTTCCTTACAAGAAAAATGTCATTAACCGAGTAATTGGACCTGAAAGTTGAACTATTTTCCTCATACTTTATTTACTTTCATTCCCCCTATATTTACACTTCAAAAAATGTAATATTTAACAATATAACAAAATAGCAGAATATTTAACAGACTCACATTTAAAAAAACTACTACTTACTATTCAGTAAACTATTACTATTCAGTAATAGTAAACTATTATTTACTATTCTCAGTTTTGCAAAATGAATACACTATAAAAGTACAACTTATAAGCTACATTTTAAATGTTAATTCCTACTAATGAATAATTAAAATATTTCCACATCATGAATAACAAAATTTTTTTTAATTAACCAAAATGTTTAATATCGATACATATTTAAAAGGAATAAATTCGAAATTAGTACCAAGCCACGTGTTGTTTAATCAAATATATTGTAACTTACCGTCTGTGACTTTCTGCTAAGCAGAAAGTCACAGACTGTAAGTTAAAATATATTTGATTAATATCGATTTGAAATAAACAGACTCACATTCTTGTGGACTCTCCAATACTGACGGTTTAATTTTTTTTTATTTATATTCAATTGCTTTCATGTTTATTTACATTTTGTCAAATGTTTAGGAGTCCATTAACATTTTTGTTGTTGTGCCCAGTTAACATAACAGTAGCTAGTAATCACTTTAATGTGTGTGTGTGTGTGTGTGTGTGTGTGTGTGTGTGTGTGTGTGTGTGTGTGTGTGTGTGTGTGTGTGTGTGTGTGTGTGTTGTAACGGTACAGAATTGTATGTTAGGAGGAATAATTCAATTCAGTTTTAATTTGAAAGCAGTCAGCATTCACCTGTGAGGTGCCCCATTGTAACATACAATGTTATGGCAGACTATTTATATTTATGTTTATGTCTGAAGCCTGTAGCCTGCCCAACCAGACGTATTACGCAATAGCTTGCCAGCAGCAGTCTCTGTGTAAATCACAGTAAGCAGATTGTCACCTTAGTGTTTGCATCAGACAGTGGCAGCATATAGTCGTCTATAAGTAAAACTTTATATCAGTGGCCTCGGAAATTTTGGTAGGTCGAAGCGGAAAGAGTAGCCTAGACCTACCGAAACGTATTGAAACACCAAGGAAGTATATTATAAAGAAGCAGTGAACGTGATACAATGAACTCTTAAAGTAAAGCAGTGAGGACAGGTGTAGCGTGTCAATTTTTGGGTATTTTTATTTTTACCGTATGGGGCATTTATATTTTATTTATTTCGTTTTTGTGCGGGAGTTTTAGGAAAATATTGTGAAATTTATTTATGCTACAACTGTCAATCCGATTACAACACAACACGTGGAGATTGAAACATTGGTTGAGACAAAGGCGATACGCAGTTGTTATTGTGTAACGCGGCGAGCGAAGAATTTACCTCCTTCAAAATTCTAAGAACTTTGTACTTGTGTGGCAGTGCACACACGCCACCACTCACGCAAGCGCTCCAAGTGACGCTCTTGACTAAAAACCAAGATGGCTAGAGCGAAGAATTGTGCAGCATCTCTTCACCGGTCATCCGGAAATACTGCTAACGCCCCGCCTACTGTTAATGACATCAGCAGAGCAGAAGCCAATATCGTGCTCTGGTATCCTGAATATAACTCCCATATTCCATGTATAAACGGAATATGCCTCAACAACTGAGCATGAACGACGAAGCAAAGCAGGTGGCCGTGAATACGCTGTTCCGCCCTCTCAGAAAAAGCACATGCCCAGTTCGTCACTGACTGTGTCGGCGCCGACACGCGAGCTAAATACGCTCATATAATTTCATCAGTATTCAATAATGAAAGTGAAGTAGTTATTTTCAAAAAACAGTGACAGGATGGGAGGAGAGTTGTAGAACACTAACATTTAAATTCGGGATTCAGTTTCGTCCTTTTCCGAGACATTTTCGATCTACCGCGGGCTGGCCACGAGGTCACAGAAGAACGCGTTGCCGGTAGTGATCTAAAATCATGTATTCAATCGGGTAATTGGGGTTTTAGAACGGAATGTGAGTGGTGAGTGTGCAATGCTGGGCTGTTCTGTGTTTGTGTGTGAATGAAGTTGTATAATTGTCAATGATAAGGTAAGCCATAGTCAGTAAGGTGCAAGAGTTGCACAACATGTAACACGAAGGTTTAACATTTCAACATTTCTGAGTAATAAAAAAATCTAATTTCTCTTCCATACAATTGAGAGTTAAATTCTTTCAATGCCTTATTTCGTTATATGTATCGTCAGAGTTCGTCGAACGAAATGGGTTTGCCTACACTACGCGATCCGGCCAGATCAAAGTCGTAAGGTAAGTGGAAGTTTTAATTTAATTTGAATAAATAATTTACCGAAAAGATGAAAGTTACAATTGGTGCAGCGTGACCAGGATGTAATATAAATGAAAAGGGGTTATCTTAACGCCGGCCTACATCTGACGATACATGGCGAAGTATGGTTGCGAAAGCAAATTGATTTTGTATATGTTAAAACATCAGTTTTGAAATAAAATCACTAATTGACAGTTGTTACATAAGAAAAAATAGATTAAGTAAAAATGTCTGAAAAAACAGAGAAAAGTAGCGTAATAAATTCAATTATGAGTGAAAGTGACCTTGAGTCGCAATCGTTGGATGAAAGTGGTATGTTGAGGGGGGAGCCGAGAGCGGTTACAGAAACAGCTGTCGGCGGTAACATAATCGTTCATTCAACTCCGATTGCTTCTCAAACACAACTAAGCGAAACAGATGTTGACTCTGGGGTTCAGTTGACCCCAGTTTCAACTAAAAAAAATAAACAATCAGAGGAAACAGATATAATGAGTGTTATGCTCAGTCAATTCGAGAGAATGAGTAGTAATTTTGAGACCAAATTCAATGTAATGAATAATCGTTTCGATGATAATGATAAAATTTTAAATAAGATGAAAAGTGACTTTAACAACAAATTAGATCAATTAACTAATGATTTTAATGAACAGAAAATAAAATGCGAACAGCAGAATGTTCAAAACGAGATTAATTTTAAAGAAATTAAAGACCAGAATGTTCAATTGCAGCAAAATATAAATGTAAAATTTGATGAGTTGATAAATAGTATACAAGACAAGAATGTATGTCTTGAAAATGCCGATGAAATGACAGGAAATAGTTTGAATAAAGTAGAATCAAGTACGAGTAATACAAACGAAAGTTGTAATGACAATGTTGTATTAGGTAATGAATTAATAAATAATAATGATGTGGATAATAATGATGATAATTTAATTGAAAGTATAATATCAGAGAGTACTGATGAGTTTGCAGAATGTAGTGATAATGAAATGTTAATGTGTGTGTATGAATTAGAGAGAGAGAGAAAAAATAGTATAGTGGTAGAATGTGGGCAGAGGGTAAATTTTCCCATTAATTTTTCTGAACCAAGGTGTTCACAAATGTGTTTGCAGGGCAAGAGACCCGTATTAGTAGATGAATTGAAGTGTTTATTGATGTTGTATAATGTTGTACCCTCTGTCTGTAATAATGATGTGGAAGGTATGATTTGGTATTGTGATGAGAGAGATATAAGGGGAGAATTGTATGTTAGTAAAGAAACAGAATTGTATGATTTAAATAGGAAATATAACAAATGGAAAGAAAGTTTAAAAATATATTTGAACAACAATGATTTAATAAAAATAATTAACCCGATAATGAGCGAATTAAATGAAGGAGACTTAACAAAAATACCTAACGTAGACTGGTTATATGAGTATTTGAATAAGCTGAATGAATTTAGTTTATATGGTTACAACACACAAAACAGCCATTTGTGTGCTGATAAAATTGAACAATGTTATGTAGAACCAAGGTTAATCTGGGACAATGGAGGGTAGACTATTAAAACAATAAAAGACAGTATAAACATTGTATTTAATGGTTTTCGACATGGCAAAAATGGGACATGAAGTGCGGAAAAAACTGAACAATAAATAACAAAAGTTTGTAAATAAAATAGAGTGTATTTATATGTGTGCATGGTGGAATGTTAAATAGATAATGTGTGCACGTAAGATGATTGTTGTGATAAGAATATTGAAATATTTGCAAGTTCAATAAATATCAGAATCAATTTTGAAAACAGTAATTGATTAATGGTAATTGTTTCGATAACTATATAATTTATATTTTTGGTAACTAATGTAATTAAAACAATTTGATATGATTAAATATTTTGATTGCTTATTTAAATGTTAATTAATTAAATTTTTTAGTGAATTTAATTTATTTTACGAGATGGAAATTTGGTAATGAAAGATAAATTATTTAATTTAAACTAATAAATTTTGTGAAATGTTTCAGAGATGGTGGTGATTATGTTTTGGGTGTATATCATGTTAAATGGATTGTAAGTAGAAAAATTTAATAGTCATGTATAATAAAAATGTTTACAGGTGTGATTGAGGTGTTAATGCAATAGTGAGATTTTAATGAAATCATTGTGTTTAATAAATATGGTAATTAAGAAAAAATTTTAATAATAACTGAAAGATATATAAGAATTATTAATAATAAATTTTGAAAATTTTAAGAAAGTCAAATGGTAGGAAGTTATGAATGAGTGAAATGATTATGGAGATACTATATTATATGTATATAAAATTTTAATTAGCTAGTTAGTAGGTTGCTATTGCGGGGGTGGCCTGTGCTCTCGTAAGCAGCAAAATGGGTTGGGGGTAACAGTGAGTGTTACCTCCATCGGAGGCGAAAATGTGCGGCACAAATTTTTTAGTGTAAATTAAAATTTTACACACTTCTAAACGACCGTGTCGCACATAACGAGATTGATGTGTAACAGGCAGTCAAAATGAAGTTTAGATTTCCCCGACTTTTCGGGCGATTACTGCCTTACCAGCACTAATCGTGGATTTGGCTAGCGGTTAGCTATGGTCATATCAAGTCCCTTGACCATAGCTGACTTGAAATTGGTACATATTTGAAATTCAATGGGGGGAGAAACTAGGGGAAATCTCCGGAACTATGAAACAGCGGCTGCCACTCTGCCCGCTTGGGGGTAGCAAGACAGGTGGTAGACCCGCAGTAAGGGTGTATAATTATATAACAAGAACATGTCGATGTTCAATACTTTCAAATGTAATAGCGGAAGCAAAGACACGGAGAGGTAAAACCTGCTCCAAAATATACAGTCTTTGTGGAAGCGAAAAGGCGCCACAGTCTTACACAATTTGCAATAGAGTGTGTGGCTGGGAGGTGGCTCAAATGAGCCACGAATGTAAATTTTATAACATAAAAATTTGTTTTCAAATTTTGATCCAATAAAACTGCTTGTGCTCTGTTAAATAATTAAATGGTCATATTTTCAATACAAGTTGTTCAGGCTATAATTTTACGTGTATTACTTTATTGTTGTAAGTTAGAGATAGGTATTGATAAAAATGTGTTTTCATAATATGTGTATATTTTAAACTAAGCCATTAATTAAACGTCTGGCAGGCGGCCAACATAAGCATCAGAATCAGAGAAAGGGGAAACAAGGAGGTGAGGAATAATGATAAATAAATATCTATATCTTTCATGTAGTCTGTTCAATTTTGAGAGGTGTATTGTAATTGTGTTAGGAAGATCAGCTGATCAGCAATAACATGTCACTGGTATATTGGTTTGTAAATGTTCAAAGTAATTGATGTTCAATGTAATGTTTTAATGTATTGCAGATGTTTTAAAGAAATGATAAAAAATAATTTGATAAAATGAGAAGTAAAATAAGAATTTGTGAAATCTAATAAGAGATAGTTTTGGGTGATAAATATTTTGTGGGACATATAGAACTGTCCAAGTTGAAGTCAAAGTTAAAGTTGAATTAGTAGAGATGAAAATAATGAAATGTTGTTTTTGAGTTAATGTAATGTAATAGCATTTTATGAAGTATTGATGTTGACACAGTAGTTACGGAGAATAATTGTATAGTTTTGAATGATATATTTATGTTTGTAATTAATGATGTTATTTTGTTGTATTTGTAGTAAGGTAATGAGATTGAGATTTATGGGGATGACAATTTTGTATTAGAGGGTAGTGTAATGTAGGAGTTCGCAACAAAATATGTTGGGACGGGAATTGGTATCGATTTTAGTGAGGAGGGGCCGCCTTAGGTAGAATCCAGGCCGCCAGATAAGGGAAATTGAGTTTTTGGGTGGGGCAAACACATATCCTATGTACAAAGGGTTGGAGAGTATTTTTTATATAAATAGAGAGAAGGTGGCGTTTTGAGTTCAATGATAAGTTGGGGTTTAGTGTGTTTTGGGATAGATATTTTGATAGAGATGGGTGTCATGGTAGCTGAAGTGGATGAATATTAGAGTCAGAGGGAGAAAGATTATATATGTATACAGATCTAATACAGTTAATGAGAATAAATAATTTACATCACCCATCGTAGATTAAAGTAAGATTGTTGAATAAAGAGAGAGATTTTTAATAACGATATAAAATTTTCCTTTTTTTAAACCAGTGACAAACTTTTGGTAGAATTTTCAAATAATGTCAAGTTAAGAATTGTTTATTTTAAATAATTTAAATGTCAATTTGATTATTATGTTAATATTTTGTTTATTTTAAATGTGCTATTGTATTGTTTTGTGTTTCAAATTAGGTTATTACAGATGTTTAATGTAGGTGCAGAAAGTATACATAACATATGTAGGTCAAGGGTCTTGGACTTGACCTAGTTTCGATCAGCTGATGAGGTCATATACCCACTAAGCTTGTATAGTAGGAAGTCAATTTTAATTTGTTTATTTAATTGATTTAAACCAATTTTTAAATAATTTTACATATAAAGGAAACATTTAAATAAATTTAAATTTTTTTTGAATTTTAAAATTTTTTGAAAAAAAAAAAAAAAAAAAAAATCTTGATTTTTCGCCTGCCAGCGAATGAATATTTGAGTAAGGACTATTTTATTATGTGTGTATTAACATGTTTATTTTATTGTTTGATTGTATTGCACTGTACTGTTATATTATAAGTGATTACCTGTTAGAGTAGGAGAAAGGTTTAAATTAATGTATTTTAACTAAAAACAGAAAAGAAAAAAGAGGAAGAGAATTTTTTGATAAAATATTATTTTTTTGAATTTTGAATTTTTTTAAATTTTTAATAAATTTTAAAAGAATTTTTTTATGTGTTATGTCAACATGTAATGTGAGTGTGTGTGAGCCCAGTATTTGCTAAAGGCAGCCCAGCTTGCATAAAAGGGGAACCATACCGGCTGAGGATCTGGCATAATCTGAGCCAGGGATTGAGGATTTTTGGGGGTAGCATGTGAGAAGGCAAGGTGCGCTGTGGTACGAGTCTGTTCGATTTCTCGGTGTTGGGATCTCTTACGGAGAAGTCCAGTGATCTCGTTCAGATGAGTCCATGGTCGCTGAGCCAGGGGGGTCGTGTACCCATGAGATTAAGAACCAGGGGGTTGTTGGCACCAGTTCCTCACCGGTCCTCTTCGGGGTTATCGATGAGATTTCTTCTGTTGGGGACAGCAGAATTCTCATCGAGGGGGTATTGTAGCGTGTCAATTTTTGGGTATTTTTATTTTTACCATATGGGGCATTTATATTTTATTTATTTCGTTTTTGTGCGGGAGTTTTAGGAAAATATTGTGAAATTTATTTATGCTACAACTGTCAATCCGATTACAACACAACACGTGAAGATTGAAACATTGGTTGAGACAAAGGCGATACGCAGTTGTTATTGTGTAACGCGGCGAGCGAAGAATTTACCTCCTTCAAAATTCTAAGAACTTTGTACTTGTGTGGCAGTGCACACACGCCACCACTCACGCAAGCGCTCCAAGTGACGCTCTTGACTAAAAACCAAGATGGCTAGAGCGAAGAATTGTGCAGCATCTCTTCACCGGTCATCCGGAAATACTGCTAACGCCCCGCCTACTGTTAATGACATCAGCAGAGCAGAAGCCAATATCGTGCTCTGGTATCCTGAATATAACTCCCATATTCCATGTATAAACGGAATATGCCTCAACAACTGAGCATGAACGACGAAGCAAAGCAGGTGGCCGTGAATACGCTGTTCCGCCCTCTCAGAAAAAGCACATGCCCAGTTCGTCACTGACTGTGTCGGCGCCGACACGCGAGCTAAATACGCTCATATAATTTCATCAGTATTCAATAATGAAAGTGAAGTAGTTATTTTCAAAAAACAGTGACAGGATGGGAGGAGAGTTGTAGAACACTAACATTTAAATTCGGGATTCAGTTTCGTCCTTTTCCGAGACACTTTCGATCTACCGCGGGCTGGCCACGAGGTCACAGAAGAACGCGTTGCCGGTAGTGATCTAAAATCATGTATTCAATCGGGTAATTGGGGTTTTAGAACGGAATGTGAGTGGTGAGTGTGCAATGCTGGGCTGTTCTGTGTTTGTGTGTGAATGAAGTTGTATAATTGTCAATGATAAGGTAAGCCATAGTCAGTAAGGTGCAAGAGTTGCACAACATGTAACACGAAGGTTTAACATTTCAACATTTCTGAGTAATAAAAAAATCTAATTTCTCTTCCATACAATTGAGAGTTAAATTCTTTCAATGCCTTATTTCGTTATATGTATTGTCAGAGTTCGTCGAACGAAATGGGTTTGCCTACACTACGCGATCCGGCCAGATCAAAGTCGTAAGGTAAGTGGAAGTTTTAATTTAATTTGAATAAATAATTTACCGAAAAGATGTAAGTTACACAGGGTAAGTGTGGTTAAAGTGAAAGTGCAAGTGAAGATGGCAGACTAAGTGGAATAGCCAGAAAAGTTAAGTACAGTAAATACATTGGCCAGTAAGTTTTTAAAACAGTAAAACGCTTGGTAAAAGGGGGATAAAAAATATATGTAGCGATTGTAAAGAATGAGAGAGTGTATGCGAGTAAAAAGGGGAGTAATAATTAATGTACTGGTTCATAGCGAAGTGTAGTTGTTCAAAGAATTCTAATTAAATAGATTTGTTTATAATCGTTGAGTAAAGAGGAAATCTGATATGGTCAATAAAATAAGATTTGTCTCAATATAAAACATGTGTTAGATTAAGTTATTACGCCATAACCATTTCCTATTCTGCGCTGAAAACCTCGTCTAACGTTCTTTGGGATTTTCTGAGTTTTAAGGGTAGTCAGATAGCGGGATTTTTATAAGGGCAAGAGTGTAAAGGTTTCGATATTAAACCATAAAATATCGTGGCGACCTGGGTAATTTAATAAGGTAAGTTTAGTGGGATTATGACGGTAGGTAAACTTCTGGCAGCAGTGAGTTTCAGTAATAATATTATTGTATTATATTATTTTGGAATCTTCCGATAAAATCAATACCTTTACAGTGGCGACCCTGCCAGGATTCGAACCTGGAATCTTCTGATAAAATCAATACCTTTACAGTGTGTCCGCGCGTGCGTGCATCTCTTTAGTTCTGAAACCATCATTCTAAACACATGTAGAAAATGCTTCTAGAAACAACCTTACATAACACACCACCATTAACAGCATTGACTGTCAACTAACTAACAGCTACAGATCTCCAACAAATCAATCACAACCTACATACTAAGCATATAAATGTCTGCTACACACAAAACTGGGATATATTTCTGAGAAAAGCATGAAAGAGGAAAAAGGAGGAACATAGAGGAGACCATGGTATACAGAGAACAGTCACAATCTGGATGACATCAAAACATACATGTTATTAAATTTCCTAATTTTTGTTTTTGTTATGTTTGTGTTACTAACTTTTGTTGTACACTAACCAATTATTACATCTATCTACTAATACTAAAAAATCTATAAATCCTGAAATTTTGCTTAGGTATGAAGTATAATGATAAGACACATTTTCTTTCCAAATATCACAATCTCCATTACTATAAAAAAAGACCAATTGTTTGACGAAAACAATACCTAAGCAAGTCTGCATTCATGTCTATACTAAAAAATGGACAACACAGCTCATAGTTACATACAAACATACATTTTATTTGGAACAATAAACTGTAAAAAATTCTTACCTTTAGAAGCATAAATTTATTCAGAGGATCGTACCACTGCATTAAGAAAATTCCTGTTTGTAATGCTCCACATAAGTATTTATAACCGTTATAAGGGTTGCGACCTACACAGCATTTGGTGCAGCCCTTGGTGTCAGGTACCTTTGTTGTCAGTGCGAACTTCCTTGGCACTAACTTCTCTGGAATTCTATTCATATGTAATGAAAACCGATGACTCTGTTTACTGTGTAATGCTAGCAGGTCATGCCTGTACAACTGTGGCGTTTTACCTGGTAATAATCCACCAACATATTAGTTCGTTTTATTTTCAAACACAATTTTAGTTTCAAACAATATCAACATATAAATACATTATTAACGTAATTATTATGAAACATTTTACATACATTTGAGAGATGATGAAATTAACTCTCAACTAGACAGTAAGAAACAACAACTAAAATGATATAGTTACGACAGTCTCACCTGAACGCCAAAACAAAACCTATCACCTGAACGCCTATGGTACAGTGGAAAAACAAAATACAAGACATGAATTAAGTTACTAATCGCCAGCTTTAATTTATCACAAATAACAGTTTGCAATCAACAAGTTATTCAACACGATTATACTCGCACAATAATTCAAGTTAATTTATCCACACTAACAATAATGTCAAGTAACAGAGTCCCGCACAATAATCACTTTTCACTAATAACCACTTGAACGCACTGAGTAATCGCCCGACGTAAACTGAACTAACTGTCGCTGGATGTTTATATTTATACCCTGCTGAGATGCCATAATAATCTGTTACTTTTTGGATAACATGTTAAACAACTGCCTCTTACAGGCGCTCTCGAGTCCACTAGAAACAGTGTTGTGTATGTCCTTGAACACAGTGCACGGACCGGTGCAGTCTAGAACAGCCTCAACTGTTGACGCATGATAAGTGTCATGTAATTGTCTTTCTTCTCAAATTAGCAATATGTAGGCCTACGCACACAAACATTACAGCTGGGTTCTGCTGGGATAGCTAAGAAACACGTAAAACGATACACTCCATTGCTCGAGAATGTTCCGTTGCATAACACTGCCCTCGTCTCGAACTGGCAAACCATCTTTAAAGTAATACTGGATGACCTTTTTTGCTTTTTTGCTTTTTTGGACGAATTTTTGCTGTCCTTCCTGTTGAATCCAATAGACAACATCATTGATTCTATTTTTCACAGTGTATGGTCCTTCCCACTTGGTCTGAAATTTAGGTGAGCTACCACAACGGCACTTTGGGTTGAACAACCAAACCTGATCTTCTTGTAAACCCACACTATTGCTGTGAATGTCATACCGAGTTTTCATTGTATCATTGGTTATCTTTAGCCATCCTCTTATCAAGCGATTCATTTCTCACAGTTGGTTTTTTAAAAGCGAGGAATAGTTCTGTGGCTCTTGGGACTGAGTCTCAGGTGATCCAAACATCAAGTTCCCAGGAATACGAGTCTTCTGCTCAACTACTAGTTTTGCTGGAATCACTCCCATTGCGTCATGCACTGATGACCATATATGTCTTTAGCTGGTTCAAGTCTGATTGGTTCTTGTCAACAACCTCTTGCGTAATTTCATCTCAAGCAATTTTCCCCCGGGCGCTTCCACTAACTCAGGAATGAGAAGCAGTTTTCCCTCGACACCCATAGTTGGCTTTCCATTCACTTCTTTTGTCATTTTATACATTGATACCTCTTCTGCCTGTTCTTCTTCCATTTCCGCTTGCAATAGGAAGGGTTCCTCTTTATCACACCTGTTGACTTCTTTTTTGGCCCATGCCACTTGCTTGATCGAAAGGTTGACGGGCCAACCCTCAGGACATTCTCTCTTCAGTCCACAATGAATTCATAGCATTCATAATGTCCGTGCCAAGAATCACTTCATCGACAATGTCTGCATCGAGCATTTGGTGGCTAAACTGGAGAAGACACAGGTGCACACGTCTACCTTTCCTAACACTTTGACGGGGCTTCCAGTCACAATCTGTTTTGTACAAGAGCTAATTTGAGGCTGGTAGTTGTTGACTAAGTAAGGGAGCATAATGGACACTGTAGCGCCCACATCAACTGTATCTGATGTTGGTTTACCTTCCACAAATCCATTAACGATCAGGTTTCTACTGGTCTTATATAGCATGGAAACTGTGTGATGTTCTGGAGTTTTAATTCTCCAACTGGTGTGACTGCTCCCTTCTCTTGGTGTTTTATTCCTCAACAGTCTACCTATAGATGACCACGTTTCCCACAGTTGTAACACTTCGGTTTTCTGTCTTTTTCCTATCGTTCAAATCGTTGTGGCGCTCTTGAACTTCTGAATTGTTTGTCCGGCAACATTATTTTTCTGACCCATCATAAGAGCAATGTGATACTGGGATTTTCTGACTACAGTGCGATGACATAAACCTATTAATGTAGCAGGACGCTGACTTGGTATCTTCAAACTCGAGGGCGTGAACAAGAGCTTCTGAGCTATTTCCGTGTCTCGCCACTCGTAACACTTGCTGAAGTTCACAATTTTCGATGGCATCAATAAATGTCTGCACCGCAAACCCCATTCGAAAATCTTCTGGTGCTTCAGGATAGCCCAGTCTAATCAGTTCAGTCGACGTAAACTGAAATGATCAATGTTGGATGCTAATACTTATACCCTGCTGAGATGCCACAATAATCAATCACTTTTTGGATAACGTGTTAAACAATTACCTCTTACAGGGGCTCTCGAATCCACTAGAAACAGTGTTGTGTCTGGCCTTGAACACAATGTGTGGACCGGTGCGGTCTGGAATAGCCTTGATTGTTGACCCATGATAAGTGTCATGTAATTGTCTTTCTTCTCAAATTAGCAAAATGTACGCACACAAATATTACAGCTAGGTTCTGCTGGGATAGCCAGAAACACGTAGAATGACACACTCCATTGTTCGAGAATGTTCTGTTGTGTAATAATATGTTAACCTCTCCACAAAGTCAACATGCATATTTAGTCACTTGTCATACTGTAGTACTAGCTTTTGCAGTTCTTTATAAATGAACATCAACATCATTGGACCCACCAGTAGTAATCAGCACTCCGGTGTTTTCAAAGTGCTGAAACTCCAGACAGACTTTCAGCAGACTTTTGGATTACCAAATCCAGGGTATACAATGGGATTCAAAAACCTCTTATTATAACTGTTCGAATTAAACACCTCTGTGCAAACCACAAAGTCATGCAGAAACACAACTCTGTGATAATACCACCAATCATTTATTTTGCATTAACTCCCAAAACCTATTAAGCATTTAACAGTAAACACCCAACATTATTGTGGTTTCTTGTTCTATAAAATCTTCTTCCATCGAGGAATTGCTGAATTACCTGTTCCAATCCCAAAGGAAATACATCCACTTCACCAATGCTCCTAGGTCTTCCTATACGTCTTTGTCTAATATGCTTATATTACCAAACGTCCTTAGACAACCTACCATCCAGCATCCTTTTCAAATGAGCAATCCCTCTCTCTGTTTTCTGCAATGCAATTTTGAATATAACAATTTTCAGGCCGCACGAACCTAATCTCTGATGCCTGTAACCTACTCAAATACTTTTTACTGGAACCCGTTTCAGAACTAAACAATAACACTGACACAGCCATTACCTTATAACATTTTAGTTAAGTCTCTTTCCCTGTTTTTCTCAGTAATACTTCACTAGTTGTTTTACATATTGATTGAAACTTGCCAATTTATGATCAGCATCATGATCTACATCACAAGTGATGTCACAACCAGGCTAGCGGAAATGTGACACCTGTGCTATACTCTTATTATCTAACATAATTTTGGTTTGTAAGGAGTATTTACCCACAAAAACTAAAGTTTACGACTTCTGCACAGAAATGTTCACATTGTAATTGTAACAGGCATGTGCAACATCAAACTCAGCAGTTCTGAGTTTATTTCTACCAATCCAGTTGCCTTTTAATGCTTCATGATAAAGTGCTCATTTTAATTTGCTAAACAATATTAACTCTACACCTGCATTCCCTCTTAATGTCTTCTGCAGCTTCCTCGGGAATATTAGGATCATATCATAGTTCCTTGTAATGCTCAACACACTTGTCACTTGTATTACAAGGAACTATATGATCCTAATGTCCAGTCATATAAATGACCATTTATTTACAGCCTATAAATTCAGTCACATAAATTCCTTTCTGGTTCCAATAAACAGTAGCAATTATTTTTCTGTTTGACAGTTCGCTTACATTTTTTGTACACCCTCTGTTTTGAATTGTTCCTTGCACTACTTTCACAGTTTACATGTCTCATCTCTAATCAAAATTCTGTCTAGTTTCAGTTGTGTGGATACCTACCTTGCACAGAGCTTATGGAAACTAATAATTATTCCTGAAATTTAGGAAAAATTGTGCGAGTTAAAAATTCATGAAACAACATTTAGCACTCATAACTTGTATGACTTATGTATTGAATGAATTTATCAGTCACAACTGACCATCTGCTTTTCTTCAGGAGCCATCCGCATCAAATAATCCTGCTTAGAAATTTCACCAATGAGTCTGAACAATGTATTAAGCACTAATAAGTCAGATAAAGTTGGTACAGTTAATTATTCATCACTTGTTTAATTTTTTAGGATGGCTGCAATTTATGAAAAACAAGTACAGTATAATTAAAAACATAAAGGCTGGATAACTCTTGTAGCTACCTATACAAAAAGTTTGGGCATTCGAGGAACAAAAATTGTAATTAATAATGGCTCCCATGTATACCACCGAAGTAGCTTAGGAGAAGGCAGGGTAGGCTGCCTAATATGAGCTGTATGGCATACAAGGAAGCCAGTGTGGCCAGCACTACACTTCAGCCGCCCATTATTATCCCCAGGATGTTATCCCAAGTACTCATTTTCAACAGGCTGAGTCGACCTGGGGGCTGAAAAACGCACCTTGATTTTATGGTGCGGGCCCGGGAATTACAAAATATAAATGAATTTTAAAAATGAAATTGTGAAAATAAATAAATCTTGTTTAATGAATCTTTCGTACTTGCTGTACATTTTTTTTACATGCTTTTATAATATAAAACAGAAAATCAAAAATGCAGGTACTGCGTGGCCGCTTGAGGTAAGGTAGATGAAGCAAGCTACATTACCAAAATTTCAAAAATTTACACAGAAGCTAGAAAGATCTACTCAAAATTAAAAAAAAAGAAAATAGGCTAAAATACTATTACATTACAAACTGTAACTTGCTCACCTATATCTACTTTATCTATAATAATGTGAAGGTTAACATCATTCACATTTGAAATGCACATGAACATGTACCTGAGAGTGACATTAAAACATCCTTTATGACGTACATCCAAATGGTTCGCCGTGGATATAACTGATCAATTGCCGTTTCATGCAGTTCATTAAGATTTAAGTTGTAAATGCCTTCCTCAGCTCCAATCAAGATATGCTGGTCCCTAGTGTCCGGATGTATCCAAGTTGCAGTACAATGTATCCGTAGTGGACATCCATTGAAAACCTATAACCCACACAATATTTTATTTAGTTTCAATGAATTCAAACACAACAAAAATACAAGTTCAATACTAGGTAAGTTCATATATAATACAAACATTTTAGTCAATAAGTAAGATAGACACCTTGAGTTACATGAGTTAGACTTACACAAATTCATGTTAACAGAATTTATTTCATCTTACAAACTCATTTTATGTAGTTATGCTCTCTTTAACACTGCCACCACTTAAACACTTTTAGCAGTGTAGTGATAAATACCGCATCAAATCACGCCCATATTTCATACAGGCATTTGGTTTTCTGGTGTTTAAATACATTTACCTGTTCACTGTCCAATCAAAGTCTGTAGTGTGCAGCTAACTCACTCAATTAGCTACCCTGTTATTATAATTTATGGTAGTGCTCAACTAATTCTCATGTTCAAGGTCACTTTTCCTCTTTGTAGCCACTCCTACCAGGGCCCGCTCTAGCGGTTACATCGCCCCGGACAAAAAGACAAATTGCCGCCTCTTAAGAATATATATATATTTTTTAAATAAAGGTACATATTTTTTATTTTCAATAAAAATCAAATCATTTTATTTAAATTTTAATAAAAGCATATATTTAGAAAGAGACATGTAACATAACATAATATTGACAATCAAGTAGTACAAAACACTTTTTTTTCTCACTTTCAGTTCTGCAAACTTTTTTATTACATCTTTTAAATTTACTTGATCAGCAATTTCATCCTCAATTGCCAAAATGGCCAAACCATTAAGACGATTTTGTGTAGTAGTCGAACACAAAAAGTTCTTAATTTATTTTAACTTAGAGAAACTCCTTTCGCCACTTGCTACAGTTATTGGTATCGTTAGCAATATTCTTAAAGCAATAGTAAGGTTTGGGGCAAAATTTAACTTTGTAATTAAGCTCAGTACATTGCTTAGGCTTTCTTTTTTGCCCAAAAGCGCAGATACTGCTGAAATTTCCTCTGCTAATTCTACCCCATTTATGTCAACAGAACCACCATCAGTTAAAATACATTCTAAATTCTTACAGTGTTTTAGTAGCATTTCTTTGGACATGGTATTTAAATCGTATATATTATATAAGAATTGAAAATAGTTACTATGATTACTAAGTTGTTCAAATCTAGCATCTAGTGCATTTAGTGCTTGATCGATTGTAAAATAAAAAAAATATTTTATATTTTTCTTTTGGGTCTTCGATCGGTTCATCTCGTGCTTCGTATGAGAAGTTCCTTTTTATTCTTCTTAAGCGGTGTCGTGTTATTGTTGATCCAAAATTAGCCTCCACGTCAATTTCGGTAGCAAGTTCTTTTGCATCAATAATAATTTCATCGAAGGACGAATCCGATCGAAGATTCTTGAAAAATATTTTGCGGTTTTGTAAAAGATCAAGTGCAGAGGCTAGATCAAAATCTTTTGTTTGCATCAACTTGCTTATTGGATTAATGCAATTTAGAATTTTATGCCAAATAACTAATGAACACAAAAACTTAAATTGTTTAATACAATTTAATAAACCCGAGGCCTCGTCTCTTATTAAATTATCAATTTCTTGGTTTTCGTAAATGCTTAGCAAGGCATCGTATACATCTCCCAAATGGAATCTCAAAGGCTTTAAGGCCTCTATCCTGCTCTCCCATCTAGTGTCACGCAATGGTTTCAAAGTTAAACCTTGAACATGTTTTAAAAGTATTGCCCATCGAAAAGTAGATGCCGAAAAAAATAAATATATTTTTTGGACCATGTTGAAGAAATTAGCGGCTTCCAAGCATGCTTTTGCCATATCATTAACAACAAGATTGAGAGAGTGGCTACTACACGGAACATAGAATGCTCGCAAATTATATTGTTTAATTTTAGATTGCACTCCTGCTTTATCGCCTCTCATATTGGACCCGTTGTCGTATCCCTGCCCCCTGATATCCTGCAAATTTAAACCAACTTTTACCAAGATATGTATCACAATCTCAAGAAATTAAATTAATGCTGGGATTTTCCGTTCTCCCCTGAAACGGAAAAACGGTTATTTAATTAAACATACCGCTCTTTTATGATTGTTTTCTTTAGAATCAAGAATTGTAAATATTTTTAGCTTTTAGACATAAACAATATAAATACGCTACGCACTGTAAATTTTTAGCGAAGGAAAAATCGATATTCGAAATTTTCTACTAATTGGGTATTTAACACATCAATATTTTTCTCACACTTACACCCAAAATGCCGCCCCCAAATTTTGGCGCCCCGGATAAATGTCCGGGTTGCCCGCCCCTAGAGCGGGCCCTGCTCCTACTTATACCACCTCTACAGCTTTTTGTCCCCTCTCTACAGATTTCTGTCCTGTCTTTTCACATGAAAGTGCGCGAATCACCCTTTTGTTTAGTTACATATCTCAATTATAAATGATACTGCGCGGGAGGGAGGGAGAGAGGGAGGGAGGGAGGGAGGGAGAGAGAGAGAGAGAGAGAGAGAGGGAGGGAGGGAGGGAGGGAGGGAGAGGGGGGGAGAGAGAGAGAGAGAGAGAGAGAGAGAGAGAGAGAGAGAGAGAGAGAGAGAGAGAGAGAATGGAGTACTGGTTAGTCTATAATCATATAGTTTTAAATTGTTACAGTAGGAATCAAGTTTGTGTAATAAAATCATTTGTTTTATCACCCATAAATGGCCGTTACAACAAAGAAATGAAAATAAAAAACATGTCTATTTCAAAATGACCACGTGTTCAGAGTAAGTTATTTCACAGCGACCTTGGTCTGTTTCCGTACTCAAATTTATCGTCTAACGAATGCTGGAACTTCTGAAACCTGGGAAATTGATATAAATCAGTCGAGCGTTGGGTATTGAATATCACGGTTTACACATTTACCACAAGATATGTTGGTGATCCTGACAGTAATACAAAGCAAGGTAAGTGTTAGAGTACACGAAAGGTAGGTAATGTGTAACGGTACAGAATTGTATGTTAAAGAGATAATAATTTAAATCAGTTTTAATTTTAAAGTAGTCAGTATTCACCTGTGGGGTACCCCATTGTAACCAGCCACACATACAATGTTATTGCAGACTGTTTATGTCTGAAGTTTGTAGCCTGCCCGGCTAGACGTATTACATAACCGCTGGCAAGCAGTCTCTTTGTGAATCACAGTAAAACACTTTGTCACCCCAGTTTGCATCAGACAGTAGTAGAGAACAGTCGCTTACAAGTTAACCAAAAACGGTGGCCTCGGACGTGTGAGATGGGCCGAAAACATCGTCGGCCTATCCAGTAAAATATCTACAAAAGTGTATAAACAATATATCGTGGTCAAAGAGTCAACTCGTAACTCTGACCGCGCGGTCAACCCATAAGTGCTCGAGCGGAAAAGTCGGCCAACAAAATAAAAAAGAAATGTTATTCTAAAGTGAATTAAAATAACAGTGATGCATTTAATACGAATCAATCACAACAGTATCGCAGTTAAACAGTGTCAAAACCAATTTAGGGTGTATTAACCAAAAAACAAGTGCATTCACAGCAAAGGTGCAACACAGCAGAGTTCATCAGTCATTAAGTATCAACTGACTTTCAACTAAAATCATTTTACCGTTTTTCCAAAGTATAGTTCAATATAAATAAATTGTAAATTTAAAATGTAAAACAGAGATCTCTAAGAGAAACATATAAAAAGAGTACTGGTTCATTTAGTAGTATCGTAATGTAATGGTTCATTTAGTAGTAATGTAACTAACAAATAGGTAAGGCAAGTTGTTTTTTTTATGTATACTTGTGTTGGTAATTATTACTGGAGAATAAGCGAGTAATATGAAACGATATGATTTTTCTATGTAATATATAAGCGGAAGTTGTAATAGTAAGAAAAGGTAGAGCCAGAAAAGCTAATAATCTGTTATGTTGTTAGTTCACTAAGTAAATTGAAGAAGTTTTACTCAATAAACGAGAGAGAATTTATTAGAATTGGAAAGACTGTTTTAGCGTATTATTTTGCAATCAAACCCAAGTAATCCTTCTGCAACTGGTTTCGTCTGTATAACCCTGGAGTGAAACCCGAAGGTAAGATATTGTCATTTGAATTAAAACAGAGAGTTTCAAAGACACCCGAATTCAGGAACTTGATATTCATATCTAAGCTAATATAGCCAAACACACCAACAAGAGGAAAGACAACACTAAAATGTCAAAGCCAAACTTGTATATCCAGGAAGAAATAACATTAAAGAAAATAAGCACCCAAAGGAAGAAGTTGTAATTAAATGAATCATCAATGTTATAACAAAAGGAAAAGTGACCCAAGCAACTACATTAGCAACCAGGACCCAATAGATCCAATAAGTGAGGGAGAAATATATAAGAAGAGGATAAATATATAAGAAGAGGAAAAATATATATAAGAAGAGGGAAAATATATAATAAACAAAAAAAATAATATTACCAGTGTGAAGAATACACAACAAGTGAGGAAAATATATTATAAATGAAGAAAATATATGACAAATAAGGAAATAATATTACCAGTATGAAGAGTACCAAGTAAGTGAGGAATAATACCACAACAAGGAAGAACCTGAAAGAAAACAAAGGGACCACGAACAAAACTATGGATAATATGATAATTCAATAAGCAACCACAGACAATAATAGTGTGCTACTTACAGTGAAATAATTAATACTAATATACCACTAGCTGAAATAAACTAACACAAACAATGAAAGTGTAGTGTTTACAGAAAGTGAAAATAATAAGTGATAACAGTTGTATAAGACAATCTCAAATAAAACAACATAGACAACAAGTGTATTACCTATGAGACCAAAAGTATAATAAAATAAAACATAATGAAGACTGCAAGTAAACTGAAATTGAGTAAAGAAATAATTGCTAAATTAGGAAAGTAAATGGAACTGCTTACCAGTAACTACCATGACTGACATTAAATATAAAATCTTTATAAAATATAAATTTAAATATCAGGAGAGTGGAAAGTAAAGTCAATACAGAATGTAACTATTAGTATATCAGAGATAAGACAACCTGTATTAGATTAAAAAACCGTCAACCCAAACCAAATGTAAACACCCAATATGTATGTCAACAACCAATCAGAATTAGATAATAATATGTAAACAAATAGTATATAATAGAATTAAAATAAAGAAAACCATTGTACTAGATAACAGTAATAATAATCATGGTAAATATATAAGAAAGTATGCAAGAAACCAAGCTAAGGCATATAGACATTGTTGTCATTCAGTAGTATACACATAACCTCAACTGAACAGAATTTGCAACAAAGAATCATAACTAACAATTAGAAAAACATTGATAAAAGTATTTACATGATGCAACAACCAAACTAGAATAAATAATGAACAGAATAAACCCAATATGAACTAAGAAACACAAATATATACTTTAAATTTTATAAACAAATAATAGCCAAAATACCAAACCACAGAGTGAATGACAGAATTACATAAAAAACTCAATCAAACTTAATCAGAAAGAGGAAAATAGTATAACAGTAGTTTCAAGAATACTCAATACCTCTTTGAGAACCATTACCAAACAATAAATGCATAAATTTATGTAACAATAATGAAAACCAATAATACATGTCACATGAAACTAGATGTAAGTAACAGTCCAACAGGAAATTGTGAGTAATTAGCACAGCAGGGAATACTAAATACCCAAGATAAGATGTAGACAAACACTAAAGACAAATTAATGGATGAAAATACATCCCTGATACAGAACTATTAATAAAATAAGAGTGTCAATATGACAGGACACCTAACATGGTGGGATAAAACCATTCAATGTAAATAAACGAAGCTATGTTAATAAATACAAAGCTGCACAAAAGGTGTAGTATCATTTGATGTACAAACCAAACACAATAGAATTGTGTTAGAATAATATATATGTTAGAACTAATAAGAAATAAGGCATGGACATTTAAGGCCTACTCGCCTGAAAATGCATTATGGAATATTGTAAATATCCCCCGAGGATTATAGGGGAGTGTTTGCCGGGGAACCAGGAAGGGCAAAAGGTTATGAATGCGAGTTAAAGGTGAGGGAGTATGCGCCATATGTCCAACGTAGTTATCCGGTATCATATTCGAAAAGGGTACAGTTAGAATTGGATAGGATGTTAGCGGGGGATATTATAGAAAGGTCGGTATCAACTTATTCCAACCCTTTAGTAGTAGTGATCAAAAAAGATGGGAGAGTTAGGTTATGTCTAGATGCCCGCAAAATTAATCAAATAATTATTCCAGACCGGGAGTCACCCGAAGCTATCGAAGAGATTTTTCAGAAATTCAGCGGTGTGAAATATATGACCTCTTTAGACCTAACCGCCGGGTATTGGCAAGTTCCTTTGGCAGTAAATAGTAGGAAGTATACCGCGTTCTTGTTCAACGGAAAAAATTATCAATTCAAGCATTTACCGTTTGGTTTGAACACCAGTGTAGCCAGCTTTATCAAGTGTCTGGACGAGATTTTGCAACCTCATAACTTAGATTTTTTAACCATATATGTCGATGATATTCTAATAGCTTCTAGAACATTCGAGGAGCATGTAGAACATTTAGAATATGTATTGGAGAATTGAATTGAGACGGTGAATTGGGACAAGTCAAAATTTTTACAGACCGAGATACATTTTTTAGGTTTCATCATAACACCTACAGGGATACGGGCTAACCCGGACAAAGTAGAATCCATCCTGTCGTTCCCGGAGCCTAAGAATATAAAACAGTTACAAAGTTTTCTTGGTCTCTGTAATTTTTACAGAAAGTTCCAGCGAAACTACGCCCAAACGACGGCCCGACTCAGCGCAGTGCTGCAAAAGAACAAACAATGGAGGTGGGGAGATAACGAAAGAGCGGCGTTCCACGAAATCAAGAATAAGTTCGCTGATATGATTTTAATGAACCACCCAAATTTTAATGATAATTTCTACTTACAGACAGACGCCAGCAATATAGCACTTGGGGCGGAACTGTACCAAGAGGACGAGGCGAAAGAACACAAAACCTTCGCCAGCCGGACGTTGCTAGCCGCAGAGCGTAACTATACTACCACCGAGAAGGAGCTTCTCAGTATAGTTTTCGCTGTGAAGAAGTTCCGTACGTATCTGCTGGGTAATAAAACCATCATCAGGACGGACCATAAAGCGCTGTCGTTTCTGAATACTTGTAAACTTACACACAGCCGGATAACCAGGTGGGTGTTAGCTCTTCAAGAGTATAATTTTTCTTGGGAATATATTAAGGGTGTAGAGAACAGGGTGCCAGACACACTATCATGAATAGACACAGATAGAAATCGAACGGGTAGAGATATCAAAGAAATAGAGATTTATAGATTGTCCAGGGAAGATAAACTTTTTGGGGAAGAATTGAAAGATATAAAGGTAATGCAAAGAGCCGATAGTAAGTTAAATAAAATAATTACTAGTGTAGAATCAGATGTAGATGAATTTGGGTATAAACAATATTTTCAAGTATTTCAGGGGAGTTTGTTTAAAAAAGTAGAGGGGAGAGAGAGAGATTGGAGGTTAGTTATACCTGAAGGGTTGATAGAGAAAATAGTGTGGGACTGTCACCTTAGATAAGGGCATTTTGGGGCACGGAACTGTGTGAATGTATTAAAGGAATCTTGTCTATTTAAAAATATGGAAAAACGCGTCCGAAAAATACTTAGAGTTTGCGAACTATGTCAGAAATCTAAAGTTGTGAATTATAGGTTAGAAGGAGAACTAAATTACATTAAAGTAGAAAAACCATTTGATTTAGTTAGCTGTAGATTTGTACGGCCCATTGCCAAAGGGTAGGGGTGGAGTGACGCATATTTTTGTTGTACTTGACACTTTTTCCAAATATTTAAGGTTATATAGCGTGAAGCGAGCAACAAGTAAGGTGCTGAGTGAGAAGATCACACGCGACTACATGATCAACGTGGGAAAGCCGAAGGTGATCTTATCCGACCATGGACCGCAGTTCATCAGCGGAAGATGGCGCCAGACTCTCGGATGGGAAGGTATCATCCCAAAGCACACCGCAGTGTATCATCCGCAGTCCAATCAGGCGGAGCGAGTCATGAGGGAGTTGGGCAGAATTTTCCGGACATACTGCCACGCCAAACACAGCGAGTGGCCACTCTATGTGCAGAAAATTTAAAATTGGCTTAACTGCACCACCCACGAGTCGACAGGGTTCACTCCGTATGAGTTAATAAGAGGAAAGCGTCCACAGAGAATTTTGGAACAATTGAGTATCCACAGGAAACCAACACTATTGGTCGCGATGTTAAACTTAGGCTAGCGAATGAAAGTTTGTTGACGAAGGGGTAGAAGAGAGAACAGAGACATGATATGAAAGGTAAGTGGACGCAGTACGAGGTTGGACAGCTGGTATTGGTACGACGACATGATTTATCAAGTGCTCAGGATAAGGAGATCAAGAAATTTTTCTTACTCTACGAGGGGCCGTACGAGGTAATAGAGGTAAAAATGAAGAATTCATATGTGTTACAGAATAGAGAAACGAGGGAGATAGTTGGAACGCACAACGCTACAAACTTGAAATTATATTGGTCAACATAAGGATTTTATCAATGATTAATTGTATGAATGAAATTTAATTGTTTTTTATATATGTTTTCAGAAGGGATCCTCCCCCCATTTTCGGGCGGTCACGATCTTACCAGTCCTGGCCGTGGAATTCGGAACTTGGAGGCGGGCCATGGTTGGCGGATCTTCCTTCGGGTGGTGAAAACAACGATGGTCCGGCTCCACCAAAATTGGTAGAAATTAGAAAACTTGCTACATATTTGAACGGGGAGGGGGACCCCAAAAGGTATGTGACACAAATTATCATTAATACACTCCAGGTGCAGCAGTCTTGATGTACCTGTCACGTGCCTGCACTGCCTTAGAGTGTTGTACATAATGGAGACTGCATTTAAATAAAAGGCAGTGCGTGCAAATTAAAAAAAAAATTTTTTTCAGTGTCAAGGGCAAAATTAAAGTTGAGCCATTGACAGTAGTTTTGTTTAATCCGAAATGAAGAGTTTTTGCTGAGAGGGAGATGTTGACAACAGGTAAAACGACGGGTCTGAAGAAATGAGGGCGATAAGGGAGTAGAGTTGGGTATAAAATGGAAGTAACTGCACAAAGTAGATCTTACCTGTGTCAAAATTTCCCTCATAGCAAGAACACCCCCGTTTCAGGCCCGGGGATACTGACCAATAGAACATAAGTAAGTTTTAGAATTAAGTGACCAAATATAATTGTCAAGTTTTAGTATCAGTGAGCATGGGAACGTTTTAAAAGATGTGTAATAACATAAAAACTTGTTATCAATACAAGATGTGGGGATAATTTTGGGGGGTAGATTGGTGCTCAAAGAAGTGAGAGAACAGTGGAGTGTGGAACTGCAATTGTCGAAAGTTTTAGTTTATCACTTTTAATTAGTTAGTTATTAAGGTGCTATTGCGGGGGTGGCCTGTGCTCTCGTAGATAGTGAAATGGGTTGGGGGTAACAGAGAGTGTTACCTCCATCGGAGGCGAAAATGGCGAAAATGTGCGGCACATTTTTTTGGTACACATTCAATTGGTACCCTGATAGATGCTCGTGTCGCACATATTAATAACGAAGTAGAGCAGGCAATGAAATGATATTAGATTTCCCCGACTTTTCGGGCGATTACTGCCTTACCAGCACTAATCGTGGCTTTGGCTAGCGGCCAGCTATGGTCATACCAAGTCCCTTGACCATAGCTGACTTGAAATTGGTATATAGTAGAAATTAAATGGGGGGTGACATCAGGGGAAATCCAGGTACTATGGAACAGCGGCTACCACTCTGTTTGAGTAGGAACAGCAAGGCCAGGTGGTAGACCCGTTTAAGGGCGTTTAAATATAACCAAAGATATGTTGGAAAAAAAAAAAAAAAAAAAAAAAAAAAAGTTAAAATGTAACTGCCGAAGCAAAGACACGGAGATGTCAAATTACTCCAAAATATGCAGTCTTTGTGGAAGCTACAGTCTTACATAACTTGCAATAGAGTGTGTGGATGGGAGGTGGCTCAGATGAGCCACGAATTCAAATTTTATATAATAAAAAATTGCTAACTCAAATTTTGATCCAATAAAAATGCTTGTGTTCTGTTTAAATAACTAGATGCTCATACATTCACTACAAGGTGTTCATTCCATAATGTTAAATGTAATATTTTATTGTAGTAGGTTAGAGATAAGAATTGATAAAAAAATATGCGTTTTATAATGTGTGCATTTTTTAAACTAAGCAAATAACTAAACCGACTGGCAGGCGGTTAACATAAATTATCAGAATCAGAGAGAGGGGAAACCAGGAGGTTAGAAATAAGGATTGATAAATATATATATTTCATGTAATTTGCTCAATTTTGAGATGTGTTTTCATTGTGTTAGGAATATCAGCTGATCAGCAATAAGATGTCACTGTTATATTGGTTGTAAATGTTCCAGGTAATTAATGTTTAATGCAATGTTTCAATGTATTACAGATGCTATTTAAAGTAATGAGAAAAGTAATGTGATAAAGTGAGAAATAAAGTAATAATTTGTGAAAGTTAATAAGAGATAGTTTTTGGGTGATAAATATTTTGTGGGACATGTCGATCAGTCCAAGTTGAAATTAAAGTTGAAATAGTAGGGATGAAAATAATGTAATGTTGTTGTGAGATAATGTATTAGAATTTGAGAAGTATTGAGGTTGACACAGTAGTTATGGAGAATATATGTAGAGTATTGAGTGATATTGATGTTCATAATTGATGATGTTATTTTGTTGTAGTGAATTAAGGTAATAAGATTGAGATTTATTGGGGATGGTAATTTTGTAATAGGGGGTAGTGTAATGTAGGAGTCCGCAACATAATGGTTGGGACGGGATGGGACCGATTTAGTGGGCAGGGGTCGCCTTAGGTAGAATCCAGGGACCAAATAAGGGAAATGAGTTTTTTTGGGGGGGGGGGAATACGTATCCTAAGTACAAAGGGTTAGAGAGTATTTTTTTTTATATATGTTGAGAGAAGGTGGCGATTTGAGTTTATTGGTAAGTTGGGGTTAGAGAGCGTTTTGAGAGATGTTTTTGATAGAGATGGGTGTCATGTGAGTTACAGTTGTTAGAGGTTAGAGTCAGAGGGAGAAAGGTTATAAGTGTAAGCCTACCAAGTGGTAAATTAAATTGTTATAAGTATTTAAATCACCCACAGTAATGGAGAATAAGATTGTCAAATAAAGAAAGAGATTTGTAATAAAAATATATAAAATATTTAATTGCAACCAGTGACAAAATTTTGACAGAATTTGAAAAGGTAAAGTTAGAGAGTGTTTATTTTGAATAATTTGAATGTCAATTTGATTATTATTTATAATAATATTTTGTTATTTTAAATGTTTTATTTTATTATGTTTGGTGTTTCAAGTTAGATTGTTACAGATGTTAAGTGTATTTTCAGATAGAACTTATACATAACACATGTAGGTCAAGGTTGTGGACTTGACCTAGTTTTGATCAGCTGATGGTGAAGTCATATACTAAGCATGTTCGTATGGAAGTCAATTCAACTTTTGTTTTTTGATCAATTTAAACAAATTTTAAATAATTTCTATATGTAAAGGAAACATTTTAATAAATTTAAATTTTTTCTTTGAATTTTAAAATTTTTTGGAAAATATATTTTTTTTTTTTTTAAATCTTTATTTTTCGCCTGCCAGCTAATGGATATTTTAAACTTTGATTATTTATTGTTAGTGTACTAACCATGTTTATTATTATTGAATTATTTTGTTGAATTGTATTGTTAGACTCTAGATAATCCATGTTAGGTTAAGGATGGTCTTAATTGTAAGAAATGTTTAAATTGATTTATTTTAACTAACAGAAATAACAGAAAAACCTAATGAAGAGAATAATTTAAAATATATACAAAATTTATGATTTGATTTTAAATGGAAACAACCAGTGAGTGGTATTTTAACGAATTTTTAAAGAAGTTTTCAATTTTCAATATGTAATGTGAGTGTGTGTGAGCCCAGTATCTGCTAAAGGCAGCCCAGCTTGCATAGAAGGGGAAACATATTGGTGGAGGATCTGGCATGATCTAAGCCAGGGTTTTGGATTTTTGGGGTAGCATGATGAAAGGTAAGGTACGCTGTGGTGCGTGTCTGTTCGATTTTTCGGTGTTGGGATCTCTTACGGAGAAGTCCAGTGATCTCGTTCAGATGCGTCCATAGTCGCTAAGCCAGGGGGGTCGTGTACCCATGAAGAGTAAGAACAAGGGGGTTGTTGGCACCAGTTCCTCACCGGTCCTCTGAGGGGTTTTATCAATGAGATTTCTTCTGTTTTGGACAGCAGAATTCTCATTGAGGGGGTATTGTAACGTGTCAAAATTGGGTAATTTTATTTATTGCATTTATGGGGTATTTGTATTTTATTTTATTTCAGTTTTCGGGGTTTCATAAAAAATATTGTGCAAGTTTTAATCCCATTGTGACAGAACACGTGGTGACTATAACAGTTTTGGAACAAAGCAGTAACGTAATATTCCGTTGCGAAATCAGTTGAAGTATGTACCACCCTAAGTTTTCTCAGAACTGTGCGTGAATGTGACAGTGCGCACGCACGCGCGACGCAGGTAAACGCGCGCATGGGACGCGAGGCAAATCAACCAACGCTATCAAAAAATGGCGCAGAAACGAACAGTTTGTGAGATCTATCATCCGACCTGAAGGAAACGCAAATTAAGGACCACCTCCTGAGTGACGTCAAACCGAAGTGCCTAAATATCGTCGGCACATACTACGGAAAAGACCACTATGTATCATGAACAGAGTCGGTCAAATGCTGCAAATCAACCACGAACGACGACGAGATCCGTTGGCAGTGAACAGCAGTTTCCGCCAGCTCCGAGAGAAGCGTCCGCCAGTCCGTTGCTGTTTGTGTCGGCCGACACAGCGCCAAGTGCGCTCAGTTAAATTGTATAAGTTTTTTTTGATATAACAATGAAATAACAGTAAAAATTTATGTGACTGCGGTCGATTAACGGTGCAGAACATATTTATATATATATTTTTCGGACACTAAAAAGAAATCTAAAGGAATGATGAGTGCACGCGAGAACCACGTTGCCGGCCGGGAGGAATATTATTAAAAAATGTTAAGGGTTGTATAATTTTTTGTGTGTTTGTGTGTGTGCAAAATTGCAGGCTGGGCAGTCTTGTGTCTGTGTATATAAAATAAGGTAAGCCGTAGTATAAGATAGAATAAGAGTGATAATCATGTAACCCAAGCAAAGGATCAATTCTTATGAAAATATTTCAGATGTAGGAAAGTTTGTAAAAAAAAAATTTAAATGATTCAAAACTAAATTAAAAGGTTAATTCTCTTCATAAAAAAATGTGTTGTGTAAATCATTCACACGACCTTAAAAATTACGCCTGTATCCTAACGTTCGTATGACGCAACCTTGGACCCGAGGATACCGATTGACGGTAAGTGGAAGTTTCTTCAACTTTTATTTTGCATTTTATTATGTAATTAATTAATAACAGCTCAGTGTAAAGAAAGTTGCGTAAAGAAAAAATATAAAGAGTTTTGAACCATAATAGATATATGTGTTGATTTTATCTGAAGTAAAATAATAGAGATAGTGGTTGTTGTTTGAAAGATTAAAATTTGTTTTATGCTTAGTATAATAATATGTTTTCTTGTGGTGAGAGAAGTAAGTTGATGTTGACTGGAGTCAGAGAATTTGTTAAAAAATACAGGAGTGTTGAAAAATGGAAAGGATTTTCTATCTTAAATCTTGTTTTTGTTATTTGGAAAACTTATTAATTAATAAAACCAATGTCTAGTAACATAAACCAATGCATCTAAGGGGAAACATATCAGTTGTGGATATGGAAATAAATAAGGCCACTATTTTAAAATTTTGTATTGCATGTTTCAGAGTTTTGTGGTGTTGTGACAGCGGTCCTGAGCTGGCCAGTGCGTCAGAACAGGAGCGTTAAGTGCCTCATGGCCTTATGGTGTTGGGATCTCTCCTGAGAAGTCCAGTAAGGTCAGACAGGTACGATCAACACCATTGGACCAGGGGTAAGTGATTAAATTTTTTATATATTAACACTACAGGGGGTTGTGGCAACATATCTGAACTGATCCTTTTAGAAACGTGTGAATGAGTCAATGAAAGTTTTTATGTTTCGACATAAAACCTATCATTGAGAGGGTTTTGTAACGGGACAAACAGGGCCTGTTGTCATAATTATGGGGTTCAAGGATGTTACATAATATTTTTGTTATATTCATATATATAAAGAATGGTTAGGTCCATTTCCCTATATCTGCACAAACAACGCAGTTTCATCGATACGATTTACTTCAAGGCCGAGGGCGTACGTGTGAAGGAAAACGTATACAATGGCGATTCTGATCGACACAAACAAAATGATATTACAAATATTGACACACGTCACCACAATGACGAGGAACAATGCCGTCAGCTGATGCGGACGAATAGTGGATCACCATTGATCCCCTCCATTTGTCGACAATTTGACACTATGTCTGCCCACTCTGAAGATCTTTGTCATGGTGACAACACGTACATTTCTTTCTGGTAAAATTTAACCAGTAAAAGTGTGACCAAATTTAAAAATGTAAGCATCAATTAACAGTGAACAGTACCAGTTTCTAAATATGTAAATTCAGTGGAGCAACAGACAAAACAGACAGTACTAATAACACCGAAGTACGCCAGCCAACGGCCGGACCATGGAAAACGTCTAAGCTACACAACTGCAACTACTTTCAGGAAAGTCACTAATATTATTAATATTATCATTCTTATTTTCAAAATTAAAGCTCTAATAAGATATTAAACGTTGAAAATTTATTATTTGTAACATCAGTATGTGAGGGAGAGAGTGTGAGCAAATGTCGGCCAACAACAACTAGACATTGGTTTATGGGTAAAAGGGGTATTCAAATTTAATAAATGTATGAAATATTGCAATTGCTATATAAAATGATTATCTTCCGACTGTCAGATTAAAGTATAAGATGGGGAAGATGATACCGATAACTACTAAGTAAGAGCGGAACTGCAGAGCCGCCATTTTGTACTATGATTCCAATGTAATTTAACCCTTTCTTTGTTTTGTAATGAGTAACTATAACGATAATTAAAAGTGTGCTGTATTCAAACCTATGTGTGTGAGACATTATTTCTATAACCCGTGCTGCTTCTACCACTCGTTTAATGACACTTTGGCACCCTTAGGTATAATTAACATATTCAGTGTAAACGATTTGAGCACGTGGCATCCGGAAGCATGGTATTTCACCCGATAGATATGCAAATGAATTACATAACTATGGTAAGTACTTATAGTTATAAATATGTAATTATGAAGGTAGATAACAACGACGCCCGAACAGTGACTTTTATTAGTAGATAACAATAATTACCTTTTTATCCACTCGTGACACACAGTTTCGTCAGTTATGACGCGTTTCGGGACTAAGTCCCATCCTCAGATAACACTGATTTTAATATAGAAAAACTAATACATTATAAAATCCTAACCATGATTATGGTTGTGTCAATTAAATTAAAATAAAACTTCAAATCGTATGTGAATTGTTATACGAAGCACGGCTGGAGCTCCCGCATGCGTTCACCCTCATCCGCGATCGTCACGCGACTGGTCAAAGATTAAATCCAAACCGATGGCAGTGTCGAACAAGTAGTTCAATACAAAATTTATCTGATCATTCAATAAACTGTTTTTGGTGGTACTATTTTTTATAGCTTTATAAATTTCAAATTCCTCCAGACTATCCATCCGTTTACCTTTTTTACAAAAATGTAACGCTGTTAAATTTTCTTCAAAGCTCGTATATTTATGTCCGCTTGATATTAAATGTTGTGCAAAATTGGATTTAGTATTACTTGGCTTGGGAATATGTTCTAAAAATCTTGTATAAAAACATCTGCCCGATTGACTGATGTAGAACGCTTCACAATCATCACATTTTATTTTATATACTCCGGATTTCTTTTTTAAAGGTACTTTGTTTTTGTTTTTGAAATAATTTAACAATTTATGTAACACATGTTTTTTAGTAAAGATGAAGGGTGGTATAATAATAATAATATTTTATTTTACTAAATAATTAACAGGAGGTACTAATGAATTTTATTTTGAATTGTGTATTTAAATCAGAAGTGTTTTAAATAATGTAACTAAAGAAATTGTTTGGATTTGAGTTGAAAGTAAACTGATTTAAAATGTGAATTTCAGTAATGCATTTAAATATACTGTGATTGGAATTGTAAAATCAATAGTAACTGATTACAATATTTATTTAAAGTGAAAATTAAAGGAAATGCTTGTGTTAAGGTGATGGTAATATTCTGGTTGTGCATCAGCTGATATGCTGTTGGCATGGACATGTTTGTGTGACTAATGTTTACTGTCATGCTGGAGTTGACAACAACAAGAATGTTTTATTTTGATGAATAATTGCTATGAGTAAATTTTATGATGAAATACAAAATACAAGATGTGATGAAATGAAGTTAATTTTTTGTGAATCATATAATGAAGTAACTTGGTGACCTGGTTGTAATGTAGCCAAAATTTATGTGAGAGGATTTTATCAATGTAGATTAATAAATTAAAGTAGAATCATTTTAAATAATGTAACTAAAGTAATTTAAACCGTTTTGAATAAGAGAGGTAATAAAAGTAAATTTGAGTGGGAATTAAATTGATTTAAAATGTGAATGTCAGTAATGAATTTGAATTTATTTTGATTTGAATGGTAACATAAATAGTAGCTGATTAAAATGTAAAGACTAATATATTTATTTAAATTGAACACTGAACAAAACTTTTGTGTGGATGTGATTAGGAATGTTTATTTTATAACAAGATTATTATGATTTGTTTGCGTTCTATGTAGTCAATGTGTAATTTTGTGGGGAATAATGTTTTGTTAAGGGAAAAGAGTACTAATATTTAATTTGTATGGAATTTATATACATTAGATACAAGTATACAGTAAATTTATATTGCCATGTAAACATTGTATTTTCTATAGTCAAGCTATAGGCTTATTTAAAATCAAGGTAAAATGTTTCTGTTTAAGAGCAATAAATGTAGAATAGCTGTCTTAGTATATTAACAAATTAAATAGAAAATCAGTACTTTATATAAAAAAGAACCAGTACTTGGCTAACAATGAACCAGTATGACTAAGAGGAAATGAATCAGTTGGAGATATGGAATGATGAAAGGCCATTTGCTGATATTTTAATTGAATGTTTCAGAGTAAGGTGATACTGTGGCGGGTGCCTATCTGATTTTATGGTGTTGGGATCTCCAGCAGAGAAGTCCAGTAAGGTCGGATGGGTGCAGCCACAGCCACCGGACTATGGGGGGGTAAGTACCCATGATTTTAGTAAAGAACTAAGGGGGGTTGCGGCACCATATCTTAACTGGTCCTCTTAGGTTGTAGGCAATGAGAGTTTTTATGCTGCGGCATAAAACCTCTCATTGGGGGGGTATTGTAACGGTACAGAATTGTATGTTAAAGAGATAATAATTTAAATCAGTTTTAATTTTAAAGTAGTCAGTATTCACCTGTGGGGTACCCCATTGTAACCAGCCACACATACAATGTTATTGCAGACTGTTTATGTCTGAAGTCTGTAGCCTGCCCGGCTAGACGTATTACGTAACCGCTGGCAAGCAGTCTCTTTGTGAATCACAGTAAAACACTTTGTCACCCCAGTTTGCATCAGACAGTAGTAGAGAACAGTCGCTTACAAGTTAAACAAAAACAGTGGCCTCGGACGTGTGAGATGGACCGAAAACATCGTCGGCCTATCCAGTAAAATATCTACAAAAGTGTATAAACAATATATCGTGGTCAAGGAGTCAGTTCGTAACTCTGACCGCGCGGTCAACCCATAAGTGCTCGAGCGGAAAAGTCGGCCGACAAAATAAAAAAGAAATGTTATTCTAAAGTGAATTAAAATAACAGTGACGCATATAATACAAATCAATCACAACATTATCGCAGTTAAACAGTGTCAAAACCAATTTAGGGTGTATTAACCAAAAAACAAGTGCATTCACAGCAAAGGTGCAACACAGCGGAGTTCATCAGTCATTAAGTATCAACTGGCTTTCAACTAAAATCATTTTACCGTTTTTCCAAAGTATAGTTCAATATAAATAAATTGTAAATTTAAAATGTAAAACAGAGATCTCTAAGGGAAAAATATAAAAAGAGTACTGGTTCATTTAGTAGTAACGTAATATAATGGTTCATTTAGTAGTAATGTAACTAACAAATAGGTAAGGCAAGTTGTTTTTTATTATGTATACTTGTGTTAGTAATTATTATTGGAGAATAAGCGAGTAATATGAAACGATATGATTTTTCTATGTAATATATAAGCGGAAGTTGTAATAGTACGAAAAGGTAGAGCCAGAAAAACTAATAATCTGTTATGCTGTTTGTTCACAAAGTAAATTGAAGAAGTTTTACTCCATAAACGAGCGAGAATTTATTAGAATTGGAAAGACTGTGTTTAGCGTATTATTTTGCAATCAAACCCAAGTAATCCTTCTACAACTGGTTTTATCTGTAGAACCCTAGAGTGAAACCCGAAGGTAAGATATTATCATTTGAATTAAAACGGAGAGTTTCAAAGACGCCTGAATTCAGGAACTCTATATTATATATATAGATATAATATATTGTAAGAAATAAATTTATAGGGGTTTTAATATTAGGTTTGGTATTTCCTCCTTTTATAAAGTCCCACGTTGGTATCGTCAACTTGTAATCCTCCAACGAATAACTTGTGTTTGTTTCGTGGTTACTTCTGCCACCCGTTGGATGCGTCAATTTATAACGTATTATTCTTCTTCGGGGTGTTATCTTAAAAGTTATTATTATGTTTATTATTATAATCGAATTTACGTTACGTTTAATTAACTTGAACCAAAATAAATAAAAGAGTGGTTATTGTTTAAATTTAAATTTGTGGTTAAAGTATTAAAAGTCTCATTAAAACAAAAGTCATCTATGGGTGAAGTGTTCCTTGGAGATAACTCAATGTTGAGAATGGTTGTTTCTACTTGAAGGTGACCAATGTAGTAAAATATTTTACCATACAACATTCAAGTTACTCACAGTGTTTACAATGGTTTGAATACCTTGTTTTTAAAGAATTCCCTTGTATTAAACAAAAAATAATAAAGTTGGTTATTTTTTAAATGTTAGATTATCTTAAATTAAAACATGAAATATAGCAGTTGATTACTTGATAGTAGATCTCGTCTGGTTGAAACTGGTTGTAGAAACTTCTTCTGATTACAGGTAGTCTGAGTAAGTCAAGTCCTGTAAAGTCTGGACAATATCATAAACAAACATATACTTTTACGTACCTGATTGCGTTTACTTGAAGCTCACTAAACTGTCAACTCAGCTTACATTCATCAACTCCCTTTAGTTGCAAGGTTATGTCACCTTGTTTATTAAATTAATGGGCGCCACACAGATTTATTCAGGGAAAATCCCGTGTAAAACCCGTTCATAAAAATTAATAGGTGAATTGAAAATTTAAAATAGTTGAATACCACTTTTTGGCTATGTTATTCCAATATGTCAAACACAACAGAAGGTTGTTTAAGTTTAATAAAAGAAACTATTTAATTATTCAGAAAAAATAAAATAAATCAAATCAGGTGATGCTGTTAATAATGGGTTTATTTGCACCCTTCTAGTGAATTCAAAAAATACACATAATATAACATATAAAGTTGTACAATGAAAACTTAATTATTATATGCCTCATACGGCTGGCTCAGAACATGAGTTATAAATTTGGTTAAGTCAAGATACTATTTATTGTAATATAAAATTATTACAATTATTACTATTAGTATTATTGTTATTATTATCGATATTATTATTATTATTATCTCAGTAGTGAATTCTTTGAGACACGAAAGAAAACAATTATGCCTACACAGTATCCAATGATACAATTGATCAAAAAAGTTGAAGTTACTTTGACCAAGTAATTAAAATAAAAAAAAAAACGATCTATTGTAAGATCGTGCGTTTCATTAACGCTTGCTTTTCTAATGACAATATTATTCCATTGAGGACCCTTACCACTAACATATAGCTTACTTACTAATAACAAATTTGAATAAAAAATTGAAACGTGGTGTAATCGTAGATACTGTTTTTGTGTTTTGCGTCAGTACAGGTTATGGTAGCAAAATACAAGTTATTGCGCTCAGATCAAGAATAATAATGATTGCACTTTTACCTTCGTGGTTTTAATTATTTTAATTAAAACCTTTTATCACTTAAGTAATCGGATTATAGAGATTACTTTCTTTCAGCACTAATTCGCACAAGAACAGAAATTCGATCCTCTTCTGATAAAAATGGATCGTGAATACTGACAATAAATTCTTTTCTGTTCGTTATTCCCGCACAAAATTAAAATAAACTGCACTTGAACACTGTAGATGATTGATGATGCACTTGAAGTAAAGTTTCTCGTTGTTAACTATTGGTTCCAGAGTACAAGGTAACTGACGCTATGTTATAAGATGAAACATGACGGAGACGAGCGTACGTCTGTTCAGCTCGTTAGATGATAAAGGTCTCTCTCAAAATTCGCCGGTCTGTCTTTTTATACCCACCTGTTGGATTGGGCTTAGGTAAAATTATCATTTTATAACTAATTTTCCTATTGGTCCAGACAGGTAAGACGAAAAATGACGTATCACTTTTTGGCGGTTGGTAACGGTTTTCTAACCGTCGAATGTTGAGATGATTGACAGGTCGCGTCTGTTGTCATTGTTATTATTATTGGTACAAGATTCCTGATATACATTTATAAAATGATGCTAACAGTTGTCATACACTTAATACCGTCACGATTGAGTTGATATTATTATCAAATTAAAGATTGTTTTGTTTCCTTTAAATTGATATCACTCGATCTCGGATTATCTTCACCTTAACCGACATTGTTAGGAAATCAATGTTCGGGTACACTATTCTTACTGTCGTCTGCTCTTTATGAGTCGCCGATTTTACACTTTTTAGTTAACCTTTCTCGTTTCCACATAACATTTTATTAAACAAATGTTTATGTGTGGACTCCATTAATACTGTACTGACGTTTTTTTTCACTGAACTTTACTTTTACACCTTAATTCTATACATAGTAATAAATGAACCTACTGACTAATGACATTTTGTTTACTGTTAGTTAGTTTTGAACTACTATTTACAAATAAAATCGTGGCTAAACCTATCGTTTTAATATCATTTTTCGTTATGTTAATGCATAACCATTGTTCTGGTGCATTTTATTTTGCACTGGTGATAATTATTAATAGTCACTTTATTGACTGATGTTTGGTCTAAGTTTGTTAAGTGTAGAATATCGCCTACACTGAAATTTGGCCTTTATAATGCCTATGGGTTCTCAATTTGGTAAATTACAGAGACATCTTATTGGTATAAGATTCTCTTATATAGTCAGCTCTCTTTTCTGACAGGTATATTTGATGCAGAAATACATCTTAGTTCCTACAATATAGCCATTGTTAACATTGGTTTTGGCCTTCATTATCTACTGTTCATAGTCACATTTATTATCAGAAAAATGCTGATTTTGCTTTCACAGTATTTAACTGCTAATTCGTCTGTTTTTTTGTTTATAAATGACATTCGGTTTACATTAACTATTTACTGAATTGACAGTTGAATTTAAATCTATTCTGTCCATTAGTTCGTTTTAGTCTCAGTCTAGTTGTAGTGTCAAACAGCTATTGCGTTACTGTTTCCCATGGCACTTCTGCTTTATTCTTCTCTCTTGGTTTCTTCTTTCTTGTTTATTTTGACTAGTCTATACCTATTTACATGTTTATTTTGTTTTATGAAATCTAATAACATACACTTAGGTTAGGTGACATCTTGTGATGTTACATAATACACCCTCTTTAAAATTGATCATTTGAAAAATTTATATTTTGTAAAATTATCAATTCATGTCAGTTTCTTAGTATACTTCAATAAAGATATTTTCTCTTGTATTCCTAGATTTTTTAAACATATTATTGGTGTCTTACTCTAAGTTGGCTTTTTATACAATAGTACAATTCTTAATTTACTAGTAATTTCAAGCTGCGTACTCTCTAAATCATTTAACTATAATGGATCTTGTTTCTCAAGTTAATTATTCCCTGTTTTATTTACATTCTACTTTCTCACTACATATCTTTGCATTCGTGATCATTTTGATGGTTATAATAATTTATACCTCGCAGATTCTTTTATAATATTCCTTGATATAATAAAACAATATAATTCCCTAACTGTAGTAGAGGTTCTGGAATCAGGGTGGCTCACTATGGCTAACATCCTCTGCCGTTCCTCCCTACACATTCTCAGATTCAGAGGCATTACTCTTCTCTGTCTGAGTAAAAATAAACATTGCACCTGGCAATAGTTGCACTATCACAACTCAAAAAAAAATATCACATATCATTTGTATTCAATAATATAATATATTCCCTATAATATACAAGGTATCAGAGGTTTTCATTTAGATCACATTTCTATCTTTATACTTGCTAACATACTTTCTTTTTTTACAGGTAATTACTTCCTTTAGACTTGGTGTTTTTTAGCTATGCTTCTATCAGCTATATAGTTACTTATTTACTAGTTAACAATTTGTTATGGTTCATTTAAATATTTTTTAAGATTATACACTTGTTTGGATGCTTATAATACTTAGGCATCTGTTTGTTCTATCTAGAGTTCACAATATATTTCTGTTTTCACTATAGTCTATTAAATCTTTCTTAACGAGTTATATTCCTCCTGAACTATCAGGCTTACATTGTTTGTATACTAAATGGTTTTCTTTTTTTTTCTGATGTTCTCTGACATATTCTTATGATGTATAATATTTGATAATTGACACACATTTTTCTTTCCTTTCATTTCATTATAACAATAGTTATTCTTACAATTAATACTTTTTGTTATTTTTCTTCTCTACTCCTTCAAGTGATGGTGGTTTTCACTTATTCTGGATGATTTTATACACTATATACTATGCTGTAATTACAATTTTATTTAACAATATTCTAATATCTAATATCTAATTTCATAGACATGCTTGGGGTTTTCATGGTTGGTTTCACAAATATTAATTTCTCTTTCCTTACATTCCATAATAACGTCCTTCTTTTTATTTTACACACTTTGTTATACTGCCTCTCTACTCCTTCAAAGGTTAGTTGGGTGAACCTTTATTCTGGACGATTTTATACACTTTATACTATACTGTAATTACAATTTTATTTAACAATATTCTAATATCTAATATCTAATTTCATAGACATGCTTGGGGTTTTCATGGTTTGTTTCACAAATATTAATTTTTCTTTCCTTACATTCCATAATAATGTCCTTCTTTTTATTTTACACACTTTGTTATACTGCCTCTCTACTCCTTCAAAGGTTAGTTGGGTGAACCTTTATTCTGGACGATTTTATACACTTTATACTTGAGTTTTATGAGAGGTATACTATAATCATTTTATAAACATTATATCATATAGAATATTCATCTGGATACATATTTTTTCTAGGTATAGTACAGTAATTGCATTTTCTTATTAAATCATTTGATTGACCTTATCTAATATTCTATCCCCTAGGGTAATAGGTTTTGTACATTTTCATCATTAACAAATGGTTTGGTTTACATCTTAAACCTACACACTTTTGTAACTTGGTAAGGTAGATTGACTAGTTATAGCTAATTGGTTACCTTCAATATTTTTGGTAATTTAACAACAAATGAGTTTGTTTATAGTAGTGGGTTTTTTTTTTTTTTTTTTTTTTTTTTTTTTTTTTTTTTTTTTTTTTTAATATAGATCTTTTACTTTTTTATAACATAAACGTTTGGGTGAGGAATGTTGCTTCCTATTACATATTATCTCTCCTTAACATTCATCATTTCTTATCCGTCGATATTCATGGGGTTATTTGTGTTCTTCCACTCTATTGGGTCTATAATTGGGATATCTGACATATGTTCCGTACTAGTGGTTTTGGAGATACCTTACTATCAAGCGGTTCTTCCACTTAGCGGCTACCAGATAGTCATTGGCTCCCCGTTTCCTTGCCTTCTTCCTCTCATCATCCTTGGTATTCCTGTATCCATTGTACTCTGGGCCTTGGCTATTATTGATATCTAGCCCTTCTTCTAATCCGGGTTGACCTTTGTTCATTTCCTGGTTGGATTCTTCCATTGCTTGGTCCCTCCTTTTCCGCATTTCCCTTATTCTTTGGGCGTACCTTTCAATAAGCTGGTCCAGTCGTTCTTGATCATTTTCCTTCTCCCTGTGAAGCCTCTTCCTTCTAAGAATATTCGCCTTAAATATCTCATTGTTTATGACCTTCTCCGTCATAACATAGTCAATGGCATGTAACGTGGTCTTAATCGTTCCGTCATCTGGGTCATTACTTAAATGGTTTAATGATCGGTTATGTACTAAGGAATCGATTGATTTTGTTTGACGTATTTTATTTGGTGGTACATTTAATTTAATCGGATTCTTATTTAATTTTTTACCCACGGGTTTATGGTGGTTTATTTTTAATATTTTCATGGAGTCTTGTTTATACTTCTTACCATTGGTCCTTGCTCTATGACGAATAATTGGGTTGTCTACGAAGTTAATTAATCCACTCCTAGTCATTTCTAATATTTCCTTTGTAATCCTTGTTTTCTTAGAGCGTATTATTCTTTTTATCTTTGTCTCTTTCTCTCCTGTCTTCTTAATTATCTTGTTCCTTACATTTTTAATGATAGTTTCTTTATGCTGAGTGTTCTCTTCATTCCTATGGTGTGTATCCTCAGGCACCAAGGCTTTCGAGTCTTCTTTATCCTCAGTTTGTTTATCAGTGTCTGCGAATTGTAGACTTACTTCTTCCATGGCTTCATCATTTGGTACTGCTTCTATCTCTGAGTCATTGTCGTCCTTTCCTTCTTCATTATTCTCCGGCTCTGGATTCATTTGTTCCATGTTGTTGTCTTCGGATACCTTCCGTTCTTCTCCCCACTTCCGGTTATTCATGTCATCCATTTTTTGGCTAATTTTCATTAAGGTGGTGTTCAATTCTTCTCTAATGGCCTGGCTGTTATCGTCGATTTTATTGTTCAGTGCGTCCATAGACTTATGAGTATTGTCAATCCTTTTATTTAGGTCCTCCTTCAGTGATTCCATATTCTTACTAAGTGATTCCATATTTTTATTCATTGATCGACTATCTTCCTTCACCTGTCCGAATTGTTCCATCATCATTCTCATCATTTGATCCCATTTTGCCTCTTCGGATGATCTGTTTGGTTGTGGGAGTTCTTCAGACCGTCTGGGTTGGTTGTCAACAGTCACTTCTATCTCTGGTGCTACGTGAGGTGTTTCGTCGTTACTAGTTTCGATGTTATTGATTGTAATAACCTCCATCTCGTCTGTGGGTTGCGCTTCGTATGTATCTACCTCCCGTTGCATCTCTCCTACCCTACTGTCCTTATATCTTGTATCGTACTGATGGGTGTGCGGCATGTTAATTTTTTTCGTGTCTACCGGGCTAATATAAAATATAAAAAATATATTTATTTAATATTTTTTAAGACACACTAGTTGGTGCGCCAATTTGTAAGAAATAAATTTATAGGGGTTTTAATATTAGGTTTGGTATTTCCTCCTTTTATAAAGTCCCACGTTGGTATCGTCAACTTGTAATCCTCCAACGAATAACTTGTGTTTGTTTCGTGGTTACTTCTGCCACCCGTTGGATGCGTCAATTTATAACGTATTATTCTTCTTCGGGGTGTTATCTTAAAAGTTATTATTATGTTTATTATTATAATCGAATTTACGTTACGTTTAATTAACTTGAACCAAAATAAATAAAAGAGTGGTTATTGTTTAAATTTAAATTTGTGGTTAAAGTATTAAAAGTCTCATTAAAACAAAAGTCATCTATGGGTGAAGTGTTCCTTGGAGATAACTCAATGTTGAGAATGGTTGTTTCTACTTGAAGGTGACCAATGTAGTAAAATATTTTACCATACAACATTCAAGTTACTCACAGTGTTTACAATGGTTTGAATACTCTTGTTTTTAAAGAATTCCCTTGTATTAAACAAAAAATAATAAAGTTGGTTATTTTTTAAATGTTAGATTATCTTAAATTAAAACATGAAATATGGCAGTTGATTACTTGATAGTAGATCTCGTCTGGTTGAAACTGGTTGTAGAAACTTCTTCTGATTACAGGTAGTCTGAGTAAGTCAAGTCCTGTAAAGTCTGGACAATATCATAAACAAACATATACTTTTACGTACCTGATTGCGTTTACTTGAAGCTCACTAAACTGTCAACTCAGCTTACATTCATCAACTCCCTTTAGTTGCAAGGTTATGTCACCTTGTTTATTAAATTAATGGGCGCCACACAGATTTATTCAGGGAAAATCCCGTGTAAAACCCGTTCATAAAAATTAATAGGTGAATTGAAAATTTAAAATAGTTGAATACCACTTTTTGGCTATGTTATTCCAATATGTCAAACACAACAGAAGGTTGTTTAAGTTTAATAAAAGAAACTATTTAATTATTCAGAAAAAATAAAATAAATCAAATCAGGTGATGCTGTTAATAATGGGTTTATTTGCACCCTTCTAGTGAATTCAAAAAATACACATAATATAACATATAAAGTTGTACAATGAAAACTTAATTATTATATGCCTCATACGGCTGGCTCAGAACATGAGTTATAAATTTGGTTAAGTCAAGATACTATTTATTGTAATATAAAATTATTACAATTATTACTATTAGTATTATTGTTATTATTATCGATATTATTATTATTATTATCTCAGTAGTGAATTCTTTGAGACACGAAAGAAAACAATTATGCCTACACAGTATCCAATGATACAATTGATCAAAAAAGTTGAAGTTACTTTGACCAAGTAATTAAAATAAAAAAAAAACGATCTATTGTAAGATCGTGCGTTTCATTAACGCTTGCTTTTCTAATGACAATATTATTCCATTGAGGACCCTTACCACTAACATATAGCTTACTTACTAATAACAAATTTGAATAAAAAATTGAAACGTGGTGTAATCGTAGATACTGTTTTTGTGTTTTGCGTCAGTACAGGTTATGGTAGCAAAATACAAGTTATTGCGCTCAGATCAAGAATAATAATGATTGCACTTTTACCTTCGTGGTTTTAATTATTTTAATTAAAACCTTTTATCACTTAAGTAATCGGATTATAGAGATTACTTTCTTTCAGCACTAATTCGCACAAGAACAGAAATTCGATCCTCTTCTGATAAAAATGGATCGTGAATACTGACAATAAATTCTTTTCTGTTCGTTATTCCCGCACAAAATTAAAATAAACTGCACTTGAACACTGTAGATGATTGATGATGCACTTGAAGTAAAGTTTCTCGTTGTTAACTATTGGTTCCAGAGTACAAGGTAACTGACGCTATGTTATAAGATGAAACATGACGGAGACGAGCGTACGTCTGTTCAGCTCGTTAGATGATAAAGGTCTCTCTCAAAATTCGCCGGTCTGTCTTTTTATACCCACCTGTTGGATTGGGCTTAGGTAAAATTATCATTTTATAACTAATTTTCCTATTGGTCCAGACAGGTAAGACGAAAAATGACGTATCACTTTTTGGCGGTTGGTAACGGTTTTCTAACCGTCGAATGTTGAGATGATTGACAGGTCGCGTCTGTTGTCATTGTTATTATTATTGGTACAAGATTCCTGATATACATTTATAAAATGATGCTAACAGTTGTCATACACTTAATACCGTCACGATTGAGTTGATATTATTATCAAATTAAAGATTGTTTTGTTTCCTTTAAATTGATATCACTCGATCTCGGATTATCTTCACCTTAACCGACATTGTTAGGAAATCAATGTTCGGGTACACTATTCTTACTGTCGTCTGCTCTTTATGAGTCGCCGATTTTACACTTTTTAGTTAACCTTTCTCGTTTCCACATAACATTTTATTAAACAAATGTTTATGTGTGGACTCCATTAATACTGTACTGACGTTTTTTTTCACTGAACTTTACTTTTACACCTTAATTCTATACATAGTAATAAATGAACCTACTGACTAATGACATTTTGTTTACTGTTAGTTAGTTTTGAACTACTATTTACAAATAAAATCGTGGCTAAACCTATCGTTTTAATATCATTTTTCGTTATGTTAATGCATAACCATTGTTCTGGTGCATTTTATTTTGCACTGGTGATAATTATTAATAGTCACTTTATTGACTGATGTTTGGTCTAAGTTTGTTAAGTGTAGAATATCGCCTACACTGAAATTTGGCCTTTATAATGCCTATGGGTTCTCAATTTGGTAAATTACAGAGACATCTTATTGGTATAAGATTCTCTTATATAGTCAGCTCTCTTTTCTGACAGGTATATTTGATGCAGAAATACATCTTAGTTCCTACAATATAGCCATTGTTAACATTGGTTTTGGCCTTCATTATCTACTGTTCATAGTCACATTTATTATCAGAAAAATGCTGATTTTGCTTTCACAGTATTTAACTGCTAATTCGTCTGTTTTTTTTGTTTATAAATGACATTCGGTTTACATTAACTATTTACTGAATTGACAGTTGAATTTAAATCTATTCTGTCCATTAGTTCGTTTTAGTCTCAGTCTAGTTGTAGTGTCGAACAGCTATTGCGTTACTGTTTCCCATGGCACTTCTGCTTTATTCTTCTCTCTTGGTTTCTTCTTTCTTGTTTATTTTGACTAGTCTATACCTATTTACATGTTTATTTTGTTTTATGAAATCTAATAACATACACTTAGGTTAGGTGACATCTTGTGATGTTACAATATATATTATATTATATCTATATTATATATATTATATATATATATATATATATATATATATATATAGGAATGTTAATTATCGACCGTACAGCATAGATATATATATAATAGTAAATTGAATAGTTTTTGGGTGGGGGAGTTTGTAAAACTGGTAAATTGTTAAGAAAGTTACAATACATTAATGCACAAACATATTGAATCCAATGCATTTCTTGCACTGATGTATTCAAATTACACATATTCTCACACATAAATGAAGATCTTACTGTATACACATTGTGATTATACATACTTGTTTTCCATTTGCAATGATGCTGTTTTTGTGTATAACATTACCTCAGTTAATATTAACATTAGTGCAGCAACAATATTCAAGTTTTTATGATAGTGGCAGAATTGGTATTATGAGGTGCTATATGGGATAGAACCATGGTCATGCTATTTTCACTCTGAAACTGAATTAAATAAAAACAGGTATTGTGTGAACTGACAAATACTTTGATTGACTCCAAGAGTTTTGAACAATCCACAAGTCTTAATGTTCAAAATTATACCGGGTTGTCACAACAAATGTAATTTTTGTTGCTGCTCATTAAAATTTAGTTAAAGAACTTTTTTATGTTCTATTGTTTAAACTGATGCCAAAGGTAAATAAAAAAGCTCAGAATTTCAATATTCAGACAAAGTACATCTTAGAGTGGGTCTATACTAGTGCGTTACTAGCATTAACTGCAGAATGAAAACACTATACTCCGGGCCACCTTTTGAACAGACTAAAGCGGAAGTGATGTCGTCGCCTCGACACACTCGCCTTGGTTGCCAAATGAACCGGCGCGCGATCAAAGTTATGCTCTAGCACTACAATACAGCACAGCTGTAACCCACGTGGTCAAGATATTCACAGCGTAAGTAAGTGCGGCAGCTCCGCCTTGACGACAGCATTGCCATAACTCGTGCTAACAGGCGTACCCCCCTGCTCCTCTCCGACCATCTGACAACACCGTACGCGCTGCCCCTTTCACCCGCACCTTCCCCTGGCCTACTCCCCCACTTCCGCTTTAGTCTGCTCAAAAGCTGGACCGGAGTAATCTTTGTGATCTCATTAGGTATCACGAGTATTTGGTACAATATTATCAACCAATATATTTTTAACTTGAAATCATAGTGTTGATAATTCTTCAAAATCTGGCCAATGATGTACTGACACAAATTTCTATCAAGTTCTCACTTAGAAATTTTCTCTAACTCTGGGAACAAAACTTAAATTACCTTTGAAAAGCAAGCTCCCATGTGAACTTTTGGTGTTGGAGGCAAGCCATTGCTAATAGGCCTAGGTGGAGTATGTCTCTTCCTTTCCCGTCGACGAGGAGGTACAGGAGGAGTATCAGACAGTAAATCAGGTTCTGGTCCTTCACCTTAAAATTTTCCAGTTGTATTATAAATTTATTTCATACAGTAAACAGTTTGATTGTTAATGCACTAATCAGTTTTCATTGCCATAAAACCTACACAATATGTAACAATATTCTTTCTAATAACATTCCTGAAATACATTACTAGTTGAAATTATTATCAGCTGGGTTGTTAGGCCATGGTCCACAGTTGTTATTCACAATGTTTCGGCCCCACCATCGGAGGTCATCATCAGTGTCTAGATTGGCATGGTGTCCGCCAATTCAGGTCAGAGATTAGGTAGAGTCTATACTTTTGACTGACTGACTCTGGGCTCTGTAGTTGTGCACTGCACAGACGTACCCCATGGAACCTGAGCTCCCAGTTGTCTTCTGGAGCTCCTGCCTCATGGCCCTGCCCAAATAGGACAATCTTGCTCTGTAGCAGGCCTTACTTGGCTGTTGTACTAGCCTACACTAGTGCAATATACATCACGGTTGTTTCCACGAATCACATGGTTGTAACGGTATCTGCCCAGCCTGGCTACAAGAGGACTGTCTGGGAACCTTGCCGCACATGCATAAAATCTGTGTGCAAGCCACCTAAAGGTGTCATCCAGGGAGCAGACACCAAGTCCGCTCCTCAGAAGGCGAGAAGAGAATCGACAGGAAACTTTGGCCACTAACCGAAGTCCCCTGTTAAGGACACTTTGCAACTGGGCAAGCGTAAGTTATGACCGGCAGCAAATACGACCCGACGATCATTTTGCTCAGTTTCCTAGTCATAGCCAAGCTGATCAGGAGTGAAAACAGTAAGTTCAGATGAGTGGATGGTTCCTTGTGAACTGTCTGATCATGGGTATGCCAAGTGAACCGACGATCGAGGTGTATACCAAAGTACTTCATTTCGTTGGACCAGCAAAAGTACATTCTGCCAATGTGTAGTTGCCTGAGCGGGTTCTTCAGTCACTTGGAGAATAGGATGGCTACACTCTTGGTCACGTTTAGAGACACCCACTAGTTATCAGTCCAGTCCCCGAGCAAGTCGAGCTGGCACTACAGTCATAAGACAGCCCGTTCTGCATTGCGATCGGCTGCACATACAGCCGTGTCGTCCCCAAATAGGGCCAACTGGACTCCAAGCTGTTTCAGCACGTCATTAATGTAGACTAAGAACAGGAGGGGGCCAAGAACACTTACTTGAGGGAAGCCAGCAGAGATACGTCTCTTGGAAAAGACAGAATCACCTATTCTCACACAGAAGGTCCTCTCCATCAGAAAGCTAGCAATCAGTTGAAGGTAGCAGTCTGGGAGCTGGACTTCATGGAGTTTGAATAAAAAGCCCATCATACCATATGCTGTCAAAGGCTTTTTCGACATATAAGAAACAATCAACTGTCTGTTCTCTCCAGCGTTCATGATGTATTCCACCATTCTCATCATCAGCTGATGAGTGGTGGAATTCCCCACACAGAAGCCGAACTGTTCAGGGACCAGCATGTCAAAGATAATTAGATGGTCTTGTACATGACACTTTATGAGACGCTCAAAAAACTTCAATGTAGGGGATAGGAGACTGATGGGTCGGAGGTTGTCAATGTGGGAACATTCTTTCCCTGCTTCAGTATCACCATGACCGTTGCCTTTCGCCATTTCTTGGGAAAGTAGGCCTGTCTGAGTCACGCATTGAACAGATCAGTCAAGAACTGGATTTGAGGTTCCGGAAGAAGACGTAGAGTGGTGTTTGAAACACCGTCCAGGCCTGGAGCTTTTCTTAGCTGAAGTTCATCAATCCAATCTGAGACCTGTTCCAAAGTAACGGGTTTGGGCTCTGAAGTGATCAGAAGAGACTGAAAGACTTCCACGTCCATCCCGACTTGCTCGTCAAAGTCCCAGTCCATGGGCGGGTTGGGACTGAACTGTCGCTCAAAACACAAGCCCAAGTACTTCGCCTTCCCTTCCAGGCAACCTAGGAGTTGCCCTAACAATCCAACGATGGCAGAGAGAGGTGTTCACCTCTGTCCCAACATAATGCTTGGTATTCTGTACAGGTGACTTTGTGGGTTCGCATCCCCCGTTCGGGCTACGGTGAGTTCCCAACAGCCCCAGCGAAACACCTTCAGGCTGCCACGCAGCCGTCCAGTAAGCCGGTTATAAGCTGCTTTATCAGCCGGATCATGGGTCCTTTGCCAACACTTCTGGAAGTAATTCCTCTCGCAAGTGAGAAGAGAGACTTCCTCAGGGATACATTAGTAGTCAGGCATGAGACCAGCTCGCATTCGAGAGGACAAGTCCACTGCAGAGATGACTGCCTCATCGATTCCCACAACAGCTTCATCAATGAGGCGGACGGTATCGAGTGGGCCCACTGGCAGCAACTATCGTTTTGCCTGATAAGGCAGACTTTTATAAACTTTTGTACCAGCATGGTCTAAGCTGGAAAGCAGCATCAAAAGTAATCTGATTGGCTTGGGAGCACAGCATGTCAGATCCTATTCAATAGGGTCTTCTTGGACGGACTGCATGCCTCACTTCCCCAATGGAGTAACCATTCGTTTGCAGTGAATGTTTGAAATGCTGCAACTCCTCGTCAAGATACCAGGGCTCACAGATTCTCTTCGCCCAGTCGACCAAGGTCTTCAAAACTTTTGTATATTTAGAATTAATATTAGGCAATTACATGTATTAACTTCCGTCTTGTGACTTATTTGGTTTTTTCTTAAAACGACGCGTTTCGAGAATAAATTCTCATCATCAGGTTTCAATACTATAAAAACATCAAATTCACCCAAAAGGGGTCGTCAACTAGTTAAAACACACAAACACAAAAACACCACACATAATTTAACACCGACACAGACATGGCACAGTCCGATGCGCATCGTCTCGTTGCCAACGACCAACTGTTGCACTTTGTCTTATATGACCGTTATCATTGCCCACTGACCCACTGATATCGATGGCCATGTTGTACAGCAGATTCGATCGGAACGAAACTTTGTCATTAAGTAGCTGCCCCGTTTGTAACTTAGAAGCCCTGTATATCTCATATTCCTCCATAGCGTTCATGTATGCACCCTTTTTACAATTATGAAGCAGTTTAAAGTTTGTGTGGAAGTCTGAGTACTTATGATTATACAGCATTAAATGCTGAGCGTAACTGGATCTAGTTTTTGAGGTATCACTTTTGGGCAGGTGTTCTTTAAAACGTTCGGCTGACGGCCTGCCCGTTTGTCCTATATAGAATTTGTCACAGTCATCGCATTCAAGCTTGTACACTCCAGTTTTCTCTTCAGCCGGGATATGAGTTCTTTGTCCCAAACGTTTTTTGATGTTATTTGTGGTTTTAAAGGCCACTGTTATTTTACGTTTTTTCAGCTCATTCTTTACAATGACTGGTAGTACATTCGTGTACTCAGTTACTATAAACTTAGTATCTTCTTCCACAAATAACATCAAAAAACGTTTGGGTCAAAGAACTCATATCCCGGCTGAAGAGAAAACTGGAGTGTACAAGCTTGAATGCGATGACTGTGACAAATTCTATATAGAACAAACGGGCAGGCCGTCAGCCAAACGTTTTAAAGAACACCTGCCCAAAAGTGATATCTCGAAACCACAAATAACATCAAAAAACGTTTGGGACGAAGAACTCATATCCCGGCTGAAGAGAAAACTGGAGTGTACAAGCTTGAATGCGATGACTGTGACAAATTCTATATAGGACAAACGGGCAGGCCGTCAGCCGAACGTTTTAAGGAACACCTGCCCAAAAGTGATATCTCGAAACCACAAATAACATCAAAAAACGTTTGGGACAAAGAACTCATATCCCGGCTGAAGAGAAAACTGGAGTGTACAAGCTTGAATGCGATGACTGTGACAAATTCTATACAGGACAAACGGGCAGGCCGTCAGCCGAACGTTTTAAAGAACACCTGCCCAAAAGTGATATCTCGAAAACCACAAATAACATCAAAAAACGTTTGGGACAAAGAACTCATATCCCGGCTGAAGAGAAAACTGGAGTGTACAAGCTTGAATGCGATGACTGTGACAAATTCTATATAGGACAAATGTGCAGGCCGTCAGCCGAACGTTTTAAAGAACACCTGCCCAAAAGTGATATCTCGAAAACTAGATCCAGTTACGCTCAGCATTTAATGCTGTATTATCATAAGTACTCAGACTTCCACACAAACTTTAAATTGCTTCATAATTGTAAAAAGGGTGCATACATGAACGCTGTGGAGGAATATGAGATATACAGGGCTTCTAAGTTACAAACGGCCCAGCTACTTAATGACAAAGTTTCGTTCCGATCGAATCTGCTGTACAACAAGGCCATCGATATCGATGGGTCAGCGGGCAATGATAACGGTCATATAAGACAAAGTGCAACAGTTGGTCGTTGGCAACGTGACGATGTGCATCGGACTGTGCCGTAACTGTGTCGGTGTTAAATTATGTGTGGTGTTTTTGTGTTTGTGTGTTTTAACTAGCTGATGACCCCTTTTGGGTGAATTTGATGTTTTTATAGTATTGAATCCTGATGATGAGAATTTATTCTTGAAACGCGTCGTTTTAAGAAAAAACCAAATAAGTCACAAGACGGAAGTTACTACAGGTAATTGCCTAATATTAATTCTAAATATTTAGTAACGTGACTTGGAGACAATTAAAACAAAATGAATCTTTTGTATCCACAAACACACGAAACAGAAGAATGATCCCACGGCGGTGGTCCTTAGAAAGACCGATTTTCTGGTGAAATGATCTTCCCTGGCACCTGATGTGAAGGCTGCTGTCTGGCGTTCAGAGAGAGAAGCTTCCACTGAGACTGTACAGCTTACCCAAGACACATGAAGCCAATGTTCCACTGCGTCCTACTGTCATTCCCATCAGTTTGACAACTTACAACCTGCCAAAGCTCCTGACAGAGCTACTCTGGTCATACATCAGGCTAACATGTAACGGTACAAACTAATGAGGGTTTATATTTATTTATAATTTGGGTATTTCTTCACAAACAGAGTTGTACGTGTGAGACCCTATGCACTTTCTTGAGAAGTTCAGCAGCTTGGTGTAGAACCCTGGTGATGTTATGGTAAGTTTTGACATAATATCACTGTTCAACATGGTGCCTGTACAGGAGGTCCTCGTCCACATCACTAACTTGATCCTGGTCAATGTGACTGCACTGTTCTGCCAAGTCCTCACAACAACCTACTTCCAATACAGTGGCGGCTTCTACAAAATGGTTGATGGTTTTGCCATGGGTAGTCCCTTGAGTCCAGTAGTGGCCAACTTCTATATAGAAAAGTTTGAGGGGCTGGTGATTTCATCTGGACCACTGAAGCTGAGGTGTTGGTTCCGGTATGTTGACGACACTTTTGTAGTCTGGAACCACAGGGAAGAACTTGAACGTTTCCTGGAGCGCCTCTTAGAAGAGCCGACATGAGCCTGGGACACAAAGTATACAGGAAACCAGCTCACACCGACAGATACCTGCACCACCTGTCCAATCATCATCTGATACAGAAGAGGACAGTTCTGAAAACCTTGGTTGACTGGGCGAAGAGAATCTATGAGGCCTGGTACTCGACGAGGAGTTGCGGCATTTCGAACATTCGCTGCAAACGAATGGTTACTCCATCCAGGAAGTGAGGCATGCAGTCCAGCAAAGAAGATCTGACAGACCGGCTGAGTGAGTGTCGCAGGAGACTGTTGGTTACATGATCTTGCCCTATATTCACAGGGTAACAGACCGCATTGGCAGGCTGTTGAATCGGTGGGGTATGAGGACCATCTAAGAGCCAACCAGGAAAATACAATTCCTGAGACCTGTGAAGGACACAAGGGATCCGCTCATGTCAGGAGACATATACAGTGTGCCTTGCACATGCAGTGAACTGTACATTGCAACACAAAGCACAGCGTCTGCACACACGATGGTGAACACAGCCGCTGTTGTCGCTTGACACAGCTGGAGAAGTCCGAGATGCCTGAACAAGCACTCTTCAATGCTGACCATCGTGTTTGCTATGAGGAGGCTAAGACCTTGTCCTTGGTAAGTGCCTATCACCCTCAGCTGCACATGGAGTCCATGAAAATCTTCAAACATGGTTCCATCGAGATGAATTGAAGGCTGACTGACTCTGGGCTGTGTGGTTGATGTGCCGCAGACATGTACCACAAAGGAATCTGAGTTCTGAGCTGCCTTCAGGAGCTCCAGCCTCATAGCCCTGCCCAAGTAGGGCGACTTGCTCTGTAGCAGGCTGTTGTGCTAGCCTACACTAGCGCAATATACACCGAGGGCATTTCCATGAATCATCTGGACGTATACGGTACCTGCCCAGCCCAGCTACTAAAGGATTGTCTGAGAACCTCGCCGCACATGCATAAAATTAGGATGCAAGTCGCCTGAAGGTGTCGTCTAGGGATCGGACGCCAAGTCCTCTCCTTAGAAGGCGAGATGAGAATCGATGGGGGACTTTGGCCACTAGCCAACGGCCCCTGTCAAAGATGCTCTGCAACTTCTTTTTATGCACGTTGTCGAGGTAACCCCAGACCATTCAAGCGTATGTTATGACCGGCAGCAAATACACACCGACGATCATTTTGCCCAGTTTCCTGGTCATGGCTGAGCTGACCAGGAGTGGAAACAGTAAGCTCAGACAAGCAGGTGCTTGCTTGATAACTGTCTGAGCATGAGTACGTCAGGTGAGCCAATGGTCGAGATGTACATCAAGGTACTTCACTTCATTGGACCAGCGCAAGTACATCCTGCCAATGCGTAGTTGCCTAAGCAGGTTATTCCGTCGCTTAGAGAATAGGACGGCTACACTCCTGGTCACGTTTAGACAGCCTCCAGTTATCAGTCCAGTCCCCAAGCAAGTCGAGCTGACACTGCAGTCGTAAGACAGCCTGTTCTGCATTGCGATCGGCTGCAAATATAGCCGTGTCATCCGCAAAGACGGTCACCCAGACTCCAGGCTGTCTCAGCATGTGATGAATTGAAGGGTAGAAAGCCTCCTATCGAACAGGATCTGGCATGCTGGGCTCTCAAGCCAATCAGATAGCACTTGATGGTGATTGGTAATGCTACTTACCAGCTTAGATCATGCTGGTACAAAAGTTTATAAAAGTGAGCCTTCTCAGTCAGAAACATAGTCTCTACCTACATATCTCTACTTCTCTGAGGTGAATTGGTGGACACCATGTAAATCTAGGCACTGATGAGGGCCTCTGATGTTGGGGCCAAAACCTTTGTCAATAATGACAACTGTGGATCATGGCCTAACAACAATGTTAAAGCTGGCCATAAAAGCTTATAAAAAACTTGCACAAATTACTAGTATCCACAAAATCTACTGAATCTACTGATACTGATAAAAACTTCTGCTTAAGTTTTTTCAGGTTAAAAGAAGCAAACATTGAATCGTATTTGACTCTACCATTGGTTGTTGCTGTGGTCGTTGATGCATCATTAGTACTTTCGTTAGTACCACAATCACTATGTGAACGCTGTCTCTGAAGAGTTAACCTTTCAAGATTTAATGTTAATGTCCCTGATAGTCCTAAAAGTTCATCTACAGAACTGTGTCTTCTTAGACAAGGGTCATCAGGCCCTGTAAATAAAAAAAAAAAAACTTATCATAGTAACGATGATGTACCACGACTTTGATATATATAATCTCTGTGTGTGTGTGTGTGTGTGTGTGTGTGCGTGCGTGCGTGCGTGCGTGCGTGTGTGTGTGTGTGTGTGTGTGTGTGTGTGTGTGTGTGTGTGTGTGTTTCATAACATGGTATAAAGTGATTGAATTTTGGTACCATGCACTGGCACTGCAAATGGTATGGCACTAGATCATGGCAACAAGTTAACCCAATAACAATTGTTTACTAATTATAAAATGTAGATATTCATAAATAATATATAAAGCGCTGTAATATTATAATCAGACTTTGAATACTCTCTTCAGTGCAACTTCAAACTATATAAGTAATCTAATGGACATAACGTAATAATGTCAAGTTAAAATGAGATCAAAGTTTTTATTAACCTCTATATTACAATAAGTTATAATATTTATATTTTTTGTATAGACAGAAAATTACCTTTATTGTTATGAAAATGATTCCTATGCCCATCATAGGGATGACTAGAACTGGCTGATTCACCAACTGGTAACGTTGCTCTGCATGAAAAGAAAAATACTATCACATAACTATAAGTACTAACAGCCCTCATGAACTGATAGCTTTGGAAAATCAAATACTAAACTAAAAGCATACATTCTAAATTGTACAAGTTTTAAACAGCATACACTGTTACTGAAGTAAAAAAATCACACAATATGGAACCTATTTATCGGTAGAAGACAATTAAATTCCTAAGCTACCAAATAGCAAAGATGTCTTCATGCTATTGTTCTTAATTCTGTAGATACACATAAACACAACAATTTCAAATGAATTGAGTATTTATTAACAAAGGAAGTGGAGTATAATTTATTTTATATAAGTAGCACGACAGTATCATTCATATATATAAAGGAGATAATCATTCTGCAGGTGAAAGAAGTAATCCACCTATACTTTAGCCTCTGTATTGTCACCTGATAACTAGAAGACAGATGTAAAAATAATAAAACAAAGCACAAAATACTACTATACAAGATTTAAAAATTATATACATTTCTTTACTTACTATGAGTTTTGATATAACTCGATTAACAAACTATAATAGAGTTTGAAAACTATTATAATATCATATATATATATATATATATATATATTGTGACGTAGCGAGGCGAAGATCTGCTCTCGGCGCCAGCCGAGACGTGACACGAGAAGGCGAGGCGACCCAATCAAGGATCAGCAGCAGCTTGATTGGCCTCGACGTGACCATCTAACGTGCTCGAGGCGAGCCAACCAGGGACCAGCGGCACTCTGATAGGTTCGTGGCACACGACCTGTCAGGGCATAAAAACAGCGCCGCTACAAATTTTGGCGCACTCCATTGGACGTCGTCAAGCCAGCTGGAAGAAAAGGAAGAAGGAAGAATGGAGAACACAGGAGAAGCAGTGATGGACATCGACTGGGACAGCAGCGGGCTCTACATACCGCTGCCGAAAGAAGACAACCGCAGCACGCCCGGAACAGCGGACGCAGCCGCCGAACATCACAGCGCGGCTCGGGCAGCGTACGCAAATGATTTAGCGTACCCGACAAACGGTCCTTTTAAGGGCCTAAAAAACTATAGTGTGTACGATTGGCGCCATTTGTCCTGTGACAAGTGGCGCCCAACGTGGGGCGACGATCATCTTGTGGATGCAAGATCTAGCCACGCCAGAGAGCTACCAGCCGGCACACAAAACAACATGGCGCCCAACAGCTACACCCAGCGGGACACCGGGTTCGAGGTAGAGCAAGGCTTTGCGCAATTCGCCGCAGCTATGAGGTGAACGTTGCCACCGGTGATCACCGCTACATACCATGGCCTCAAGTACGAGGATCCAGAACGATATCTTCAACAGCTAGAGCGACAGCTGCGGGACTACAGAGTCCCACCTGAACAGTGGGCAGATTACGCAGTGCGGCAGCTCCGAGGAGAAGCTGCCACGTGGGCAGAGAGATACACGGGATTGCAGATAAATTGGCCCGAGTTCTGCGACCGCTTCCTGCATCACTTCTGCGGGATGCAACGCGACGCAGAGCTGCTGGCCGAGCTGTACGGACAACCGCAGCGGCAGGAATCGGCGGAAATCTTCCTCCTGAGAAAAATCAAGCTGTTTCGCCGTCTGTACCCCGGAGGTGACGAGAGGACGAGCATAACCATGCTTACACAACAGCTGCAGCCACGCCTTCGACCCGCGATGAGGTTCCCGCCGCCTACGACTTTGGAGGAACTTTTACAACGGGCAATGAGCATCGAGGCGGACTTGGATCAAGATAGTCGTGCGCGAGGTCGGGATGACTCTGCTGAAAACTCCCTGGATCGAGTAGGGGGGTCGAAGCAGTGTCGATCAGCCTCAAGCACGAAAGAGGAACAAAGAATGAACAGCCTAACGCCCAAGTGCCGCTACTGCCCGGGAAGACACTACCATCGGGACTGCCCTGTGAAGAACCGGCAGGGAAACGACCAAGCGCCCCGGTAAATAGCCCACCGGGGCGCGTGAACCAACTAGGTGCGGACATACCGCGCATTCCAATAGAGATCGCCGGCCGAAAACTGACCGCAGCTTTGGACTCCGCCGCAAACTACGACTTCGTACGAGCCGGTCTGCTGCCCGGAGGAAGGAATACGGAGCCCCGAGTTGTCCAGCTAGCGCTACACAGTCAGCAATGTCACTCAACGGCCGCCGTCGTCGCAGACATTATAATTGGAAGTCTCGCGACTACCACCAGTCTGCTAGAAGTGCCCGGACTGCAAGAAGAAGTTTTACTGGGCCACCACTGGCTTACGGCCAACCAAGCAGTTGTGGACTACCGACGGGGCTGCCTTCACATTGGCAGCGAGAACCGACAGACGGTCTTCTGGAATGACCGCGCGGAGCCCGAGGAAGAGGACATTGACGAAGCTAGCCTTCAAACGTCAGCAGTTGGCCAACACCATAAACGGCTTCTGGAAATGTTACACCGTCATCGCAGTTTGTTCTCCCGTGGCCCGCTCCGCACCACATCCACGGCCAAGCACGAGATCCGGCTGAAAGAAGGTAGCCAGCCATTCCGGCTCCCAATGTACAGGTACTCCGACGAGAAAAAACGCACCATCCGGGAACAGGTAGAAGAGATGCTGAGGCAGCGTATCATTGAACCGGCCACCTCGCCATACAGCTCTCCGGTGGTGATTGTGAAGAAGATGAAGGACAGCACACCCCGGTTCTGCGTGGACTTCCGGAGGCTGAACGATCAGACCGAGGATGTGGACTCACCACTGCCGCTGATATACGAAACCATCAAGGACCTCAGCGGGGCCAAAGTCTTCTCGACCCTAGATCTGAAGAGCGGCTACTGGCAAATCCCGCTGGAGGAAGAAGCAAAGAAGTACACAGCATTCTCGGTGCCCGACGGAGGTCGCTACCAGTTCCGGGTGATGTGCTTTGGGCTGAAGAACACGCCCAGCACCTTCCAACGGCTGATGCAGGATGTTCTCACGGGACTATTACGGGAGTGCTGCCTCGTCTATCTGGACGACATCATTGTCTACTCCCCCGACTGGGAAACGCACCTGCGACACCTGGATCAAGTCTTGGAAAGGCTGCAGATGCACCAGCTGACCTGCTCGCTCAACAAGTGTCACTTCAGCCGAGAAGAAGTCGCCTTTCTGGGCCACGAGATTACCCCGGACGGCAACCTCCCGCAGCAGCAACATCTCAGAGCGATCGAAGACCAGCCGGCCCCCAGCAAAAGAAAGAGCTGCAACGCTTCCTGGGAACCTGCAACTGGCTGCGAGAGTACATCCCCTGCTTCGCCATGATTTCGGAACCGTTAACGGACCTGCTGCGGACAAGAAAGTGGCATTGGGACGACACAACTCAGCGAGCCTTCGAAGAGGTTAAGGCCGCTTTCCGGCAGCCGTTAAAACTCTCACGACCGGATCGAGACTTGCCGATGTTTCTGCAGACCGACGCCAGCCAAAAGGGACTTGGAGCGGTGCTTTATCAATGCACCGAAGCCGGAGAGAGGCGCATCATCTCGTACGCCAGTGCCAAGCTCCACGAGGCGGAGAAGAACTACCATTCCAACGAACTGGAGTGCTTGGCAGTCGTCTGGGCCATCAAGAAATACCGGCCATACTTGGAGGATCGCCATTTCACCCTAAGGACCGACAACAAGGCGCTAACCTGGCTGAAGCAGGCGACGGGGCAGAAGACGAAGTACGCTCGCTGGGCTCTACTGACACAGAGCTTCAAATTCACCGTCGTCCACTGCCCGGGCAAGGAGAACGAGTTGCCGGACTTCCTCTCGAGGGAACCTGGGCTTGAAGATACTGCCGGCGTCCAAGAAGAACCACGGATGCAGCCTGAAGAGAGGCCACTTCGCAGTGTTGCGGCAGCTGCACCCCGACTACAAGAAATCACAGCTGTCGGCATCCATCAGGCTGTGCAGGAGGCGCAAGAAGGCGACCAGGAGTGCCAAGCGTGGAGAAACGACCCTGCGGCGGCTACAGCGAGAGGATACCGGGTGGACAACGGCCTGGTTTGGAAGGACAGACGCAACCAGGAACCAGGATTGTACGTGCCGCCGAGTGTCCGCATGGAGGTCATCAGGCACTTCCACGACTTCCCTGAAGCCGGTCATCCGGGGGCCGAAGAAACGTTTCGGGCCATCGGCAAGGACTTCGTCTGGACCGGCCTAACCATTGATGTCCGCAGATACGTCCGGAGTTGCAGAATATGCGCCCTACACAAGCGCGGCGCAAATCCCGAACAGGACCAACAGCGACCTCACCGACCCAGGAGATGTTGGAATACTGTCGCCCTGGACGTCATGGGACCATATCCGCTGACTCGAGCTGGCAACCGGTACATCGTAGTGGTCACGGATATGATGTCGAGATGGGTAGAAGCAAAGGCCGTGCGCAAGGCGGACGCCGACACCATTATCCGCTACCTGGAGGAAGAAGTGTTCCCTCGTTGGGGATACCCAGAGGCGTTGCTCACCGACAACGGGAAGCCGCTCACGGGCCACAAGTGGAAGCAGATGTGCGACAAGCTGCACATACGACCGTGGACAACAGCCAACTACCATCCCAGGGCGAACCCGACCGAGCGGCGCAACGGCGAGATCAAGAAGGCGCTGCGGATCCAGCTCCATGATTGCAAGGACCATGGCGACTGGGACAAGCGTTTGCCGACGGTCCTGTTCTCGCTGCGGAATCGTGCAAACGCCGCCACTGGAGTGACACCGAGCGAGCTTCTGCTGGGCAGAGACCTACGCCGACCCGGCGACTGGAGTCGGCCACACGCAGAACAGGATGCCGGCCAATTGAGGAACGAGAAGAGACGGCCAGGTCACACCAGACGCAGTATCAGCGGCGGCAGTATCCGGAACGGAGGACACAGGACCCTACACTGGCCGTAGGGCAGCTGGTGTACGTCAAGAGCCACGCCGGACCAGCCAAAGGACGGAGGTACCCTGGATGGGAGCCAGCCTGGGAAGGTCCCTTTAGCGTTGCCGCAACCCTCGGCGGCCAGATTTACACGGTGGAGAAGGACGGACGTCCATACAAGGTTCACCGCCAACGGCTCAAACCCGCCGGAGAAGAACAATGGGCTGGCCACCGGAGAGCATTCAAGACCCGGGGGAGTTGTGACGTAGCGAGGCGAAGATCTGCTCTCGGCGCCAGCCGAGACGTGACACGAGAAGGCGAGGCGACCCAATCAAGGATCAGCAGCAGCTTGATTGGCCTCGACGTGACCATCTAACGTGCTCGAGGCGAGCCAACCAGGGACCAGCGGGACTCTGATAGGTTCGTGGCACACGACCTGTCAGGGCATAAAAACAGCGCCGCTAGAAATTTTGGCGCACTCCATTGGACGTCGTCAAGCCAGCTGGAAGAAAAGGAAGAAGGAAGAATGGAGAACACAGGAGAAGCAGTGATGGACATCGACTGGGACAGCAGCGGGCTCTACATACCGCTGCCGAAAGAAGAGAACCGCAGCACGCCCGGAACAGCGGACGCAGCCGCCGAACATCACAGCGCGGCTCGGGCAGCGTACGCAAATGATTTAGCATACCCGACAAACGGTCCTTTTAAGGGCCTAAAAAACTACAGTGTGTACGATTGGCGCCATTTGTCCTGTGACAATATATATATATATATATATATATATATAAACTTTCACTATGAACTTACTTTGAATTATTTCCCCAAACGTTTCAATGCGGTATACGTCTTCTTCAGTGGGAGTAAATACTGAATGTCTTTACAGAGTAACAGTTATGGACTGTAGGTATGTGTGGTGGGGGTTGATGGTGGGAGGGAATTGGCGCTGGGGTTCAAATTGTGTGTTTGAATCAGTGTATCGAAAAGTATGTGTGATCTATAATGTAACTGTTCGTTTAATATGTTGTTTGGTTGTAGTGCGTGATATCTGTATATTTCAAATTGTTCTGCTGTGTTTAGTTTTCTGCTTTTAGGTAAGTAGTGTAGTATTTCCATGTTGTGCTCTGTTTGTGTAACTGTGGTTTTCATTTTGTAAATGTGTGGCAAATGTGGAATGTATGTAGTTTGTGGTGAGGGCTTTTAAATGTTCTGAGAATCTGGAGGAAAAAGATCTTCCCGTCTGACCGATGTAGAATTGGTGACAATCATTGCAGTTTAATTTATAAACTCCTGTTTTGCTGTATGTGTCTGTGTTTTTGTTAGTATTATTTATGTGTTTCCTAATGGTGTTGTTAGTTCTATAGGCTACTTTATAATTGTGTTTCCTAAAAATGTGTTAGCAATTTTGTGTGTATTAGAATTGTAGTATGTAAGTGTGATGTATTTACTGGGTTGTGTGTTGTTGGTTTGATGTGTTTTACTTTTTGTGTTTAGGATGCGTTTGTGTAGTTTATTTATTAAATCCGGAGTGTATCCATTTTTGACTGCTATATATCTGATTGTGTTTAATTCTTCTTGGTAGTCATGTGTGTTTAGGGGTACTGAAGTGAGCCTGTGGAGCATGTAGTTGAAAGCTGCATGTTTGTGTTGAGTTGGGTGGTTGGATGAGTTATGTATGACCATGTCTGATGTGGTGGGTTTTCTGTATATTTTGTATGTGAGTGTGTGTGTTGTTTGTTTTGGTAACTGTAAGATCCAAGAAGTTTATGCTATTGTTTTGTTCAAATTCGAGTGTGAATTTTAATTTATGGTGTAGAGTGTTAATGTACTTGTGGAAATTTTCTATTTGTCTTTTGTTGCCGTTGTAGAGGAGTAAAATGTCATCAACTTTACCTGTGCCAATATATTATTTTATTAGTGTATTTGTTATTGTGCAGTATGTGTTCTTGTTCTATGGTGTGTACATATTTATTAAATTCAATGTAAATAATTTCATTTAGAGATATCCTCTGCCTAGACTGGACAATGCTGAATTCTTTTCTCTTCCTCTTGCCATTTCAATGCTTTCTTTGATTTGATTATTTTTTAGATACAGTTGACATGCATATATCTTTCTGATATTTACAAGCCCATCATATTGTATTTTTAAAATTAAACAAAAATTTGTTGTACCTGTTGGTTCAATAATTGGTTCAGTGGCACTGTTTCCTACTGAGTAAATCAAATGTTACACCTTTATTGTTATATTTATAGTGTTGACTTATTATTATCTGCAGTATTTAAAGCATTGAGATTCATGTTGTTATCTGTTTTGTTTTAGCGGCACTGTTTTTATATTTTATTGCTTCCCAGTTTTTTCTTACAGCAAGTGTAATGACAGCTAGAGACAAAGATGAATACTGCAATTGGTTTTAACTGGTAACACTAAATATAATTGTCTTTTCTTCAAAGATTGTAAATGTTTTGTTGTGATCCAACCGCAAACCCTGGGAGCTTAGGATATTGTGTATTCAAGAAGTTTAATGAATTATTTTTTTGCTTAATATAATCGTCATTCTTTTTCTTTCAATACCGAATATATATTGTTCAGTTTCATGGTGGTTTGTACACTGTATACACAAAGGTGTTCATGAAATCGTATGATAAATTTGCCACCCACATATATCAATAAAGGGGTAGACAGTAAATGGCATGTCTCTATAGTAGTCACTTAAAACATGTCAAGAATATTTTGGTAATTGAGAGAGAGAAACAACAATAACTCTTTTGCATTATTTTATTATTTATTTTTAACATATTTGCTTATACTTTCTGGTGTGGGGTTCTTGGGGCTGTTGTTGACCAATTTCGTGAATTACACCAAACTTGAATATGATATATATGTTTAGATTATAATGAAAAATAGTTTCTCAATAGAATGCTTGTAGCTGTTACTCATGTAAAAGCCCATGTTTGTTGTTGACTGGATAAGTTTTGTAAAGTGCTGATCTAAACCACACATGCTAGTGAATCAAAGATATTAACAAAGGTCTGAACACCCAAAGTAGTTCATAGATCTTCAAAAGTCCACAAATTCAAATCCTTCTGAATGATTGCTAATGTGGAGTTATTATTTGTTTTACCTCTTTCTTTCAGTGATAGTAATTTTGTCTTCTTTGTCTACACATGTGTTCATACAAATTTTGAAATGTCTATGTGGTTGTATGCAATGTATTATTGCTACAAGTGTCTATGTGTATATGTGTCATCACATAATGACAGTTATGATCTACTGCTGTGGACATGACGAGTGAGTGAGGGGGAGGTAAAATCAGTGCTTTCCTGATACTTTTTGGCTGTTTAACAACTTCCAAGAAGTCTAATTTGGAAAATTCACGTACTGTGTGCATATGAATACCCTCTTTGTATTTATGTTTTGTTGTGCGAGTGGCCATTACATACAAATGCTGAGTTTGTGTTTAGATTTGGTGTATGAATTATTGTTCTCTCTCTCTCTCTCTCCGCACATGCGCGCACGCGCACGTGTGTGTGTGAGGGGGTATGTTTTGTTGCGTGACTGTGACCAATGATTGATTCTCAGAATCTACAGAACCAATATAAAAAAAAACAATGTTAGGTCACAAACACTATATAACATTCTACATCAAAGATATTCTGTTTTTTGCATGTCCTTCAGTAGACATGTGCAAACTATACATGAAGATCATGGTTCCAGTTTTTTTTTCAGCTCACATTATGTAAACATTTGTATTCTACTGAAATGCTTTCAGTTTGTTGTTCACTATATGAGAACTAGAATTCATGTGGCTGAGCACTATAATAAGATTCTGGTAATTTCAATCTGATGTGATTTCACTGTACATCCTAGTTATTAAAAACTACATTACAGCAGAAAATATGTCTTTTATCAGGGACCGTATGGACTTTATTGACAGACTGTTTTCCACCACAATACATGCAGAGACATAAGAGCTTCAGTGGCATTTCTCTATTCACCAACACTGTTGCTTCTGAAAATATATATATTTTCACAAACCACTAGAAGACATTACCAAATTTACCCACAACTGTATAGCATTGTACAAGGTTCATTACATGACTCAACACGCCTCTTACAAGTTTTACACATAAAAAGAGAAACACCCTTACGCTCTTACACTTCTCCTCTTATCCTTTGTTGCCAACAGATGTGTTCATTGTATAAAATCATAGAATTTTATGGTATGCTTTCCAAGAAAAAAACATACCAAGATTGTTTTTTTTTATAGGCTAGGTTATGTGGACAATGTGTTTGTAATGTAGTCATACATGACAGATCTGTGAATGTTCATACTACCACAAACACAGACATGCAGGGCTCCTTTCATACCTTATACAGACTCATACAACATCAAACACATTCCAGAACCTTAAATCAGAATGGACTCGGTGATCTCACAGAAACAAACATGTCACCTAGAGTGGATGGATGATCAGTGTATGCCAAAGAAAATGCTGAGAGTCCAAGTCTATAAAAAGAGAAAGAGGGGCGACCTAGGATAAGATGGTTTGATGATGTGCCGAAAGATCTCAGAAGAAAGAACGTGAGGGGTTACGCCGAGATGGCAATGGATAGGAGACACTGGAGAAGATTAGTGTTACAAGCCAAGACTCACGTTGGGCTGTAGTGCAAAAGAAGAAAGACTGTTGTCCTTCTACACAGCACAGGAACTCAAGAGATACTATATCATAAAAGCAACAGGAAACTCTTTAATAAATATAATTATAATGTATGCATCATACTCAACGTAGACAGAAACACGACATCAGTCAGCACACTAAAATAAAAAATACAAAAGTATTTGTATGGTGAATTGAATTTCATTAACCAACTGCTACAGACTAAACATGTAACCTATGAAACAAAAGAATTAAGTAAAATAACCATGTCCAGTCTATCAAAAGTGCAGATACAGACATCAATCCAGTATTATCAAAACACTAAAACCAAACAGGCATTCAAACACTACAGAAAAAAAGGGAAGATGGTGCAGTAGAAAAGCAACATCACAACCCCTCTATAACAAAATAGACTGCATCAAGAACCTGAAACCCCTGAAACTGACTCTCAATACCTATTAAAAAATCAACACTATTAACAGCTACAATATGGTGATCCAACAAATATGCCATTACTAAAAAGTCCAATGTCATGTTCAACTACAGCCACCTGTTACCTCACACAACACGTAGATAAACACACACAAACACACTGGATGGATGTACCACATTACATATTAAACACTACTGATTCATTTTAAAAATTGTAGGTAATAATTTGTACAATATATATTTTAGTATACCAAGCAGCATTTGCTGTCAAAATAAGTGAATCACAGTATACAAAAACTAACGATTAAATTTAAGGAATCTTCTAAGAATGATGTAATATATGAAGATACTAAAGTTTTGTTAAGTATATAACTACTATATTATCATATTGGATAAACATTAGTAAACCTTTGTAATCCCAAACACACTCATTACTTTTACTCTACTCTTGAGTCATTTTTTGATTTTGAAACTACGAAACACAGTTTCATTCATTTCTGGTATTACAGAAACATCTAGCTAGTAACAGAGATGGTACTAAACTACAATGATAAGCATCAAAAAGATATTTCTAAATTCAGTCAGATGAATACTAATACAGCTTTCATGAGTGCCACTTATTGACTGCATCTAAACCTGCTACATATTCTACAAATGTATGTACCATTCCCTGTGTAACTCACATGTAGACTAGTTCACTTTTTAACATACTGTCAATATATTAATATTGACACATAGACAATATTAAGGTATCATTATTTAAATAGACAAATCCCATATATCTAATATTTCACTGACTAAAATATTATAACATAAAGCTTAAGAAAATACAACGGTAAAATTATTTGTAAATCTACATACTTCAACTAATATAAATTTAATTTTTAAACCTAAAAACGCAATGATTCTAAACACAACATACTGCTGTAATCTACTTCTATCCAACTATGTATACTATTATCATACACAGTACCTACAAAAGTATATAGTATTCTAGATAAACCAGATTTCTGACACCACATGCAAACAATATGCATACATTTCACATTCCTGCTATTACATTTACCAAACCACCTATACGTGTGCTGTTCAAAACCTGCAACAATTATTTTAGAAATCTATCCAATTATTAAAATACAACATTATTATGAACAAGACACTTTCTGTTAGTCAAAGCTTCCACGAGACAATACAAAAGCATATTCACATCACTATAACCATGCACCCATCTCAACATGCAAGCACTGGTTTTATACAAACTAGCCACATGTTCATTCAACAATCGAACTTTACCTGAAAGGAAGATTTTACTATGATGTGGGAAAAATATAAACACAAAAGTATTGTTGAAGTAACATCGAATGTACAGTGAAAAACCTATAGCAAGCATTATAAGGTCAGTAATTATTAAATTATTACCCTCATGAAGAATTTTTAAGAATTAATTTTTTTCCCGTATCCTAATTGAGGTAATTTTATCTTCTGAATATCTAGTTTTCACTTTAGACATTATCAGACTTAACAACATTTTAAACTGTTTAACATTTAACAACATTTGTTAAAAACTGTCTTTACATCTATCTTGTCACTTTCTTCTCTACACTTCCTTTTTAAAATATTTACTACAAATTAAAAATATTAGCTATTTCAGTCTTTAAAATTCCAGTACTACTCATTTTCAATCTGTCCACATCATCTTAATAAAACTGAATATTCACTAAACCACAGTATATATACTATACCAATAGTACTAATACCAATCATCTTATACTATTTAAAAATATAAACACTCATTGTTGTCTTTGTATAAAATCCATATCACTTGAATGACTGGACTGTAGCAACCTCAAACAAAGTCAGATTTGAAAAAAAAATTGTTTTTCAATGAAAGAAACTCTCTTAGTTTATGCAGCTACTATTGATTCTGAAGACTGAAGGTAAATTTCCACACCGTTTTACTGCCTAGAAAAATATCTGACTGCCACACCGTCAAACAGATAAGAAAAGGGTCAGATAGCAAAGGACGAATGAGAGTAAACTGCAACACCAGAACCGTGCGAGGAGGTAAATGACCTTGAAAACTGGTATGTGTTGGCCACTGACATAGGAATGATGACCATCCCTACCACTGCAATCTAATTTTTGGATTTTTGGGTAAGTGGGGACCAACAATATACAACACACAGATAGTGTGCTGTGTTCACTGGATTCGGTCCTACCACTGATCAGCACTCTCTCCATCACTAGAAAGCAATAATACTGCAGGCACATGTCATACACTGTATCTGCACAAAGTATGACTTTTTCTGTTTTGTAATAGCTGTTACTGCTCACATTTTGACATTAATTAATCACCAAAGTGGGAGGTTTTTAATAAGTTCTTTTCAAAAATAAACACATTTGTTCCACTACAAGATCTCATTATTATATACCTTTTTATATTAAATAATATATGTTATTATTCTTTTATCTGTGTATGTACTGAAGAGTTGACGAATTACTCGAAATTCAGTATGAACATGTATTAAAAATGTTAATTGTGTAAGTAGCATATACATCACTAAGCTCCAGGCATATCCAGAAAATAGTAACTACGTAATAATAATAATTGTGATATGTATAATGTCCTAATCTTTTTATGTATTATTTTATAGACAATTATTATTCCAGATAACCACATTTTCATATACTTTTTACATGTAATTGTAATATGTAATTGTGATATGTACAATGTCTTAATCTTTTGATGTATTGTTTGATTGACAAATCTTATGTAATATATTCATTTACATCATATTCTTATGTATAATGGTCACATGTAACATGTTTTTCACATTGAAAATAGTCTTTTTTCAGGAATACTATTTAGTATGACTTTTTCTGTGTTTAAGTTATTAAAATATTTTCAATAGTATTTATACTTTAATTAAACACTCTTACAATTGTAAACATAGAACAAAACTTACTAGACAAACAGCAACGACCTTTCCGAATTCTTTGTACTTTAAAATGCAAATTTTTCAAGATTTTCAAATGGATTATAATGATTCTATCAGATTTTGATGCTTGCTTTGGGAAAATGTATGTGAGGCATTTTACCAACAGGAATTATTTAGCAGGTTAGATTTATTGTAATATCTCTATGTGTGTTTTATAAAGTAATGCAAACAACCATACCCACAGACCAAGGTCAGTTAACTTAATGTGAGGTTGTGGTGTGGCAGTTTACACACATTCATGCTTTGCTATCTGACCCTTTTTTATCTGTTTGATGGCGTGGTAGTTCGGGGATGTTTTTCTAGACACTAAGTGTGGCAATTTACCTCCATGTGATTCAAAATTCTGTGTTACTTGCAGACAGATCCAACCCACGTTTAGCAGTCCATATCATTTTTAATAAAATGAGAAAGTAAATTTTTCTACTTATATTGAACATCATCAGATCAAAGAAATGCCAAAATTTTATAAAGCTTTTTTGCCACCTATCTTTACTGTTTATAGTAATGGGCATTATGTATGTTGTATTACAAAAGTGACACACTACCACTAGTATTATTAGGCAAACATAGAACAAACAATTAGCAAAATGCAGAAAAATGCTCAAAACACTGCATTTCAGACTAATATAAATTAAAACTAGCATTTCAACTTACTTCCTCATGAATAAATTTGGTTAAACTGATAACATATATCTACCTTAGTTTAAAAATAAACTGTCTAATGTTTTTCTCATTAATATCAGAAGTTTTTAAGTCCAAATATGTACTTCTGAGAGAGAGAGAGAGAGAGAGAGAGAGAGAGAGAGAGAGAGAGAGAGAGAGAGAGAGAGAGAGAGAGAGAGAGAGAGAGAGAGGGAGGGAGGGAGGGAGGGAGGGAGGGAGGGAGGGAGGGAGGGAGGGAGGGAGAGGGAGGGAGGGAGGGAGGGAGGGAGAGAGGGAGAGGGAGGGAGGGAGGGAGGGAGGGAGGGAGAGAGAGAGAGAGGGAGGGAGAGTGTGTGTGTGTGTGTGTGTGTGTGTATCCACTGGTAGATGTTAAAAATGAAGTTATTGAGTGTACAGCATGTCAAGACTACAATACAGACACCATCACACCAAGAGCCAGAAGTTCCCAAACTTTGCCATTTCATGGCATCTGTAGTAGTTTTCACCAAGTCATCCAGCAACATAATTTAACAGTGTTATCTATAAATCAGTTCAAGCAGCTTTAGAAAAATAATACATACAATTGAACAAGAAAGTATAGTAAGTCCTCAGTTAACAGTGGTGTAAGGTTCTTAAAATGTGTGATGTTACTTACAACAATGAGGACACAATTTTTCCCCACAAAAAAAAATAAAGTCAGCTTCCAATATGCACAAAATTTTTAAATGAAAGATATGATTTTTGTATGTAAAATATTTAATTTGTTATGATTAAGGTATCATACAGTACAGTATAATTGAAATTGAATTCTGACATAGGCCTACAGTACTATACAGGGTGGAACAGAGGAAATGCATGTTTTTCAAATAGCTAGTACTCAGCAAGGGTGGGGTTGATGGCCTTGGGCATGAGCCAGCAGATAGTGCAAATAATGCAATTTCAGTACCCATAGCATGCTGGAAAGGATGGTAACCTTGTGTTTACCATCGAGCAGTTTTTAAGAAACAGTGTTTCTGTAGTCATGGGCGGATTTGCTGTACTGCCGCCTCCAGGCATGGCAGATAATGCCGCCCCCTCCCCCCTCACCTATCTCTCTCCCTCATTCCCCCTCCCTTCCCCTCTTAGATTTCACATCCTCTTTCCCCCCAGTTTGATTGTCTGCCTCGTTTCCTTTGACTGTCAGGTGAATTATATTTCATGTAAAAATAAATAAACATTGATAATATAAATATTTACTTGTCAATATAGAAAAATATTGACACAATGTACACAATGTCGCACAGGCACAGAAATAAATTTTAATTTGTAAATTAAAGTTGTTGTTTGTTTTTATTCCTAAATGTTAAAATATTTAAACACGTTAATAAATGCTTTTTATAATTCATGTTGAAGAGTCCACAATGCAACTATAAAACCCTGTACTGAATAGAATAAGAATAACTTCACTAATCGCGATAGCCGAGTGACAAAATTACGACAAGCGAACGCTCCGAGTTCAGTGTATCATTAAAACATAATTTTACAACACGCAACATATAAGCATAAACCGCCCACCTTGTCGACAAGAGAACAACTAACTGAGATAAAAATAGGCACAGTACAGAAGGTTTGTTGACAGACGGATGACTCACGCGTTCCGCAGAAGTACAGTCAACGCCAAATATTTCAACGGTTGAAAACATACACATTCGCCCGTATTACTTTTGGGTGAAAAACGATAACTGCGTTATAGTTAAAAATTAAGTGGGGATAATTTTTATATTTGTTTGTGCTTAACTGAACTGGCTTTTATACTTATAAATTTGTTTGAATCTAAAAATATCATTTCTTAACTCAAATTTTGCTGCACCCCAAAATTTGCCACCCCAGGCAAGTGCCTAGTCTGCCTGTGCGTAAATCCGCCCCTGTCTGTACTTACTATCCAATGTCTTTTCTATTAAAAGTTCAATTTTTGAGTCCCAAGGTGCAATTCCAGGTCAAAACAATACATTCCAATGTACATTCCAATGGGTTTAAGCAAATCGAACAACCATATCTGTCATGAAGAGGAAATCACCTGGCCTTCCTGTTCAGTATGGAACCCAAAAAACGCTGACAACAGTGAGAAGGGTGGTTCTTGCTAGTCCCAAATGTTCTGCTAGCCATCAAGCATTAGCTTTGGGTATGTCATATCATTCGCTATATTACATGTTACATGACGAGTTAAAATTTCATCTGTACAAAATAATCCAGCAGCTGGCCAAAGGGGATTCTGTACACCACTGACACTTTTGTGGGCAAACGCTCACCATTCTTACTGAAGGTGCTAATGCTGTGGTAATGATAAGTCACAACGCACATTTCAATTTGAATGAATTTGTGAACAAACAGAACTGCCCATTCTAGTTAGTAAAGAACCCACAAGAACTAAATGAAAGAACTCTCTGCAGCTAAAAAGTGACAGTGTGGTATGGTGTTTCAAAGGTAGGGATCATTGGTGCATATTTTTTTGAAAAGACTGGAACTGCAGTTATAGGGGCTTCAGCACGCTATGGTGATATTTTGAACAACTTCCTGCATTCAAAAATCCAAAAGCATGGGGTAAACATGAGAGAAATGTAGTTTGAGCAGGATGGTGTCACAGCTCACATGGTTGTTAGTTGTTGGAGCATTGATGGAAGTTGTTTGAAGCATTATCCCCCAACATGTGACCTCCTGTTTTAGTGATGTTTCTTGGGACCCATACTCCCCTGATCTGCTGTTTTGTGGCCTTTTTTTTGTGAGAATACCTCAAGCTAAGCGTCCACACAAATGTACCATGCACAATCAAATAGCTGAAACTTTGTGCTGATAGAAACGATGAAGCCTGTGATGCAGGCTTTGAGGAGAGGCTCTAAATGTGTCTCTGGCAATAAGGATGTCATCTGTCTGATGTGTACATAATTTGGTGCGTAATTTCAAAATACATTAAGACTTATATACATTTCTTTAACAAATTTTCGTCTTGGAAATACACAAAGTTATTCTTGTGTCAAAACATGCATTTCCTCTACTCCACCCTATATTCTACAGCTACTTATATTTACATAATACAGTGATGTTACATTAAAACCACTGTAACTTTATAACAGTAACTGGTACTTATTGTTATACATAATAATAACAAAATTGCATTAATTGGGGCAACGTCAAGCAAGGACTCACTCAATATATTTCAATATCTTGCACCATGACAAGGCACCACAGTATACAGTTTGGGAACCAAAGGCATTAGTTCAGACTTTAAGAGGTAATCAGAGACCAATATTAACCACATTCACAAAAATATTAAATGAAACTGATTTACAGTCAAGAACATGTTTAAATAAAAAGGGACATGCCATCATCCTTTGAGGTAAATGCTGAGAACAACTGGTAGGTATTTAAAAAACAAGAAAAGACAAATATAACAATGCAGACAAAAGACTATACTCTGACATTTTCTTGATGTTTACTTACTGCTGTGAATAACATTCTTCGAGTTGGAATAACGGAAGTGCATGTGTTCCCCTAATGTAATCAGAGGAAACAATCACGCATTACATAATTATAATATTTTATAAGTTCAGTAATTTATAACAGCTGACTTACTTACTAAACAACTGAATTAATGTTCAGGCCTAATCTTTTCTTTTTATACAATTCAACTTGTAATATACATAGTCAAATCATGTAACCCAGAAAATTTCAGTAAAAATTACAGAGTTGTTGCTCCTATTTAGGAAGTATTCTTTCGTAGTAGCTGTTTAACGGGAGACTAAAGAAAAGTAAGTGGTGTGAATTTGTGTAAGTCAATACACTCATCTAAGGACATTTAAAATGTGTAAAATGATAAAACCGTAAATGTTTCATATTTATACGACCATAACTATACAATATTTTTTGCTAAATTATCAAACAATATTTGTGTGTGCTCTCATATGGAAGTATGTATACCTAAGTTGAAGTATACTTAATAATTACTTGTGTACCTTTCTGTCTTCATGTTTTACCAACATATCGTTTAATTAAATCATTTATTTGCAGCCTTTTTTACACATTATGAATACAAGTGTACCTGTTTTTTTATTCACGTTTTGTATGTCCACGATGTCTATACAATTAATAAAATGTGAATGAAATTAAATGCATGTGTACGTAATGTATATGAATCATGTTATCTGAGTACAATTCAGAACATTTAACAATGTTTTGTTACAATATTTAGAAATATCTGCTGAATTTCACACTATAACAAATATACAATTTTGCAATTTTTAATCTGTATGTAATGTGTAAGCCTACATACGTGTATGTACAAACTTATGAGAATAAGCAGTTTTGCATATTCAAAAAGGTTTTCTAAAGTGTTCAACAACAATGGAAACCCCCTCATTTAAGTAAAAAAAAGCACCTGAAATCTCACCCACAAGCTTGTGACGTAACTGGCACAACCCCATTTGACTGTAGTTCCTACTCACAACCATAATACATTATGATTGTGTAGGCAGATACAGGGCATATCTCAGTCTCTGTGAAGCCATACACAAAACACATAGCAATGGTATTCAAATAAATATGTTTACCTGATGCTTTTAATGTATCTCTGTTTAATTTCTTACAAAACTTATACTTATTTTGAACAGAAACGTGTCATAAACATTTAAGTGAGAAAATTTTAGCCTAAAACTGATATTTTTAAATCTCACAACCAATGAGATAAAAAGTTCATTTCATTTTCTTGACAATATATTTTTGACAATCTTCTGGCACATGAAAGAAAAATATAATTATAAGTATACTAAGTTTTTCGAAACACTAAGTTTTTTATTGGTAAAAATGTAAAAATTTTTACCTTATAGCCTGAACCAGTTTTTGCTTATTACAAGTTTCGTCAGAGGCTGCCACTAGGAGCACTGTCAATCTTGTTCTTGATGACGGCACTGTCATTTGAAAGATCGATGTTGTGTGTGTCCAGTATGATATATTCGAATAATACATGTGATTTCAATGTGTCTGTTCATTTACGATGTCATTTTTATGTGTTTTTGTGTGTTTGTATATTTATAGTTGTTCAAGAGTGTCTAGTTTTCGGCCTTTTGTGTGTACATGTAGGATATCCATGTTGACGTTTATATTGGTGTATGTGTGGTTTGCTTCAATGAGGTGGTTTGCAAAGGTGGTTTCGGTGGTGGAGTGTACAAATCCACTTCAAATGACAGTGCCGTCACCAAGAACAAGACAGACAGCCCTCCTAGTGGCAGCCTCTGACGAAGCTTGTAATAAGCAAAAACTGGTTCAAGCTATAAGGTAAACAATTTCACATTTTTACCAATAAAAAACTTAAGTGTTCTGAGTCAGCCGTATTATACTTATAATTAGTTAATCAACGGACACGTCATGGACAACAAAATCCAAGAAGAAAAATATACTTCACATATAAAAAATAAATATTAAACATGGGGAAAGGCTGGATTATTTAAATGAGAATAAGCTTTCCACTTAACAACAAATTTTGAGGATTTGTAAACTCAAAACAACATTCTGACTGTTAAAACATAAACTTGGCAAGTGAGACCTGCCTTAGCCAACAAAGTGGAGTCAAACTACAAAACAGTCTCTTACAGAGTAAACACATTATATATTAAACATTACTGGTAGAATCACGGTAGGGGAGTGTGTTACACTTCATCTATGTCTATATGTGGCACAGAGACTTTATCCCTCTCTTAGAATTATGGTATGTCATCTGGTTCACATGGATTTTCCAAGTTCACTCAACTACTCACTTTTTCAAGTATTACATTTTGCATTATTTATATAACTTTGAATATTAACAGTAACACATTCCATGTTATGACTATAATACTGCTGATTTCTTTAATTACTTTTTCTTGATTATAACTATATCTGTACATTTGTTGGTTTGGTGTCAATATTTGTTTTTATTTTTGTACAACTCATGCAGTATTTAACTCTGCATCACACTGACATTATCATATTACAATGAAATTAGTCTTATTTATATCTGTAAGTGGCTTTGTTCTTGACTGGAGCTACACATTATTCCAACCAAAAAAAATTCTTCAGATTTCGAAAGCCTCAATTAAACTTACACATTTATAATCTTTCCTGTCACTCAAAATCAAACAAAACACATATGCTTCTTCATGTTTTACAAACATATGGCCAATTTTAATTAAAACTGATAATATTCATGCTGTTAGTTTGAAAATCCATTACAAGACACAAATTCACACACGTGTATGATGAGAAAAAACATTATGTGACAGAAAGTTATAAACTTCACCTTTCGTAATACTCTTGAAAATACATCAATATTACATATGTGATCCTTAAAATTCTGGCCATTATACCACCTACCCAAAGCTTTAAACACACACCAATTGAATACTACAAAAAAAAATCATTATGACCATATATCTATGTTATTTCACTTACTAAATAAGAAAATCAAAACTACAATCATGGGCAGAGTGATTACACCCATGCACACTAGAAACAGGCAGCACTATAAGCATACAATTCGTTATTCTAATTTGAGAAGTTCACTCATGTATTAACATAGGAATTGCAAAAAAAAACTGCATACTACATAACTGACCGATCTAATTATTACACATCCACATTGAATAATGCTCTGGCACACCCATCTCTATAACCCCTAGCATGTTGACTCACAGAATGTACTCAGGCTTGAAGTTCTAGGTTGGAATGGTCTGCAGCAGGAGGGAGGCTGCCTGTTGCTCATTACTGTACCATGTTCTAAGTTTTAGACAGAGCTGGTACTATAGGGCAATGAACTAGGATGTAGCCTCCTACCAGCTATAAAAGACAATTGGGTAAATCTAATTCAGTGCAAGTTCATCAAGGTCACTCAGTGCATCCAAAAGTCACTGAGCACAGGTTGGTAATCAAACTGCAGGCACACCTGTAGAAAATCCAGAATTGGATCCCTTTTATGGTGTTCAGAGAACAGATACCAAAGACATTATGAACGGTGAGATAGTGAGCATGGTGTGGGCCCTGCATTCTTATGGTTCTAGCTAAGCAGGCTAGGACAGGTCACATGTATGAAGCTAACAGCATCACGCATGTGGTCACAATGAGCTTCCTTAAGTGGTGGATTACTGTAAGTGTCAATTCTGTATAATCTGGCCCACCCGTTGTATTTCTGTAAGATCCTGTAAATCCTCTGTACATTCCCCCAGATGTATAACAAGTGTAGCTATGCTACCATAACTATTGGCCACAACTGAACTGTTGCAGAAATGGATCATAAGGAAATTTACTGAAAACCATTAGATACATTAGCAGATGGTAAACAGCCTACAACTTAACTCAGATTAGATACCAATACATCACACATACTGCACAATGCCAATCAAATCAACAACAACAGAAGCCAATAACCAATCCAAAATTAGGTCAGCCATGGACTATAAAAACACCTCATTCCACCTATATAGTACTATAATAGCAGATGTATCCAATTGCAAAGTATTACATCCCAGAACATCCAGAAGTCAATATTCTGAGGGTGGGGAGAGAGTATCTTCTGAAACGTCATAAAATCCCACTACGAAAATAGGCATTATCATGAAGCACAATCATGGGACCCAATCCGAAACATGAGATTTATAACACAGAAGTGTAAAAATTATTGTGTGTGTGTGCGCGCGCACGCACGCATATAATTCTTAAATTTTCATGAGCATTATGTGACATGTAGTTTTTCTTGGATTGAGTTCTGTGTTGAATTGTTGTATTTTGCTGTTTTCCATACTGTTTTGGCACATCTATCTTTGCCTCTTTGCCATCCCCATGCAGATGCCTCTTAATAATTCATACTACAAATTACTCTGCCCCAAAATATCAAGGAGGGTTCTGCCTGACGGACGGCAGAGACGAATCTGTTGAAATGTTGTGAAAACACAATGTGGTACTCAACCCAGAAAAAACTGTTTTATATCAAACATAGAAAACACTTCAGTGTAAATGATTGCTTAATATCTACCATAACTTTAGAATGTTCAATGATAGGTGTAAAAATGTAATTATACAGATTTAGTAGGAAATGAGTAACTGTTACTTTTTTCCTCCAAACTACTGGACAGCACTTTAGGCTCATTCCAAACACGAAACAAATGTCTTAACCAGGTAGAACCTGTACACACGTTCTGCTTTCAACCCATACTGAAAACATTTTCAAAAGTAAGCTCAATAATTATGTGTTCGCATGTTAGAATAATGTATACCACACGTTTATTATATTATTCTATAATAGATTATTTTACAAATGTATTTCAATTTTTATCAGTAGGGTATATATGTAAACCTTTGTGCTTATGTAGATTGCTGACGTCAGCTGTAATGAATCAGAAATTGTTCTGTTAGATGTTGAATTAGACAACATTTTTAAGGTACGGTGTATAATTTATCATTAAATAATTTTACCATGTCAGATGAAAAAATTAAACAATTCAGAGATGTATAAACTAAGATAATTTGTTTATGAAAATAAAAAGTTTCATAATATAGGATGACCTTCACATTAAAAAATGTACAAATAGATTTACAAGATTATTAAAATGTAAAAGATTTGCATGTAGTTGATGAACTAATTTTTAAAAATGATAGTTTAGTTGTTCCTATACCTCTATGATTAGAGATGTTACAGATAATTCACACAGGTCTATAGAAAATCAAAATGTATGATTCAAGACTGATAAAAATTAAAAAATTAAAGTACATTTGAAGAAATAATTCACTATTTAATAATATAAAAAACATGGAAATACTGCAAGAAACTTGAGTCATCACACACACACACACACACACAGCAACTTGCTTATATGCTCTGAGGGTAATGTATGTTTAATGTATGTTGAGTTGATGAGAGCAGAGGTATCAAAGGTATAGACATACATATTATCCGGTCAGCCTTCATAGGGTGCACAGCATCCATACTGACGTGTGTTTTTAACAACTGAGTATGTGATTTTAACATCTGATGATCTGAAGTGAGTAAAGGAATCTGATGATGGAACATATATTCCGAAACGCGTAATTCTAAATAACAAAACAAAGTCACACGATGGATCTAAGGTAATTTATTAATTTACAAAGGTATAGGACACATGCCAAGTCAACAGTGTTTATGTCCTCCTTGTACTGTTGTGATTTTCAAAGAAGAGAACTGTATGATATTTTTTTTAGGAATGACTTAGGAAATCTCTTGCAATACAGAGTTCTACATGCATACATCATCTTATGTCATTTGAAAAATTAAAAGACTTTCAAACAAAATATTTAGTAGTGCCTATCAAAACCAATTACAAAACAATCTAAAACCAAACAGGAAAAAGAATCACTGATGTCAACTTTGTAAACATTCAATTCAATAAGTAACAAAACATAGTTATGAAACATGATAATGATATGACTCTGCTTATGTAATGCCTGCTTCTATACATAAGTTAATTACAAATGAGTGAACTAAATAATGCAATGATTAAATTATATATTTTATATCATACAACAAACATATGTATAAATATTGACAGTTTACAGTATTACTTTCAATTTTGGTGACAAAATATGATAAGATGAAATGAACAATATTTGCATTTAATGAATTAATGTGTTTTCTTGAACAGAAACAAAATTATAAAAACATGCAATTATATGCAAGACACGCTAAAGTTTCATTTGACTCATTCACTACTGAAAAATAAAATCTCCAAAACTGAATGAACTGGTTTCGTGTTATGCTACAAAAAAATCAACAACATTAAAAACAGCTCACATCCCTACACATGCACACACACTCGTGCTAACATTACATATACACAAAACTGAAATATGAATTTGTACAATTTTTTCTTGTCTTGAAGAAGGGAACTTTACTCCAAGGACATTCAGATAATGGTTGATTTGCTTCATCAGTCAGTCTTCCCCCCCAAATCCATTAAAAGATTAAATATCCGTAACAGAATGTGCAACAGAACCAGAATGTACAACAGACAACTGAACGTACTGTTATTCCACAATAATAGTAATAATTTATAAAAATACTACAAAAAGAACTACAAACAAAACTGTCCACAATATCCTACCTACTGCTCAAAATGTATTTGGGAATAGCTTTTTTTTTGTAAGAATGTGATAGAGACATAACCAACTTAAAAAAAAGATGAAAACTCTAAATAGATTCACTGAATTAACAACATAATTAATTACGACATCGATCTGAAATCAAGTTTCAAAGGTCACAATAACAATTGAAATGGGATTGCAACTTTATGAAATTCCATATTAAAAAATTTCTATTCAAAAGAAATATATATGAAGGTAATGTACAAGAAATAATATTCTGTCAAGATAGTTGTTTACTAATCTGATCAAGCGAGAATAAAACATTGTAGCGGGGCATTTTGGGGCCTACCTGAGGCAATCTAAAGAAATTTGTATATTTTTTGTAATAAATAAATAGAAATCTTCATTTGGGACGAAACATACAAAACTTAGGTAAATTTGTTATTTGGAGCAATCGCGACGATGGCAGCACTGCTTGAGACGGTGAAGACAATATTATTATTCGACAATAAACAGATTCAACAGACGCAGAATTAATAAACCGACAAATTGTGCCAAGGTCAGCTCCAGTGACACAAAATCTGTCAACAAGTTATGCAACTAACATCATACCATATTACGTCAGAGGCGCACCTTGTCGTGGAATGCGGTCATGTAACGAAAGTAGTCTGCTGGCGCAATGATACAAACTGGAAAACAATAAGAATTGAACCTCCAACAACAACCGCTTCACAAAATAGCGCCTTTTTCTCAGCCCAGTCTAAATTCAACGCTCGCGCGAGCAACACCGATACAAAGTTTCGAAACGTAAAAGTGCGGGCCCGCATACCATAAAAATGTGATTTTAAATTCAAATTAATAAGTATACAGTTTTACAGTTATGAAGTGAAATGAAGGACAGTTACTAGTGACCCGGCAAAAATTACAGAAAAGAACGAAATGTGCTGTGTGGTAAAAGAAATGGGGAGCGGACGGAGGCTGGACTGAAATTTAGGGACGAAATGGCAGATAAGAGAATAAATTACCTTATTCTATTATATTCATACATTAAGAAAGATAAAATTTAAAGTCAAATTTTATAACCATTTAATAAATTTTATAACCTTTTAAAAAATAAAAAATTGAAATGAGCTCATAAAGGGAAAATCTAAACTGGTCAGTATGTGAGTGTGTGTGGGGTTTAGTTTAATTATATATATAGATATAAGGAAGTGCTGGTTTCCGTTTCAAACTAATCCTAGGTGTATACAGATCATTTATATTTTAATATCTTGATTCTTTTTATACTAAAGTCTTTTATATTCAATGTTCCTACTATATTTCAATTTTATTTTCATGTGAGTTTTTTTTAAATGAGAATCGGGAATTGTTAATAAAACGTAATTATGGGCAACAATATAACGTTTTTTCTTTATTTTTGAACAACCAATTCTGATTTCCTGTGTTCGTCTAAAAAGAACCCTACAATGATAAGTACACATATTTTGTTATACGTAGTTGGCAGTACAAGATGGCTACTGGAAAAATTAGATGTTCTGAATTTACTTTAACCATGTTTTTATCAATCATAATTTAATATCAATATTATCAAACGTATCAATGGCTTCTGAACACGGACAATTTATATAATATAATTATATAAATGTAGGCCTACTTGGGAGAGCGGAATGGTTGTTGGAAATAACAGAGAAAATTTTTTTCTGAGGTACGTAAAATAGACGTAGATAGGGGTTATATTGAGATAAGTGTGAAATGTTGATGTTGATATTTTGTAGCGAGTATTGTGAAGCAATATGCATAATAATTAATATGTATGATAATTATTAAGTAATATAAAGGGCATTATATAAATAAATTTTGAAATGATTGAAGTATAAATAAAGTGCATAAAAAGTTATGTAAAGTAGCGCAAAGCGTTATACAAGTAGAATACATTGTTATGTGAAAGTAGATGTGATATATTAGTATTTTTATTTAACGTAATAAGCTTACTATTACAAAATGGAGAATCAAGAATTAAATTTAGAAAACACTCTTACGGTGTCGATGGTAATTGACAATGTATCGGCTCAATCTACCCCGTCGACAACACGAGTTGCAGAGTTGTCGATGGCAGATATATTCAATGTAATGAAGACAATGTCTGAGAACCTGAGTAGTTTTAACGTGAAGTTTGACGTTCAGAACAATAAATTAGATGAACAGAAAAACGAGATGCAAGAATTTAAAAGTAGTATAAATAAGAAATTAGATATTCAGAACAGAAAATTCGATGTTCAAAAGAATAGTTTGGATGAATTAAAAAACCATATCTATAATAAATTAGATGAACAGAAAGACGAGTTGAAAAGTGAGATACAAGAAATTAATAAACATTGTGAAAATACCAAAGTAGAATTTACTAATAAAATTAACCAAGTAGAGACCAAGTTAGATGACTCAATACAAAAGATAGATGTTAAATTTAGTGAAATAGATAGCCAGATAGATAGAGTTGAGAAGCAAATCAATGAAAATAATGAAATATTAATAAATTCAATGAATGAGTATAACAATGACATAGAATCTCAAATTATTAAATGTAATATTGAAACTGAATGTAAGTTGAGTAGTGTAGTAATGACAGTTGAAAAATTTAGTCAGAATATTGATGAACACCAAAATAAGATAGACTCTAAAATAAATGAAATTGAAAGTAATTATAAGACAGAAATACAAGCAGTAAATGAATCTATTGAAGTAATATCAAAAAATAATGTACAGTCTGAATGTAGTAATGACAAAAAATTATATTCACTTGAACAAAACATTAGTAGTATAAGAGATGAATTAAGTTTAGTGAAAAATCAAAATGTAAACAATGTTATTGAACGAGTATTTATGACACGAGATACACATAATGAAATAGAATTAGAAACTTTTAATTGTGACAATCGTAGAGTACACCCAATGCAATTTTTAAATAGGGTTAGGGAGTTTAATCGGTTTAATAGTAGTAGCTGGGAGGTTAAGTTGCTGAAGATTATCAAATGTTTTAAAGGTAGCGCCGAGATATGGTCGGAAGTACACCATACCGAATGGGATAGTTTCGAGGATTTTGAGATAGCTTTTCGAAACAAATATTGGTCAGAAGAAGACCAAGAAATATTAAGAAGTAAAATAATGGGTAACGGGAATTTTGGTAGGATTAATAACCACCTAACCATATATGTGATGACCATATATAACGAAGCTAAATATCTAGAACCGCCGTTGCCATTCCGATCATTTGTAATACATATTAGCAAACACCTGCCCAGAGAGGTGCAAATTACGTTAATGACTAGAGAGATTGCAAATATAAGCGAGTTAGAAAACATGTTAGATGTATTACAGAATATAGGGGAACACGACATAGGGCGACGTCCAAACACACCAGTAGTACCACACCATAATAATAATAATAATAGTTACCATCAGAACAGGGGTACACCGAGTTTTCATAGAGGAGCGCGGGGAGGAAGTTTCGATAATAGGGGCGAGAGTTGGAGGTGTAGAACATGTGAAACCGACAATTATGCTAATAGAACAAATTGTTTCAGATGTCATCGGAACAGGGAGTGCGCCAGGAACGAGCGAGTAAACCCACCACCCAATCAACAGTCGAGAGGAGGAGAATTTCACAGAGGAGCGCCGAGAGGTGGAGGACATTATAACAGAGGGAGAGGGGGAAATCATCCAGCTGTGGCGGGTCCCTCCACGGAAAACTAGGGAGGACAATGGAGAAGCGGGCCGAACCATTGTCTACGGAAAACAGGAGGGTCCAAATAATCAACAGATACCATAATAACGTTATCAAGATGGACATGGCGAAGGAACTGTTAGAAGAAGAGGAGAACAAGGTGATGGAACGCAGAGCAGGATTAACTGAGGTGATAATTAACATTGAAGGTAAGAATTATAAAACTTTAATTGATACCGGTAGCGAGATCTCAGTAATTTCTGAAAATGTCATGGGTGAATTAAAAGAGTTAAACAAGAATATACCGTCATTACCAGTTGCAGGGGTTACAGTAGTGGGGGTAACTGGGGTGAGAAGTAAGAGAATAACCAGACAAGTACAATTAAATATTTTAATAAATGAAGTTGAATTTGAAAACACTTTCCTAGTAGTTAAAGGGTTGAGTTTAGATGTAATATTGGGAAATGATTTTTTGGAAAGAAACGGAGCAGTAATAGATTTCAATAAACAAATAGTAAAATTTGAAAAGGGGAATAAGCCAGTCAGAATAGAGTTTAAGAAAGTAGTAAATGAAGCTAAAGTCACGGGAATAAAAATGTTACATAAGCAGATAAGCGATAGAGAGATAGAGACTAAAATAAATATATGTCTAGAGAGTGATAGCCTAGAAAATGAGGAGAGAGAGATGCATGAGCGTAATGAGATTGTGTGGGCAAATAGAGCCGACAAATTTTTCAATGAAAATACAGTTGTAGGAAATACTCAGCGAGAGGAGCTGTGGGCAGTTGTGGAGCAGTTCAGAGAGGTGTTTGATGAATCACCAGGGAAAGCGAAGGACTACATCTGCGAGCTGAAAGTTCGGGACCATGCACCATACATCCAGAGGAGCTACCCGGTGCCATTTTCAAAGAGGAGGGCTGTACAGGAGGAATTAGATCGGATGATGCAAGGAGGCATAATTGAACGCTCAGTATCACCTTATTCAAATCCTTTGGTGGTAGTGATAAAGAAGGATGGCAAGGTAAGGTTATGTTTAGATGCTAGGAAAATTAATCAAATTATTATACCTGACAGGGAATCTCCGGAACCCATAAATGAGATTTTACAAAAGTTTAGCGGAGTCAAATACATGACGTCCTTAGATCTGACCGCTGGATACTGGCAGGTGCCATTAGCAACAGAGAGCAGGAAATACACAGCTTTTCTTTTTAACGGTAAGAATTACCAGTTTAAACGCTTACCTTTTGGATTAAACACCAGTGTTGCCAGCTTCATTAAATGTTTAGATAATATTTTACAACCTAAGGATTTAGACTTTTTAACTGTATATGTCGATGATATTTTGATAGCCTCTAGAACATTCACTGAACATTTAGAACACATAGAATATGTATTAGATAAGCTGCAAAGAGGGGGTTTAACAGTGAATTGGGACAAGTCTAAGTTTCTGCAGACAGAAATACACTTTTTAGGATTTATTATTACACAGGAGGGGATATTAGCCAACCCTGACAAAGTCGAAGCCATAATGCGATTCCCTGAACCAAAAAACATTAAGCAATTACAGAGTTTCTTAGGCTTATGCAATTTTTACAGGAAATTTCAGGAGAACTACGCACACACAACATCCAAACTGAGTGCTGCACTGCAGAAGAATAAACAGTGGAGATGGGGCGATACGGAACGAGCTGCGTTTAATGAAATTAAGAGAAAGTTCAGTCACATGATCATGATGAATCATCCCGATTTTAATAAGATTTTTTATTTGCAGACCGACGCCAGCAATGTAGCGCTAGGGGCGGAGTTATACCAGGAGAGCTGCGACAAGGAACACCTGATGATCGCCTTCGCCAGTAGATCGCTGTTGTCGGCGGAAAAAAATTACACGACCACTGAAAAAGAACTTCTAAGTATTGTATTCGCCATGGGTAAATTCCGCACATACATCCTAGGGAATACCACGATCATCCGGACGGACCACAAGGCACTGTCATTTCTGAATTCATGTAAGCTAACACACAGCCGATTAACCAGGTGGGTATTAGCCTTACAGGAATATAACTTTTCATGGGAGTACATAAAGGGGTCAGATAATAAAGTACCAGATACACTTTCTAGAGTAGATGTTATAGATAATAAAACTGGTAGGAACCTTAAAGAAATAGAAATTTTTAGACTAACTAGGGAAGATAGAATTTTTGGTGAGGAATTAAGTGACATTAAAAACTTGCAAAGATCTGATAGCAAACTGGGTAAAATAATTGTTAGTTTAGAAACAGATGTAGCGGGATCTGAATATAATGAGCGATTTCAAGTATATCAAGGTATTTTGTTTAAAAAAATAGATGGTGGGGAGCGTGATTAGAGGTTAGTTATACCCGAGGGGTTAATAGATAAAATTGTTTGGGATTGTCATATAAGGTATGGTCATTTTGGTGCGAGAAAGTGTGCTAATGTTTTGAAAGAGTCATGTATATTTAAGAATATGGAGAGGAGAGTGAGGAAAGTGTTGAGAGTGTGTGATTTATGTCAAAAATCGAAAGTAGTGAATTATAGAGTGGAAGGAGAGATTAATTACATAAAAGTAGATAAGCCTTTTGATCTAGTTGCGGTTGATTTGTATGGACCATTACCCAGGGGTAGAGGGGGTGTGTTATATGTATTTGTAGTTTTAGACACTTTTTCAAAATTTGTAAAGTTATATAGCATTAAGAGAGCGACGAGTAGAATACTCAGCGAGAAAATAGTGAAAGACTACATGCTCAATGTGGGAAAACCAAAAATTATATTATCTGACCACGGTCCACAGTTTATAAGCGGCAAGTGGCGGCAGACGCTTGGATGGGAAGGCATCATACCCAAGCATACGGCAGTGTACCATCCTCAGTCGAACCAAGCAGAACGGGTGATGAGAGAGATTGGCAGGATATTTCGGGTGTATTGTCACGCCAAACACACAGAATGGCCATCCTACGTAAAGAAAGTAGAGGAGTGGCTGAATTGTACCACCCATGAGTCCACGGGATTTACGCCGCATGAGTTGATTAGGGGAACAAGGCCGCCCAGGATATTGGAACAACTTTTCACATACCCACCTGAAGGTCAAGTTTTGGACAGAAACATGAAGATTAGATTGGCGAACGAGAACTTACTCACGAGAGGAGAGCGAAGAAAACAGAAACATGATGCTAAGGGTAAATGGACCAAATATGAGGTAGGTCAGTTAGTGTTAGTAAAAAGACATGATTTATCCAGTGCTCAAGATAGAGAAATAAAGAAGTTTTTCTTGTTGTATGAAGGACCTTATGAAATTATAGAAATAAAAATGCAGAATGCGTATGTGCTGAGGAACCCAGCGACGCAGGAAATAGTAGGTACTCAAAATGCGACGAATTTAAAATTATATAGGTCACTTTAATTATGTTATGTTTATAAATAAGTTTTAAATAATATTATTGTATGTTTACAGAAGGGATCCTCCCCCATTTTCGGGCGGTCACGATCTTACCAGTCCTGGCCGTGGAATTCGGAACTCGGAGGCGGGCCATGGTTGGCAGATCTTCCTTCGGGCGGTGAAACAACGATGGTCCGGCTCCACCAAAATTGGTATAAAGTAGAAAACTTAGCTACACATTTGAACGGGGAGGGGGACCCCAAAAGGTACGTGACATAAATTATTTTTTATACACTCCAGGCGCAACAAGACCGGTGTACCTGTCACGTGCCTGCACTGTTTTAGTGTTGTAAATAATGGAGGCTGCATTTAAGTAAAAGGCAGTGCATACAAATTTCAATATTTTAGAACCAATGGTAAAATTAACATTAGCCATTGGTTATAATGCTGTTTAGTCAGACGTGTTGAAAGTTAAGATAGAGTCAGCTTTCAATGTAAATAAAATTTTTTTTTGGAAAAAAAAAAATTTTGATGTTTAGACTTTTAAATTTAAATAAATTTTTAGAAATAAGTGACCAAATATAATTGTAAAATTTTAGTATCAGTGAGTATAGGAACGTTTTGAAGAAATGTGTAGTAAATTAAAAACTTGTTATTAATACAAGATGTGGGGATAATTTTGGGGGGTAGTTTGGTGCTCAATGAAGTGATAGAACAGTGGAGTGTGGAACTGCAACGGTTGAAAGTTTAGTTTTTCCATTCTAATTAATTAGTTAGTAAGTTGCTGTTGCTGGGGTGGCATGTGCCCCAGTAGATAGCGGAAAGTGTTGGGGGTAACCGAGAGTGTTACCTCCATCGGAGGCCAACATGGCGAAAATGCACGGCACACCTTTTGTACAATTTTATATTGTAACCTGATAAATTGCCGTGTCGTGCATAATAATAATGATGTGTACATGCCTGAAGGAAGAGATGATTTCTCCGACTTTTCGGGCGATTACTGCCTTACCAGCACTAATCGTGGTTTTGGCGAGCGGTTAGCTATGGTCATACCAAGTCCCTTGACCATAGCTGGCTTGAAATTGGTCTAAAATAGAAATTAATGGGGGGCGAACTAGGGGAAATCCCGGGAACTATGGAACAGCGGCTGCCACTCTGTTCGAGGAGGAACAGCAGAGCCAGGTGGTAGACCCGTATTAAGGGCGCATATTATAGACAAAGATATGATGATATCTATTCTTTTGAAATGTAACGCAGAAGCAAGGACACGGAGATGTAACATTCCTCCAAAACCTCAGTCCTTGTGGATGCAACTGGACGCCACAGTCCAGGGGGGGGTCATAGTGTGTGTAGCTGGGCGGTTATCTAGGGGGATAATGTATTAGAAATTTGCTATATTTTAATTAATAATGATGATTTGCTACTCAATAATTTTGTTGGAATTTGAAAAATAGATGCACTAAATACTTCCTATAATGTGTTTATTATGTCTTAGTGTGTTAATTGCATTTAGTATGTTAGGAATAAGAATTATAAAAATATGATAATATGTTTTCAATGTGTTTATAGATTTTAAAATAAAATGAAAAATAGTTGTGATAGGTAAAATTTTCAATGGGTTGCAAAAGATAGAAGTGGGTGATAGTAATTGTTTGAATAAAATGTTTGAGTCAGTTCAAGTTGAATTTTGTGGGACATATAGATCTGTCCAAATTGAAGTCAGAGTTAAAGAAATAGTAGAGATGAAAATAATGCAATGTTGTTTTGAGTTAATGTATGTTATAGAATTTTGAGAAGTATAAGTGGAGACACAGTAGAAATGGAGAATTTATGTAGAGTTTTGAGTGATATATTGTTGTTTATTTTGTTGATGTTATTTTGTTGTAATTGTAGTGAGGTAATGAGATTGAGATTTTGGGGGTGGCAATTTTGTAGTAGGGGGTAGTGTAATGTGGGAGTCTGCAACATAAGGGTTGGGACGGGATTTGGTATAGTTTTAGTGGGAAGGGGTTGCCTTAGGTAGAATCCAGGAACCAGAGAACGGGAATTGAGTTTTTGGGTGGGGGAAACACGTATCCTATGTACAAAGGGTTAGAGAGTAATTTTTTTTATATATAGAGAGAAGGTGGCGAATGGGGTTAAAATAGTAAGTAGTTAGAGGTAGAGAAGGGTTAGTAAATTTTTGATAGAGGGGTGTCATTTTAGTTAAAGATTTTGTAAGGGAGCGTTAGAGTAATAAAAGGGGAAGATTATGAGTAAATGCCAAGTTGATAATGTGAATTATGAGTAACGTAGAATCACCCAAATTAATGAAAGGGAATAATAAATGAAATGATGTGTAACACGAAGAAAAAAAAAAAAAAATTTTTGAGAAACGACTTAATAAAAGTTAAATGGAGATTTATGTATTTTATTATTAGAAAGGTAATTTTCTGATTTTTTATGCAAACTTAATGATGTAAAGTGTGTAAATTTTAAATACAAATTGTTTAATTTTAAGATAATGATAACAATATGAGTTATTAATGTACTATGTTTTCTTATGTTAGGTTAAGTTGTTAGATATTCTGATATGTTAGAAATAAATAGAAAACAAAACCAGTGCCTCTTAGCGCAAACCAGCACCGCTAGGGGGAAACAGATCAGTTGGGGATATGGTGTTGTATAAGGCCACTATTTGATATTTTGTTTCAGTGTTTGGTGATGCTGTGGCGGCGGACCTGAGCTGGCCAGCGCGTCAGAGCAGGGGCGTCAAGTATCTGTCTGACTCTACGGTGTTGGGATCTCGAGAGAGAAGTCCAGTATTGTCATGCAGATGCGGTCACAGTCACCGGACCAAGGGTGAGTTGATTATATTTTTGTAAACCGTACAGGGGGTTGTGGCGACATATCCTGGCTGATCCCTTTAGCAAGTATGAATGTGTCAATGAGATTTTTTATGCTTCGGCATAAAATATCTCATTGAGGGGGTATTGTAGTGGGGCATTTTGGGGCCTACCTGAGGCAATCTAAAGAAATTTGTATATTTTTGTAATAAATAAATAGAAATCTTAATTTGGGACGAAACATACAAAACTTAGGTAAATTTGTTATTTGGAGCAATCGCGACGATGGCAGCACTGCTTGAGACGGTGAAGACAATATTATTATTTGACAATAAACAGATTCAACAGACGCAGAATTAATAAACCGACAAATTGTGCCAAGGTCAGCTCCAGTGACACAAAATCTGTCAACAAGTTATGCAACTAACATCATACCATATTACGTCAGAGGCGCACCTTGTCGTGGAATGCGGTCATGTAACGAAAGTAGTCTGCTGGCGCAATGATACAAACTGGAAAACAATAAGAATTGAACCTCCAACAACAGCCGCTTCACAAAATAGCGCCTTTTTCTCAGCCCAGTCTAAATTCAACGCTCGCGCGAGCAACACCGATACAAAGTTTCGAAACGTAAAAGTGCGGGCCCGCATACCATAAAAATGTGATTTTAAATTCAAATTAATAAGTATACAGTTTTACAGTTATGAAGTGAAATGAAGGACAGTTACTAGTGACCCGGCGAAAATTACAGAAAAGAGCGAAATGTGCTGTGTGGTAAAAGAAATGGGGAGCGGACGGAGGCTGGACTGAAATTTAGGGACGAAATGGCAGATAAGAGAATAAATTACCTTATTCTATTATATTCATACATTAAGAAAGATAAAATTTAAAGTCAAATTTTATAACCATTTAATAAATTTTATAACCTTTTAAAAAATAAAAAACTGAAATGAGCTCATAAAGGGAAAATCTAAACTGGTCAGTATGTGAGTGTGTGTGAGGTTTAGTTTAATTATATATATAGATATAAGGAAGTGCTGGTTTCCGTTTCAAACTAATCCTAGGTGTATACAGATCATTTATATTTTAATATCTTGATTCTTTTTATACTAAAGTCTTTTATATTCAATGTTCCTACTATATTTCAATTTTATTTTCATGTGAGTTTTTTTAAAATGAGAATCGGGAATTGTTAATAAAACGTAATTATGGGCAACAATATAACGTTTTTTCTTTATTTTTGAACAACCAATTCTGATTTCCTGTGTTCGTCTAAAAAGAACCCTACAATGATAAGTACACATATTTTGTTATACGTAGTTGGCAGTACAAGATGGCTACTGGAAAAATTAGATGTTCTGAATTTACTTTAACCATGTTTTTATCAATCATAATTTAATATCAATATTATCAAACGTATCAACATTCCTTCATGCTATAATAAATTTTAACTATACTAAGATGCTACATTACAATTACTTTTGTTTTAATGAGGGAGGAATAATTTGTATTCCTAATTATACTGTATATTCAAATTCTGCACTAACCGCATATCCGTTGTTAATATGCAATTTAGGCTATTATTATGTACATTCATCATGATCATTTCTATTGTATTACCACTAACTTAAATTTTTCAAAAGAATTGGAAAAAAGAGTTACATCATGTAACTAATGAAAGAAAACATCAACAAGAAAAATCACAAGAAAACTTCAACAAGAAAAATTGTACAAATGAAAGAAACATCTAAAGTTTTTGTGGCACTAACTTGATTGTTGCAGCCCCCTTTAAGGCTTTTGTTTTTTTTTTTGGTGGGGAGGGTAAGGTCAGTAAGAAAGTTGAGATACAGGAAGGAAGCTGTCTGATAAGAAATTTTTTGGCAGCAATGCTTAGCCTATTCCTTAGTCTATTAAAGATGAAACATTGCAGAGTTACAAGGGCCACAAAAAAGAATGTTGTGATGGTACAATTCTGGTACAATACTAAATTTGTAAAAACATGGTACAAAAGACCATAATTATTGTATTTATTTATTTTAACAATTATTTGGTAATAATTATTTAAATATTTCATAATCCCTGTAAAGTTTTGGTGAGTGGACTATATAATTATTTTATAAAACGCAGATGAGAATTGACAGGATTTCGATCGCTTTCATTGTGAAACGGCAAACACAGCAAAAAATCGTATGTAACATATAGAGATAACGTGACTAGCCCTGATGAAGTCAGTGGAAGGAATGCACTTTTCTGTAAACAACTCGAGGCTGTAAACAGCAAACAAAAGCCTGGTGACGTAGTTTTTGCCCCACCTACGCAATGTTAAACAAAGACTCTGTGTCATTTCCTCCTGGATTGTGAACGTAGCCGGCCAGCAAGTTTCACCAAGTGTGAATTTTAACTTTTACACTACCAAAAGTGGTTAAATAACTATTTAAAGATATCAGAAATGTTGGGGCGGTAAGGAATTGAACAGGTGTCATCGGCCAATGGATCGTCGAAACTGCGTCCGTATAGAATCTGCCCAAAGTGTTTTCGTGGGTAGACACGACGGTGTGGGCCCAAAATCGAAGTAAAGAAGGAACAGATTGTGCACGATCGGCGGATCTTAGCAGTGCGGTGAGACCTGTCCAATATTTGGTGAGATCGTTCCAATATTTTTCAATATATTATTCAAGTAAATCAACATCATAAAAGAATGACCAATTCAAAATTCATTAAATAATGAGCTCATAAAATATAATTGTACCAGAGAATGAATTAGAGAGAGAGAGAGAGAGAGAGAGAGAGAGAGAGAGAGAGAGAGAGAGAGAGAGAGAGAGAGAGAGAGAGAGAGAGAGAGTGACATAAATCTTTTAAGTGCTGGGTTGTGTAGGTATTGTTTAGCATATTATACTATATTTCATTATGTTTATTATATTTACAATGTTTATTTCTTATTAATGTTTACAAAATAAATGGGACTATGCCCCGAGGCATAGTAACGTGCGTGTTTGGCACATATTTCAGTAGAATCATTTTCATATGTAAGTAGAGTCTTTTTGATAATAAATGTCATTGGTAAAAAATACAAGTACGAGTGAATTATTTCAGGTATATTTCGCAATTACTGGTTCGTTTAACACGAATTCTGGACCGCAAGGTAAGCCTAATATTTATGTAGTTGCACAAATTTCCATCATGGCGCCCGATAATTATTCAATGTTTATTAGTAAATTAGTTAATTTTATGTGACACAAATTTGGTAGCTTCACAATGTTTATACGCATTTTTTGTAACACACACACACACGCATGATCTACAACAATGAAGCTCCAGCAGTACAACTTTGCTCACTGCACTAGGTTAAGCATGGGCCTCCCAAGCTGTTATTACAAAGGAATACTCTAAAATATAGAAACATGTCTTCAGGGTCCCAATTTACAAGTCAATATTGGGGTTTGGCATGAATTTCTAATGTAAGTCTACTAATATACAACAAATAACAATATATTCATTGCAAACTGCTTTTAATTTGAGATATATGGAAATCTGGTAAGGGAAGTCGACTAACTAACATTTGGAATGTTTGTTTATGACTATCAAGGACAGCATGAATGACATAGAGGTAGTGCCATTATGCTCGTTATTTTGATCATGTTATATGATTTCACTCAATGTACGCTTAGTTTCAATGTTTTCAAGTCAATGAATTGCTTACTGCTTTCGCATGAATTAGTTTTACAGTCCTGTAAGCTCCTCAAGCATCATTTCAACAATGGATAGATTGGAAATTCGTGGTGTGATTTAAAATTTTTTTGAAAGGCGCAACCAATACAAAAAAGGAACTGTATTCGATGTTGGGAGGGGGGCTCTTTTCCATCGAATACAATGGTTAAGCACTGGGTTGCTAAATTTAAAATGAGTCGGACAAGCACAACTGATAATCCATGTATTGGATGTCCCACTGAAGTGACTCTGCCAGAAAAAAATAGAAAGAATCCACAAAGTCGTTTTGGCAGCCTGTAAAATGAAAGTGAGCAAGATAACAGACTATTGGTATATCAGCAGAAACTGTGTGCAATAACTTACATAAACATCTGTGTATGACAAAGCTGTGTGCTAGAAGGATGTTACAAACGATTGTTTGGCACTCTATATGCGCAATCCAACCAAATTTTTATGTTGATTCATTACTGTTGATGAGACTTGGGTCCATCAAAACCTTCCTGTGACCAAACAACAGTCAAACAGTCAAACAATGGACCGCAAAAGGCAAACCAACTTCAAACAAGGCAAAGATAATTCCTTCTGCTGGTAAGGTTATGGTGACTACTTTTTGGAATCCACGTGAAGTAATCATCATTAACTACCTTAAAACGGGAAAAACAATTAATGGTGAGTACTTCGTAAGCCTACTGCACCTTTTAAACAATGAAATCAAGAAAAAATGGCCACACTTAGCAAAAAAAAGTGCTGCTTCACAAAGACAATGCACCATCTCGCATGCCAATTGTAGTGATGACTAAAATCAAAGAACTTTGAATTTGTTCCTCACCCATCATCATACTCACCTGATGAGAAATAAATGTAAGTTAATCCAAGAAAGTGTTGTTTTCTCATTCAAGCACAGGTGTTTTCACCCTATGCACAGAAGCATTTACAATTTAGCTATAATATATCTTATAAAATGTATGAAGTCAAACTTTTATAAACTTCAAACAGTGGCTCAATTAACATGAATTTAATTGTTTATTAAGATTTCACAGAAAAAAGTCATGGACATAAGTTATATTTCCCAAATGGTTCAAAGACAACTAAAATGAAGATGTTCAATGGCATAATGAACTAAAGATCCAGCTAAAGAGACAATTGGCTGGAATCAGTTTTAGATTTATACTGACAAAAATTTTATCAATTTGAGACCGCCCTCAAAAGTTTAAATATTTCCATATGATACTAGTATCATAAGAGTAGTTACAAACTGACTATATCAAAATTTTACAAAAAGAATTCAATGCCCGAGGAAATGATGTATAAAATTATATATAAAAAAATAGAAACATAATTAGAAACATAATTCCTTTAACAAATTTTAAAAACTTCAGGAATAAAGGAATGATATCAAAACAAAGCTACAATGAAAGATTCAAAATATGATGTTCTTAGTGGATTACGAGAAATGAAGACAGGTTATAGAAGGTGTATGACAGGCAAGAGGGGGAAGACTGACGCATCAATTAACAACCACTATATACGTATATTTATATACACTTAAGTGCATAACAAATATTATAACAAGATGGAAACAGTAAAACAAAATAAGGCAACCCACTTATTTGTGGGAGGCAAGTACATTTAAGTTACCTCACTGCTGAGTACAGGGACTTATCATGATATATGAGTTATGTTTTTGGTCTGGTTGATTGTCTCAAGTATTAATGTTTCAACAAATCCATTAATGTCATCTTCTGGACATAAAATCCTCAGTCCAACAACTTCTCAGTATACAGAAGATAACATCAACAGATATGCAATAATAACAACCAAAGCTTCCCATTAGATGAGAATGACCTAAAAAATAACTCTCAAATACTCAGCCAGAAATTATTAAAATATAGTTCAAAGTTTCATATGCACCAAAAAAAAGTTATACAAAATTGGTCTTTTTTTGTAGCAACACACCAGATATATTGAAATCAGGACTAAATGGGTAAAGAATATGTGTGAGAAATAATGTACAAAACTTGTACAATACCTTAGAATTAGTTCTTCATCTATGTACTGCAAGAGGCTCCTGTTAAGGAAACAAAATAAAGTAAGATAAAAATGCAAACACAACAAAGCTCCATTGTAAACGTGTTGTCCTACTGACACTACTCTCTCTAAATAAGAGACAAATAAAATAACATATTCAAAAACAAATATAAAATTAACAACAAATCAAAAAAATTAACATGCCAAACCAAAAATCAGATATGTGCATATCTAGTTTTTCTTCTTCTAGTGAAAAAAATCAGCCTCAAATGTATATAAAAACAGTAACATATACTTGGAAACATAAACATAAATTATTCTGCAAAATGGCTTAGTTTTAAATTTTGAAAGTTTGACTTTACTTCTTGTTTTTGTGACTGGTGTCTACTGTAAAATATAAAACAGAGAAATAAACAAATTTAACAAGTTTGTATTGATTTGTGTTTTCTCACAGAATTTATACAGAACACTGTTACAATAATAATCTGTAATTAGTTCACACATTAACAAAATACATGTAAATACCAGAAAACACTGTTAGTAAAATCTAAACACCATTTTACTTTTCCCACAACCCTGAAAATACAGAACACTAAAATCAAGATTATTAAAAAAAAATTACTCGGTCTTACTGCTTGTTAGAGCCTGTTTAAGATAAATTGTTAGAATCCCTTCAATAAATCAACAGACTGAGTTTAAATGAAGCAATATAAGACTTCAGCATTTTGAATTTGTACACAAAATAACTATCACAGTTTGTAAACTGTTTAATTCTTTATTTTTCAGAGCAGCAGTTCAACTTTCCTTCTTGTTTTTTAGTGACCACATGTTATTCACTGCTATTTCTTCAGCCACATTTTGTATTAAATCTGTGACAGTCCTATGTTCTTGTCAATGACAATGAGGAAATAGCAGGATTTATCTGGTTACTTGTGATCATTTTATATGGCTCATAATGCTTTTGATTGGTCAAGATCCAACCAATAAAAATACACTACGGGCTACATGAAATAATTACAAGTAACCACTTACAACTGTCACTGGCAATGCCATACAGCCACTGAAGAACTAATACACATGAATCTGAAATGTCTGAAGAAACAACAATGGCTAACACCTGGACACTAAAACAAAAGCAAATGTTTACAATTATTACTATTCAATAAATACACTTGATGAGATAATCACGGAATACTTTATAAAACAGTTTTTTACTGTTTTAATCTATCTGCTGTCATCACAATTCACAATTACATCGCGTATTGTATTGCCTCATTTTGTTTCATCCAAATGCTTATAAGTACAATCTAACCAAATACTGACAATTTTTAATAACAACTATGCCCTCCTTTAAAAATAAAAATGCACGCGCACGCGCACACACACACTTCATACATATATATATTCACTTACATATGACTGTGCATAATTAAACAATGCTTAGTGCATAGTAAAATGTTTATTCCTTGCTTTCATACTTTATATTCACATTTATACACATCCTATGGGAACATATTTGCAATCTAAGATGATTTTATTTTTCCTCAAAACCTACACAAATGTCCTTTCTGTTTAATCAGGTAATATACCTGAAACCATTTCAAATACAATGTTATAGTAAATACAGAAACCAAATGAAACACTTAGTCAATATCCACCTCTGACAATGCAGTGCCCTCAATTTAGATGCTCCTGACTCAGAAATACTGTATGACAATTAATTTTTATTTTCATATAACAATGTCCAAACTTTTTTTGACACAAAGTGAACTATGAAATGTTGTTTTGTTTCATAAACCGACCCAACCTAAATTTTATACTGTAACCTAAACACACAACCAAAAGCCAATTTTCTATAATACTCATTCAGTATGCTGAGAGTTGAAATACACTCAGATATGGAAGTATTTTTTTATTGCTTATATGAAGTATCTGAAGTGGACATCAAGCAGTTGTTATTGAAAGATTGACATACTGTACAAAAGTTACAGCTTTCTAAAGTGAAAGTCCTATTTGAATGAAAGCAAATTTAAGGAGTTTATGATCTATAAACCACTTTTTTCTATATCAAACTGCTGAAGACCTAACAACTTTATGTTAACAAAAACACCTTTTTAACATTTCCCACAGCACAACATAAGTGTAGCAGAATAAGGTGAGAGGCTATAAAAAATGTGTTCCTTGACTATACTGCAGCTTCTTTTTAAGTTCAAGGACTGTATAAATTCCAGCCAGTTGCTTCTTCACTCCAGTTCACTCCAGCCATATACTTTTTTTTTGCTGACTACATCATGTCTTCCTTGTGGCCTATATTTTGTTATTTCTTTTTACCGAAACCATAAATCTCCAAGAGTGTAAACTTCTAATAAAACACATCTGTTGGATTATATGAGTATTACAAAAACACAAAATATGCCCAACACCTAGAATGCAGAAAACGTACCAAACAAACATCTACTGACCAAATTGTTTTGAGTGCAACTGAATGCGTATATTCAGTTGTACAGTGCTTTTAAATTTCACTGACTTTCAAAGTACAGTAGAAGCTTTGATATCTACGCACAGTTGGGACTGGCAAGTTGCTAGTAACTGAAAATTTGTGGATACTACATCATTTACATTACTCATATGGCATGATTGTTAGCAGATATAGAATTAATGGATATTATTAAATTTGTATTCTAAATAATGTTAAATTTTTTCAAAATTACTGTAATTCCAATTCAAAGTATATTTTACTAATTGAAAATTAGTAAAAGACAGTGCAGTGTCTCCCCACTGAGCCATTCCTCAATATCGGCATCGCCAATTTTACACGCAGGATTTGAAGTGGAAAGATTTTCAAAGGGGCAAACTATCTCTTATGATTATTTCTTCACTTTTATAACATCAACCATTTTTAAACTCAGTGACACTTCCTTCAAACCAAGCTGCAATGTGTTTTATTTGAAGCAGTGAACACAAAGTTCCACTGAATATTTCATTTCTTATGTTGTGGGATATTTGGGAATTTTTAGTAAAACTTAAATAGTTTACAAACTTTCAGAGAAAATTTTCCATAACAGTATTTCTGAATAATTGAGTTTTCAATTTTAACTTGACCATCTGGCATTTGTCTGTCTATCTACTCAGGATATGTCATACTAACTTTTGAACACATCCACTAATTTTCATAAAACTTGGCTTGCATGTCCATACCTTTACCATGCAGAGCCTTGTTGTTTTTGAGACTGGTCCTCCCCAAAATAGGGGAATGGGGCAAAATTTTGAAAACAAATCACAAAATTCATGTGGGACATCAAGTTACAAAGAATTTTAACCACAATGTGAATATACTGTTCATATCTAAAAAATTTTAAATTTTGGGATACCACAGCCCAAAAGTGTAAAACAATTTTCAAAAAATGAAAAAAATCGATGTGGGGTATCAAATTAAACTGAATTTTAACTATTTAAAAACACCATTCAGTTTTGGAAATTTCTAAATTTTAGAAATAAAAATTATATTAAGAAATAAAGAAATAAATTAGATTAAATATAAATTATTATTAATAAATTATAAAAATTAGAAATAAAGATTAGATTTTATAGGATACACATTTTATTAAATTTTTTAATTGTAAAAATCCATTTAAGAATCCATTTAGTCTGGATACCAGAATAAAGAGAATTTTAACCCAACTAATGTTACGATAACACTAAAAATTTTATATCTTTAGGAGCACCAAATTATGAGAAATTTTACTCAAAATATAAAGTCAATATCTTTAATAATTTGATAGAGTTAATAGAGTTAATATCTTGCAAATTTTGCAACACCTTCAAAATATTTGTAAGCTATTAAAAAAAAAAAAAATTATCATCAGTTCTATATATTTGCAAAAAGTATTACATATATGCCTATAGATATCTATGGAAGCTTACACAAATTTAAAGGTAGGACTAAATTATTTGACGTTTAGGCATTATGGTAACTAAACAACAAGTCTACTGTTCGGGAATTTTGGTGTTTATTGTATTCACAATAATAAAAAAGTTAATAATGAATTATTATCTGCTTTAGGGAGTTTTATATTATTTTTTAACTATTTTTATTTTTAAGGAACAGCAAAACCTCCATTAACTGTGGTAATATGTGTGGTCACCTCCTTGTAGCTTTCTGGAATAATGCTAACAAGCATACATATGAACAATACATATGTATACGTACATATGAACAATTTTACTCAAAACTTTAAAAAAAAATAGAATGTATTAATTTTATTTTATCTGATACAAGATAAATAAATGTATTTTATTCAAAACAGCGAGTCTGCAGTTCTGAGAGTTTACTAGTATCCATCACTTCCTGATCCATCACTTGTGCAAAGGCAGTCATGTTAAGAAAACGATACGAAACAGAAATGTTCCCAGATTGGAATTCGAGTTCATCAGTATAAATGAAACAATTGTATAGAAGCTGTATGCACATGCAGTTCCTCCAACACAAAATTTCAGTGAAAAGAGAAAATTAATATGCAGCTTGTGCCTTCAGTACTCCATCGAAGCATGTCAGTTAAGTGAGTATTCTTGGTGCCAGATAACAGACCTTCTACTGTAATTGTATTTTATACAGAATCCTCCTGAATAAACATAATACTAATAGAAGATATATATTTAGGAAGTGAATACATCCAATTGTATTAGAAAAACAACTTTTAAAATTGTATTATTATTGGTGTTATTACTATCAGCATTACTATAATTATTAATTCTTAGTACTGAACTAACTTTACAAAAATGTTTTGTCTCATACGATTCTTTGCCTCTATTTCAAATTAATTTTGACTTATTGTAAAACAAATTATGCATAGTCATTTGTAAATATAACTACATAAACAAACATATACACAGTTTTTGGTCTATATTTTAAAAATGTTAAAACACTGTATGCTCAACATACACAGTTCACCACAAAATTGACATATTCTTAAAAGCCACATTCAAAATGTTTCACAATAGTGTATGCATATATTTTATTATGAAAACAGTTTTCCATTTAAATTTAAAGTGTATTTGTATTAAAATTTACTATTTTTAAGTCATACTTGATACAAATATGAAAATAAAAAGTAGGCCTACGCACAATTCAAAAATGCTTGTGTGGGTGGGTGACATAAAAACTGCACACATTACTAACAGCGTATTATAGCATTTATAACTATTCTCATTAAAGTATAGGTTTAACAGACAATTTCTATTTAAAATGCTACTTGTGAAATTTGCAGTATTGTGAGTTTATGTTACTGCATGCAACACTTCTAAACACATCTATGTCCAAGTAAAGAGTAGAGTGTGGGATTTATACAAACAATCCGAATGTTCTATAGAAAAGGCAGACGACCTACAGCACAGACTTGTTCACACTTCCAGCAAGCATTATATGTGCCAATTTATATGTATACTTTAAAGAATGTTTACATATGAAGAACAAATTTTCTTTCACGTTTCTTCTTGTTATTCTTCATGACAAAGAATTTTTCATATGTATCCTCGTATAAAAATTTGGTTACCCATCGTGTCCTTGGTCATCTAACAGACTGTGTCCTTCTGGCCTGGAAGAATTACTTCTGACAACACAGTAAAACATTACGGAGACATTCACACCATCTGCTCTTTTCCCCCAATCACTCACTCCATGTCAAAGAGCCAAAATCTTATAAAATTTCTTATCAATCTTGTATTCAACTGGCATTTAGTTGTTTTCTTTATAATAACATCTTTCGAGCAAAAATATTCAGATACAAGTATTTCACTTCATTATATTAAAATAATTTTGACACTTTCAAACTCAAATAAAATTTACTTAGTCCAAAGTTACACTAGACCTTCAACAATCGCATTTGTTATTGTTACTATTATGTTATACTCAAAACTTCGTCATTTTTGTACCACCAAAAAATTTAAGGAAATTTATGCAAGGTAGGTTACTATGTACGCTGTTCAGCATACAAAGGATGTTGGGTGGGTAGCACTACACTTCGGCCACCCTTTGTTATTCCCAAGACGTTATCCTGGGCACTTCTTTCCACAGATTCCACTTGGGCTGAAAAACTCACTGTAATATTATGGTGATTCCTATAAACTGAATCACACACTAGTGTAACCAAGAACCATAGTGAATGAACTACTAAGCACCCATTAGGTAATAGTTTCATTTGAATAATGAGTGTTGTATACACTTTATGCACTAGAGCTCCTCTGATCCCATGACCTGTTTTCCTGAATATATATTTTTACATCTTTTTTGCTAAATTAATTCTTCTCTGTACATGACTATTCCTCTAATTTTGAACATTACACTAATATTTCTAATTTTACAAGTTCATGCTTATAATGTGATGTGCTCTGACCTAGGTTTGGCTTTGGCCTGCAGAAGTTTATCTCACCATTCAGTAGTCTTCACAATGTTACTGCTACCCTTTAATTAACATGCTCAGTTTTTTTACCTCTTGCACCCAATCTTTTCTATTCAGCTTTTTTTTTCTTAATTTCCTCTTTCTGCCTGGATCATGAAGGAACTCATGTCTTAAAAAACGAGTTTAAATTGCATATTTTTATAAAACTTTTTCCTTACAGTGTCTCTTTACTTATGATCCACATTCTCAAAGAGAAAAGAGTACAGTGTAATCTAGAGCTAGAACATGCTTAGATTCTCTATAAAATTCTGTACTCTACGTTGACATGTAAAAAGTTCAGGTAAACATTAGTCAGGGTTAAACTGTCTTTGCCCTAATAGAAGTAAAACTGTTTTTAAAAAGTTGGCAGAATAACAGTACCCTCCCCTACAGATTCTAATAAAAACAAATAAACTTCTTCAAGACAATAAACGGCTGACAACTGTAAACTTATATGCAAATATACATGACAATGTTGCTACTCCACCACACGAAGTCCTCTTCTTTTTCTTCTTCATGTTAAGCCAGTGGCTTGTTGCTTCATTCATCAGTTCTGTACAGCCATGCCAAGCTATCTTAATTCTGTATGTTACAAACCTTTATTTCACTTGGATCACAGTCTCTGAGCCTCTTGATCAATCTAGTGTACAAACCATTGCCATTTGATAATTGTTCTACACACTGAAGGTCATATTGAAGATAACAAAAACTTTTCGTTGTGTAAATAAATCTTCACTGGTGACAAGAATTTATTTTTACTATCGATCACATACAGATTTTGACAACAGTTAACTTATTCATGTAGCAGTCTCTTCACACACCCACGTTTCAAAGGTAACTTCACACATATCCATCATCAGTTAACTAAATTTTTCTTTAAGTGCCACATACAATCAAATAAATAAAAATACATACTATGTACACAAAATTTGAAATGTCTAGCATAAAAAATTCAGTAAGCAATATGTGCATACAGTTACTGTGAAATGTTGTCACGTAAGAGAATCATGTGTCAGTTGAAATCAATGATTACAACATAATCACTGCTCTATATAGTTACTATAACTTATAATACAGTTCTTTCTTCTTACAGTCACAACACAAAAAACTACAATTCAATAACCAACACTTTTTACATAGGAATAGAAGCCATTGCACAATTAACACTAGGAAAAATTAACATTATATATTGTTGAAAAATTCAGTTAATAAACATAACAAAACTACAAAACACAACTATCTCCAGAAAACAATGTGTGTAACAGATAAGGAGAAATTAATAGGTGCACTTAAACAACATCTATTTGTGGAATTAAAATGAATGGAACAAATACAAACATCACAAAAGGAATGTTAATACCAAGCACTATTCAGCACACACTGAAAAACAGAACTGTCTAAAAACAAGAAAGTAGAAACAGATGATCTGAAATATGGCTCATGCAAAGAATAAAAAAAAACCTAAAAATTAAATATATTCATCTCATAGTGAAAGGGTCAATTACCTTCCAAGTGATGAAATCTGGTGATACTGTTTCTAAATGTAACTACAAAAATGAAACAATTGTCTGGTAGGTGGTATTGTGACCATTTTCTGTTGTGTTAATGTTATATTACACAGAACAGTGATAGACTCACTAAGAAAGGCTGCATCAGTTTCCCTGATTCTCTTTTGAAACGAACAACTACTCACTTGCTTTTTTGACTATACACACACTTTCAAAATAGAATCCTGCTACTTGTTTGTTTCATTATACCAAATGAAATTGATAAATTAATTTTTCCTACTCATAAAGTACAAATATAGTATTACATCTCAACAGGTCTACTGGGTTACAATAAACTTCATAAACTATATTATTTTAATGATGTTAGAATAAAAACATTCATGCATGCTGCCTTTTATTTTCATCTCAAATTACCTATTTTTTTCTAATTAAACTACTGACATAACATAAAGATTTAATTATAACTTCAAAATACTTGAGACTGCACCACTTCTTTGCACAATTTTTACCCATTCCAAAATAAGAGAATCTGGGATACGATTTTTGAAAGTCAAAAATGTAATGGAAACTGACGAAGTCAACCACATTCTTATGTAACTACTACATGGAATGATCTCAAACATTATGTGATGAAACAAGATATATTACAAGTATACACACACATAAAACCATATGAAATTAAGATAGCTAATTTATCACAAATAAATAGTATTGAAAAAAGTACTACTAATCAGGACCTAATCAACGAGCCTTTTAAAATTAGAAATCACTTGACTTTAAATTTTTTTAATTATTGTATGCACACACACACACACACACCACAACAAAAAATATACTACAGGATGTGTATTACAAACTGAAACCAAAACTAATGACAATGAAAATATAATGACCGTATGGACACAGAGTATCTAAGAATTATATGGTACTGGTATAGAACACAAATACAAATAAACTTGATTTTATAGTTCTCAACTTGCCACCAACAGAGTGATATTAAAATCTCTACTAATATTAAATATTACATGTTGTAAACAAAAATTATTTTTATTCTGTAACTGTAAAAAAGCATTACAAACAATGTCAAACCTTGATTATTATTATGAATTGTGAATAACAATATGGATACATGACAGAAGACATAATACGTACATGCATGTGTTCCCTTACTTAATACCGAATAAAAATGTGAATCATATGTATAATGGTTACACAGCATCCAACCAAGAACCCTCATGACAAATACTGTATACGACATAAAAACCAGCTGTAACTAATTTAAATGGCACAGGACAATAACCTTATTTGTTACAAAGTACTCTAGTAAGAAAATGAAACCCATTTTACTATATGATTCAATAAAGACTTTTGTAAATCTTCTCCACAGCGAGTATATTCAAGTTATGTTCAGGACACTAGACATGACTATTCTGAGTGGTATGAATGCCAGCTCTCCAAACCTGTCAAAGCGAACACATAAATTTTACTACCTGTAACGGGACCAACTGAAGGGGAGTCTATAATTTAAAGCTTTTCATGTTAACCAGCTGCGGACAACCTTTGAGGTAACCTTTTTATTTAACCAGAGTGTATTTTTTGGTCACTGACTGTAGCTCCGTGTAAGGCACAGCACGGTACAAGAATGTTTATTGCCAGTAGGGTGCGTATTCATATGTACGAGCGCACGTGTGTGCCGCTTTTCACAACGTGAAAGTCATGTTTAAGAATTCCTTCTCGCCATGTACGAGATGACGGAAATGCCGCGAGATGCTACTCGCCAATCACGACCCAAGTTGCTGGATGCAGAGGGACGCCTAGCCATTTTGAAAAGCAGTCAATGAGAAACTATAGAGCTGCGCGGGTCAGTGAGTGAGCGCGCGGTTCCAGTAACCAGTGTACAAATAATTAGGTCGTCAACAAAAACCCTCAGACCGCGCGGTCAGCAAAACAGTGTTTGCGAACCAATCAAAGTCGGCCGACTATTAATTAAAAAACTTAATTAATCAGTATTTAACATGTGAGTGGAGACTCGATATAGCAGTGACAATTTGTAAAAACAGTTTCGAAAGTTAAATGGATAAAAAGTGAATATAAAATAGTGACGCAACGACAAGGAGAAGCAGGAAAAGGGATGAGTAGCTCATAAACATTTTTATATAATTATAAATGATACACTAAACTTTTAAACTGTTACCTACTGAATTCGGAAAAAGCTATTAATTAAAATGGGGATTTAAAGAAATTGTGTGTGTGTGTGTGTGTGTGCGTGCGTGCGCGGTGTGTGTGTGTGTGTGTGTGTGTGTGTGTGTGTGTGTGTGTGTGTGTGTGTGTGTGTGTGTGTGTGTGTGTGTGTGTGTGTGTGTGTGTGTGTGTGAAAATTACGTAATGAACAAAAACACTGGGTTGCGTTAATTACGAGGGCTATGCAGAAAGTAACAGACGTTTTGACCGACCGCGGCGGTGGGCGGGGATAGAGCCACCATCTTGGTGTCGGAACGTTCCTACACTCAGTACGCAACCAGCTGTGGTAGCGAGCGGTCTGTGCCCCTCTTACTTTGCTCTCTGTGACGTGTTAAAATGTGCGCTGCAATAGAAAATCCCGCCACTTGTGAGGTGCGTTCTGTGATTAGGTTTTTGTTGGCAAAAAATCACAAACCAATTGAAATTTATCGCCAACTTTGTGATGTGTACGGAAAAGGAATAATGAGTGAAAGCCGAGTGAGGCAATGGTGCATTGATTTTAAAAATGGCCGTACCAATGTTCACGATGAGGACCGCAGTGGTAGACCTAGCCATGTGACTGATGAACTGGTGATGAAAATCAACGACAAAATTCGTGAAGATCGTCGTTTCACGATTACGGAACTTTCGAAACAATTTCCCCAAATTTCACGGAGTTTGGTGCATGAAATTGTGGCGGAAAAGCTTGGTTACCACAAATTTTGTGCTAGGTGGATTCCGAAAATCCTAACGGAAGACCACAAAAAACAGAGACTGGCTGCAGCACTAACTTTCCTCGAAGATTACGACAAAAATGGTAACAAAGTTATCGATCGTATCGTAACTGGGGACGAGACTTGGGTGAAGCATGTCAATAGTGAAACAAAAAGGCAGTCGATGGAATGGGGACACACAAATTCTCCCAAGAAACCAAGGGAAGTGTTTGCAAACGCTGTCAGCAAGAAAGATCATGGCTACTGTGTTTTGGGACTCTGAAGGAGTGATTCTCGTTGATTTTCTTGAACGTGGCACAACAATTAACTCAGAGAGGTATTGTGAAACACTGAGAAAGTTAAGGCGCGCGATACAAAACAAGCGTCGGGGGAAAACTTAGTGCGAAGGTTTTGTTTTTTTCACGACAACGCACGTCCACACACGGCTAATCGTACCCGAGAGCTCTTCGATAGTTTTGGATGGGAGGTGTTCGATCATCCACCATACAGCCCGGATTTGGCGCCGAGCGACTATCACCTCTTCCCAGCGATGAAGACATGGCTCGCTACACAACGCTTTTGATACTGACGCCGAACTGCATGCTGGTGTAAACCAGTGGTTGAAATCGCAGGCGGCAGATTTCTACAGAGACGGTATTGAAAACTTGTGCCACGGTATGATAAGTGCCCTTAATTTGAATGGCGATTATGTAGAAAAATAGCTTAAGAGTGTACCTTTCAAATGTATATAATAAAATTTTGTTTTTTCATTTTGTAAATTTTTTATTTTAAAACGTCTGTTACTTTCTGGATAGCCCTCGTATTTAAGGTATACCGATTGTAATGTGTATTTTCAATGTTTGTTTTTCTTTTTAATATGTTGTATTACCGTTAAGTAGGAACACGTGGAGAGGAGGGAGAAGAGTATTTTGTGTAAAGGAAAA